>VXAL01012519.1:226115-273837 GCA_013399475.1 Chauna torquata
GGGCGGGGGCGGCTCCGGGGCCTCCGGGAGAGGGGAGCGGCGGCGGCGGTTTGCGGGCGCCGACCTCGAGGCCTCGGTGCAGGCACGGGCTGGAGGCTTGTGACCTCCCCCACCCCGCCCGCCGTAACGTGGCGCTGCCCCTGCTGCGTGCCCCTCCGGTCGCGCCGTTAAGGCCGGGCGCTCGGCCGGTGCGCGCAGGGCCGCGGGGGTGAGCGGAGCTGCAGGGTTCGGGTCAGGGCCCAGGTGCGGTACGAGTGCTCTGCCCCCCCCCTCCCGGTACGGGCCTCCTAGCCCAGCCAGCGTGTGCCTAGCGTGGGACAAGCCTCAGCACGCTAAATCCTTGCCCCGGCTGCCGTACGTGCCCTGGAGAACCCCACTGCGGTGGTTTTCGGACTCCAGTTTCCTATTCTGGTGGCGAGGGAAGCGGGATACAAGCCCTGGGTTTGTCAGGACTGTCATGGAATTGAGTTGGCGCGGTTTGGCTGCCATGATGATAGGCTGATGGGACGGTACGGTGTGGAGTACGCAGCGAAATCCAGGGTCGTCCAGCACTGTTGGGATGCAGCAGTTTTAAAGCCGGATTCCTGCTAGAGGTGTAATTATATTGAACTTTAAGTAAACTGAAAAAAAAACTGAAATAAGTGGAAGAAACTAATGCTTGACTTGGCTGCAGTCCTTTACAGGCTTGGAGGTGGTGCTGGGGAATCTAAGTGCGCCCTTTCTTAGCATAAAAACATTGTTCCAGACGTACGTTTTCTACCACAGTGTGCCATTATAGGCACCTAATTCTGTATCAGTCACCAGAATAATCTGCAACAGACATTTCAGAAAGTGCTTATTGCTTTTTCATATGCCTAGGACAGCTGAATGTGCTGCACCAGTTGGTTACAAGATCCCAACGCTGCCACCCTTCTTGAAAATCTAAATTGATGCCTGCAGCACTGATGTCCATTTGTATGTATAAAGACTTAATACAGTGAAGGGAGATGTACTGGCAGACAGCAGGAGGAATGGATGAGAAAGGTGCTAGAACCTTAAAGGACATTTTGTCAGTCTAATGTCTGTTTTATTCACATGGAGTAAGATTTGCTGAGTTTTTTTTCAGGCAATACTATTTCAGCTACCTATTTAATAGCTGTTTTCTGCTGTCAGTACTAAAACATCAGCAAGGTCACTTGAAACGTGACTGCAAAATACATTAAACTGAAGATCACCTGCAGTGTGATGGTGCTGATTTTTAACAGTCTGTCTGTCCCTGTATCCTCTCTCCTGCAGCAGCCATTACCTGCTCTATCAGGAGAGCCCTTCCCTAGTTTTCCGAGTTTGCCCAGGGGAGGCATTACCCTCGTTGTGCTGAACCTGTGCCAAGGTCCCAAGGACAGGCGAGCCGTGTCATTTTATCCTGTCTTGTTACTGTTGATACTATTCTTACTCATGTATCTGTTTTAATCATTTATGTTTGATGTCATTGAGCAGCAATGCAAAGTTCTGGTCATGTTGGCCCTCATTGTAAAATAGAAAAACAAGTTGACATGCCATTCATGCTGCTAAATAGATGGCTCTGCAAGGCAGATGCACCTGTTGGAGACACCTAGGAGAGTTTTAGGTATTAGCAAAATCTTTCCAACTTACTAGACCAAAATAGAAATCCATTCACCCTTCACAAGCTGTTCAGTGCGTTACATGCTGCTTTGCTCTAATCAATTATAAACTATTTTTAGCTTGCATCAGGGTTTTCTACCTTCCGTCCTAGAACCTTATCCCGTTTGATCCTTTAGAATAAAACAGGTGGCAAAACTGGCCTTTGATCAAAGAAATCTCAGATTTCACTGCGCTGGCCAATAAGCATAAGAAGAAAACCGTCCAGCTATGTTAGTATTAACTGTGTATTCACAGACGATCTGTCATATCTTTTTGAGCAGAATTCAAGGTCCATTCTGGAACTTTGGTGCCTCATTATTCTTGTAGGCCAAGCTGGCGAGAAGTGGAATGGGAAAGAAAATGCTCTGTGTTCTGGAGCAGCATAATAGGGGTCGCCAGCATCCTGCATTGCACTAAGTCACTAAGCTACTCCTTTATTGTCCTTCTCACAAGCTTTTAGCTAAAATCAAGTGTTTTTGCTGTGCAGGTTTAAAATAAGACTTGTGTGATACTTCTATCTCGTTCCAGATTGCTGACCCTGAGACCTGTGACCAAATGTATGAGAGCTTAGTCAGAATCCACACCAACTACTACAAAAACAAGGTAAACTTAGGCATTAGCCATCATCAGCCTTTCAGTGGGCGCGTCACCGCCTACTGCAGTGGGCTGCCTCATCCCAGCAGGGTTTCTGGGAATATAGGAGGGGATCAGGTGGATGCTGCGTTACCTGGTGCCGTCGGTCTGTCAAGGCAAGCTACAGACGTTTTGGCGTCTGTGACATGCGTGAACAATGCAGATGATAGTTCCTGGTATGGATGAACAGAATCTTACAGCCTAACTGAAAATGAGCTAGGATTCTGTTACTTGGTGACGTAATTACCTGTTTTAGTGCACTACAAGTAACATCTTGTTCTCTCTCCTTCTCTCACCTACTTGCTCATTCGTGAAGTATCCACGCCTGAAAGACACAAGCTTCACCGGAGTGACAGTGCAAGATTGCAAGATGATCCTAGCAACAGGTACTAATACTGTGATTGATTTGGGAATAAATCAATGCAGGAGATAAAGTACGTTCTAGTCCTTGTGGTGTTTACTTCATCACTTCTACTAAAGCTCTGTGACTAAAGGACTGAATGGGACTGCCATGCAAGTATATTGGGATGGCTAACAAAGAGTAAGATCAGGCATAATCGAGGAGATTTTCAGTAATCTAGCAGTACAAAAAGTGTATCGTATTTTGCAATGGGCAGGAACCAGCAAAGGGTTTGCAAGGGCCCATGGAGATGGAATGGCAGGAGCTGTGTGGGGAAAAAAAAAATGCACATTTGCTACATCACTGGAAAAATTCTCTGCTACTGTTTCACCATGTTCATACTCCCTTCAGTATTTCTTCTCTTGTATTAGACTTTGCAAGAAAGCAGGGTACTGTGATGCAGAAGTGCTCTCAGCCAAATCATTTATTAAGTGCAATGTAGGAAGCTAGTGCAGTTTTGTTCTGCTCCAGTTCCTAACTTTGATTGTAGTGCATGGAAACTGAATATTAGTTGTCACTGATAAGGGACTCCCTGCACAATTGATTGGAAGGGAAAATAAACTTGCCTCAGGCCCTGAAATAGAAATTAATTAAGATGAAAAGTCAAAAAAAAAGAAAATATACGTAAGGCAAAGCTCTTATAAGAGGGCTTTCATTCCTTTGCTTTTCTGCTTTTTTTCCTTTTTCCCCATCTCCCTCTCCCTTCTCCTTTTGCAGACATTCTGAAACAGATGGAAGATATGAAAAAAGGAACATGGAAAAAATTGCGAGAAAGGTTTTATGCCAAGAAATCTGAAGAGGACTTGAAGTGATAGGCTAACTCCCAGATTCTCCACTGTATATATTCCTAAAGCTCTGTATGTTGCTGTGATGAGTAAAACCATTCATTCCTCTTAGCAACAGCATTTTTTGTTCAGACCTACACCTTATACTCTTCATTTTTAATGCCTGCTCTTTTCTTTCTGGAAATCTAGGACACACCTTAACACATCTGTGATGAAAGTGTATTGGATCAATGTAGTGTAAAAGAAAGAGCTTTGTGTTGTGAGACCAGATCATTTGTATTATGAGAAACAGACCATCAGGAAATGCACAGAGCAAGGAGGTACAACCACGTTAGCTTTAAATTTGCTTGTGAAGACAGCAGTAGTGATGACCTGGAAACGTAGCTACGCTTGTATTTCTCTGTGTTAGCACTGGTAGTGGTGAAACTGAGGGGGGGAGAACTTTAATCATCACAGTTATTTTCCTTTTGAGAAGTACTGTTTGGAAAGACACAGCAAAGGACTGAGGGTGACTGTTTACCATGGTGACAGTGGAGCAGTGTAAGAAGAGTATAACTGAAATTTTAGTTGCGTACCTTGTCTACAATGCTGCCTGCACTGGTGTGTCGCTGGTCCAGCTAACTATATGCAGATTTCCCTCAGCAGGAAGAGAAGGTTCTGTATGGGTTACTGCATACATGAAGGGATGAAGATAGGTTTTAATGATGTGTTGCTGTACAGGGCCATAAACAAATTTCAAGTGTGATTAGTCCATTGCTGTGGCCTATTTTTATTCCTTTTGTAAAGCTTTAGTGCTTGCATCAGCCTCTATTCTTGGGAGGCAGAGGACTGTAGCTGGGATGGCTACAGCGCTGCTTGGCTTGGGAAGGATGAGTGTCTAGAACACAGCTATGCCAGGACTCCGCTTGGCTCCAGGCAGCACCAACAGCTGCTCCTTTTTATGTTTGAACTGTGTTTTCCTGGCAAGTAGTGAAAGAATTTGAAACTTTGCAGCAGGCTCTGATCCAGAGCTTCAGAAAACAAGGCTGGTGTTCAAAGAAGTTGTTCATGGTAGCATTCTTCTTCATCCTCTTTATTACTACATTTTAATGTTTAACAGCTGGAACCAAGAGCATTGGGTTGTGGAGCACCGTGGGTAATATCACCCTGGCCTGGCTTTAGGTCTTTGGATTGTTCTGTATATCTATGTATAACAGCCCCGTTATATCCCAGGAGGATGGCATATAGGAAGGGAGGTTTTGTCACCATGTTTAAGTCTTTATTAAACTTCATTTTTTTTATTTTAATTTAGTTAAGGCAATTTACACTTTAGTTCTTAAGTAACAACAAAAAAAGTAAAACATTACACAAGAGATGAAACTAAACCACAGGACACCCCTTCACAGTTAACTCCTGTAAACCTGCAGTCTCCTACTACTACTGCCCCGATGTTCTTTGTCCACAGAAGGCAAAAGACCACATAGTACTAGCTTAGATACTCATCCTCATCTGGTGAGTTAAATTATCAAATCCATATCCTCGAGTTTAGCGCCTCTACTGCACCACAGTGATGAACAGGATTCTTTAAATGGAGAGGAGTCAGCATGGAGCAGGTACAGCAAATATGATGGCTGGTTTGCAAAGTTCCATATTTACTAGTGACACTCCTGGAATATGTTAAATATTGCAGCCCTACAGCTAGTTGCACTACACCTGAGGTGGAGGCCACCCAAATGTAGCACATGGAGATAAAGATACAACCCCCCACATTTGCAAAATAAAGAGTTATTGCAATGAGGAATAAAAGTCTTGTATAATTTATCTTCCTATAAGGGCATTGGAGTAACATGTGGGTCCAGGTATTGTGAGGAATCCTCGCCAGTCATTGCAACCTGAATTGCTTACCAGCAATCTAAGGAAAATGTTGACTTGGAAGCCCCTCCACATGGTCCGGCTTTCTCTGACAGCGACGTCCGCACACAGGACCCAGGAATAAGCAGCCTCGTCAGCTGATAGATACGTTTAGTCCCTCGGTGGGCGAAACTGATGCTTTTTCTGTCTTAGTGGTTCATGGTATTCTGGACATCCACAAACCCCATCCTTTGTCGGCGCTTCCTTTGCTCTGTCATCTAGAGTTCAAACAAGGACACAAGTGAGGTAGGAAACCAGGCTTTTTTTGCTGTTCATTAGCGTGCTGCTCAGGTGTGTGACTGACTAGGCTGCTTTAAGCATCTGCCAGAACACCCTATGAGTTGGACTCTAGCTGAGGAGATAACAAAAAGCACATGACCCGAGTGTTCCTGACCCCCCAAAACAGAGCTACAAGAGCCCTTTGCTTTGTATCCAGCTGTACTGGATTGGTTCTGCCTCCTGTTCCTGGAATCGATGTCTGTTTTACTGAGAACAGTGAGTTTTTACAGTTAGGAGTTCCTCAAGTGTTCCTGCTTTCAGAAGCATTTAGTACCTGCTCCTTCAGCTCGTTCAGCTGGGAGGTGAGATGGGACACCAGCTTCATCGTGGAGTTGAGTTTATCTTGAAGGTTACGGATCTCGTTCTGTTCCCCTTCCCCTTCATTGCTGACCAGCGACATGGCTCGCATCCGAGGGAACCAGTCTAGATTCTTGTTCTGGAAAGGTGACCACGGAGAATGGGAGAGGGTGAGGAGGAGGCAAGAGACCTGGTGGAATTTAACAGGAAGCCTGCCTACGCTCAGGGACTAAAGAAATTCTCAAAGGCTTTTTTTTGTCTATATCTTTGCAGATTTTCCACCACTGGTCCATTTGTACCTTTTTTTCATACAGCATCTGGATTCAAGTTCAGAAGTTTTTCTTTTCTAAATTTCCTTGCCTTCCCTTTTTTGCCCCCAAATCACCTTGAAGTCGCAATCTGTGCTGCTTGGTTCTGCCCTTGGTTCAATCCTTAAATACGCCGTACAAAACATCAAACAGACAACGCGTTGTTGGCTGAGATTGCCAAGTGGAATTAACCAGCTAGGAAAGAACTACGGAACAACAACATTCTTAAACATTTTCCAGAAGTTCCTTCTCAAAACTGTTTTTCTTTGGCAAGCCCACTGTTCTGAGCTATTTCCCTGGGGTAGGCAGGGTGCAGTAGATAAGAGCTGCTCTGAGGACAAGTACCTTTATCATCTGCGCCACGTAGCTCTCGGGCCCTGTGTAGTCTGTCTTGTTCTTCACTCGCACCAGCACTATGAAGTACAAGTAGTTCCACATGTTGTGCTCATATTTAATATGCTCCTCAAAGGACACTGTCTTGTTGTCAAACTTGTCCCGTTCGAGTCCTGGGAAAGGCAGTCAAGTACGGAGAAGGTGGAGGGAGGAGGGGAGGAGAAGGTAAGAAGTGAGCAAGCAAACAAATGTGAAAGGAAGTACAGATAATTGCCTCCTGTCCCAGGTGTGACTTTCAAGAAGTGCTTTTAATAATTAGTTGGCATTTAGCACATAACAAGCATCCAAAGCAGGGGGAAAATAACCCAGCTGTGTATTCAGGAGGCTTCTATTTAAAGTACTACTAGCTATGCTTCCTGCCTATATATCTAAAAGAACAAAATGCACCCAGTGGATCTTATAAGAAAAAAACAGCTATATTTATGGTTGGTTGGTTTTTTTGGATGCCTTCCTATGACCGAAAGCATTCTGGAACATTTTCCTATATTTTATTTCCTTAGTAATATGGTGCTTTCTTCCCCCACGCTTGATAAGTGTTGGTCCCAGGAGTGATGCACAGCAACAAGAACAGCACAATGTGGCGTTTAGTTTAACACCTCATTAACAGAAGGCAAGTAGGAATACAGATAATTTCCTCTCTCAGTTTGTGTCCTTGTTCAAGCCTCGTCCTGCTGCAGTGACCCATCGGTGAACAGATTTAAGTTTTGCTGTGAACCAAATGAAAACCAAAAACCAGCTGAACCTTCATTCCTTCCCTCTTGGCATAGGCTGACCTTAAAAGAGAGGAACCACCTGGAGGCAATTCCTGTGCCCACAGTGAGCCAGGGTCCTAGCACTCACCGCATATGAAACAAGTGGTCTTCAGTATTTCTTCCTTCTTTTGCTTCTCGCTCCTCAGATCAGCAAAGGTGTCAATAATGACCCCAAAGATGAGGTTAAGGACGATGATAATGACAATGAAGAAGAAGAGGAGGTCGTAGACAACCCGAGCAGGAAACAAGGATTCCTGTAAGGGACAAATGGGAAAACACGTGCGTCTTGCACACCTCTCCTCCAGCCACTTCAGCCGTGCTGCCTCACTGCAGAGGCCACAGGCCGAGGGTACAAGCGGAGGAGCGGTAACGGGTGCGGTGAGGAAGTGAGGAGGAAAGCACTGAAGGACGGCTGTAGGGGAAAAAGCTGGAAGTGCTGCAGTTTCCAGGGAGGAAGGGCAGCTCCATAGCGGTATCTGCAGCAGGACTTGGCAGAAGAAAGGGGCCCCACGTGCTGCCAAAACTCACATCCTTCGATGGCTTGCGCAGAATGTCACCCACACCCCCGCCGTTCCTCAGGCCATGGTTCAGGACGGTGACAATGCACATGAGCAGCGTGTCACAGGCTCGTTCCCACTGGTCAGCGTCTGCTTCTGGAATACCAGAGGAGGGGAATAAACACAAAAAGCCAGAGCATAGCCAGGGCAGAAGTAGGAGGCCATTGCAAAGAGTCCAGAGCTCCAGGGATGAGCTGCAGAGATGCAGTGGCACATCTCCTGGGAGCAGGTGCTCGGTGTGGATCTCCCACCCAGCAACTTCCCAGCAACTCCTCCAGCTTGCTTCTTGCAGCGGAGGTGTTTGGCTGAGCACTCCTGAAGCTCCCACTTTCTTTATGACTAAATTGAATCTATTTCAACATTTTTATGCCAGGGTCAGTGCAGAATTTGCAGGCCTCTTGCTTAATATGTGCCAAAAAGTGGGCTGTTTGTCAGCGAGCTCAGAAAAATCCTACAGCATCTTTTCAAAGATGGAAACAAACAGGGCAGTCAGCCTCCTCTGCTGCTAACAGAGCTGACCTTCCTAATGAGCTTGCTTACCTTCCAAGGCAGTGGGCACAGCGGAGCAGCTGATTTTGTCACCACTGCATGACTCCATGAAGGTCTCCATGTTCTTTTGCATCCCCAAGGGGTCATCTGCAAGTAAAAGAGACCACAGCCTCGTCAGAGCATCAGCTTGCCTTAGTAAAGCTCTTTGCTCCTGTCAGGGGTGCTCTCCAACTGTATCTCATTGTAGCTTTCAAGCAACTTGAAAAAAGCTTGATTCATGTTCCCCTAGCCTTTTCTAGGTTTTGAATCTTCTGCTCAAGTTTCAGCAAGACCTCTGCAGTGCTACAACCTTCATTTGTAGCTGCTCACCCTCTTCTCTGCAATCACTCCTAGCCCCCCAAACCCCGTTCCCTGCAGCACGAGACCCCTAAGTCAGCGCAGGCTGCTGCCTTCTCTGCCAACCCAAAACCAGTGCTCCCAGGAGCTTGGGCCCGTGCTCCCAGGGTCTCCTGCAATGATCCAGCTGCAGGAGAGGACCCACGCTCTGCCTGTCCCTCTCCAGCCCAAGCACCGCAGCCAGCGAGGGAAAGGCCTGAAGCACCTTTGGCTTTGCTGTCCGGCAGCCGGTCCACCTCCAGGATGAAGTCATCCTTCAGGAACAGGAAGCCCACGATGGAGAAGAGGTAGACGAGGATGAGCGCCAGGAGGGCTGTCAGCAGGATGGAGCGCCCGTTCCGTGTCACGCTTTTGATGACATTAAACAAGGTCTCCTCACGGTAGATCAAGTCAAACAGCTGAAAGGACCCAGGAGCAAAGAAATGCCACGGGGTGCTTCTCTGCGACAATGCCTGGCCTACCTATACCCTTTTTATCCTGAGATCTTGGATCACTCAGTAGACATTGAGTAACTTTCACATAAAGCACTTAAGTTTCCCATCTTACTGCAGAAGAATGAAGTGACTTATGCACAGCAGGAGAGCCAAGAATAGGACACATGCCCCCCTGCCTCTGCCCTCACCAGCTCACGTTGTCTCCCGGCTGACCCAGATAAAGTACACAGTAGAGATTAGACAGAGAGTGATAGCAAAAGACCGGGACAGAGACAGTAATAGATACTGTCGGAAGGCAGAAAGAGCAGCCTACACAAAGATTAGAGCACAGTGCTCTAATCACTGCTGCTATCGATCAGCTCCTGGAAGAAGTCACAGGAAACTTCTAACAGGGCAGTCTGGCTATGCCTGTGCCCCAAACAGCTGCATTTACTGTACCAGGATGCTGTAGAAGAGTTCGTGCACAAAGAGTCCCAGGACGCTCGTCAGGATGTAGCCAACGTGGTAAAGAAACTCCACATCCATGATCATGGCCTTGTAGCCTCGGATGAAGGTCCCACGATTGCCCACAAAGCTCACTACAAACACAATCTTGTTGGTCAGCTGGAGAACAACCAGAAATGGGAGGGAGTGAGGTTTGCTGCACTTACGAATGCAGAACAGACTCCTTTGTTGTGGGATGCTACGCTATTTTTCTAACAGCACATTGAGAACTTACATTGAGAGCTCCCAGGATGTTCAGAGTGAGTCCAATCCCTAAGTAATAAATTGATCGCAAGATCAGGGCCACAAGGAGCGGTCTGACACCGTAACGCTTGGTGAACAGGGCCATGATGGAGAAGCAGATCAGAATCCAGAAGAGCAGCGAGATCAGTGGGGAATCCAGCACTCCTGGGAAGAGAAGACCCACAGCAATTAAACGGCAAGAAGTTAAATGCGTGTTGCCAATCAGACACTGTGCTGCTGTCCAAAGTGTCTGAAAAAACTAACGTGCTGATTATCTGAGGGAAGAAAGACAGAAATTATGCTCGACTGCAGAGACTAGTATTGACTAAGATGGTCCTTACTGACACATTTTTCTAACATCTTTTATCTGAGATCTCAAAACCACTGTAAACGAGTAAGACTTCCAGACAGCCGGTACGTATTCTGTCATTACTTCCCCCATTTTACAAACAGGGAAAGTACAGCCCAGGGAGAAGAGACTGTTCCCTAAGAAGGAAGTCGTGGGAGGGCTGGCAACTGAAATCTTGATTGAGTTCCTTGCCAGGACCAGCAGAAAAGGCTTGGGGCTTCAGGAGTCAAGAGGGGACAAAGGGTGGGGAGAACACAAGCAAGGGGACCGGTGCTCCCTGTGGACGAGGATCCCTTTTTTCCTCTGCCTTGAGGAGCAGATTCTGGGGCACTTACCCATAGAAGTGGCTTCAACATAGGGGTAAAAGAAAGCAATGATTATGTTGATGAAGACAGCCAGGTTGAAGGAAATGCTTCCCCAGAGAGTCATTCTGCGGGAGAACCAGTACATCAGCGGCATGCCTGGAGGGAAAGGAGGCAGACACGTCTCAGCCAACCTCGTGTCAGCTGGGGAAGGCTCTGACCTCGCAGGCATCCAAAGGGCTCGGCTCAGTGCAGCTAGTGGGCCTGGAAGGGACCCTTGCCTCCCACCTCCTTCATGCCATTGATAAAAAGCTCCCTCCTCATCTGCCGAAACAGGAGTGCACGTTCGAAATGTTACTGCTCACACTTCTTGGCTTCTGGGCCCTTTGACCTGCTCTGGCACCTTGGAATCAGATTGGCTTCGTTCTTCACCTCACCCTCCGCCCTGTCTCCCACCTCCTACATCCTCGCGTCCTTCAAAACAACAGCGCCTTTGTGTTTTCAGCCTGATTCTCCGTCCCAGAGGAGACCCAGCCAGCAACTTCCCATCCATACTGGAAACTTGTTTCCTGCTGAATTCCTAAGATAGTTTTGACTGGATCTGCAAGTGTTTTCAGTGCTGCTACACTACCTCTTAGCTGCATCACAGTATTTATAGTGCAACTCCTAACTGTTGACTGAGCTCCTCTTATTTTAAGCCAGGAAGTCCGTGCTGGTGCAGCCCTGAAAGCACCTAAGAAGGTCTGCGTGGTGCAGAGAAACAAGCTTCATTTCCCAAATACAGCTGCTAGATGCTGGCTTAGGAGACGGCAGCTGAAAACAAATGAAGAGAGGGCTTTCTAGGGGAATGCAGCTGCTGGTGTCGTCCCAGGGAACGTGCTGTAAGATGCGTTTCTGGCTACTGAGGAATTGCACTAGCAGGCATGGAGGAAATACACCCCTGGGCTGGAAGGTCCTGATTAACCTCCACTCCCTGCGAGCTGCTGAGCACGCTGCATTCTGCAGAGCAAGGGGCACAAGGAGGCAGAGGAGATCTCCAGGCTGCTGCCAGGGTTCACAGCCCCCCCACGTTTAAAACAGGCACTGTTCAAAGTGCCCGTGCTGGCCAATGCTAAGGGAAGGTCTGGTTTGCTCTTACTGCGCAGTTTCTTCTGCCACTCCATCTCGTTGTGGAGGAAGGACGACTGGTCGAAGAAATCACTGACTTTGCTGCCCTGCTCATCCTGCTCCGTCGTGGTGAAGAGCCGGTACTTGGTCTCCTTGGTGAGGAACTCGCAGATGCCAGGCACTGGAAAGATTATCTGCTCCATGCTTCGGTCCAGGCGCACAATCTGCAGGAAGCAGGGTGAAGGGGAGGGTGCTGTCAGATCCTGCCCGTACCACGCTTTGGTTTCCGCTTTCCTAGACCCAGCTGTACCTCCCCCCGCCTCCCCAAATCCAAATATCACCGGCCACGCATCCAACGCTACAGTTCGACCCAGCAAATGCATCCTTGGTGGTTGCGCCGGGAGGAACGCTCACAGCACGTGGACCATGCCGCAAGCAAGGATGGGGCTGCTCCAGCGGCTGCATCCCAGCTGCTGTGGGGAGAGAAAGGCAGGGTCCGGGGGGGCCACGTGTTCCCCCAGGTCCCCACAGGCTCTGCTAACGCCTCCAGCTCTCTGCAGCACAAAGGGCCCAGCTGCTTCCCGCGGGCACAGGGATGGGAAAGCTCCTGGTGCAGAATAACCGGGCACGAGGCAGCCGGAGCACACGTGGGATTCATCAGCCATGTGTGTACTAGCAACCCAGCAGCAAACAGGTCTTGCCTCAATCTGGGACGTGTGCTTCTCGTAATAAGCCAGCGGGTCCTCCTCCTCCTCCTGGATGGGGGCCGTCGACTTCAGCATCTGCGTCAGCTGCTTGTTATTTAGGCTGAGCTGGGATGTGGGGAGAGGAGAAGAGGATGAGAGTAGAAATGGACGGGGGTGTTCAGGTCTAACTGCACTGACAACACCGTTCCTCAAAATGTACCGAACCTGATTAGGTTTCACGGAAAAGCAAATGAATTAAAGCTTCCTAAAGGGGTACGAGCGCTCCCTGAGGTGACAGACATTCAATTCCCCGCAATAATTACATCCAAAAGCTGCTAATCCACAAATTACAAATCAATGCCCCTAAAACCCCAGGGAAATCATATTACTGCTGAATCTTGTTCGGGATCTAAGGTACAGAGGCAAGAAATGACAGCAAAGGGCTCAGTCCTTCCTCTTCTGAAGGGAAGGGAGAAAGCAGGTACCAGGAGCAGGAACCCAGCAGGGCATGAGGCCATCCCTGCAGCAAGCTGAATGTCACCTATGGCTGAGCCTCCCCCAGGGAGCCCCACACAAATAGCTGTCCGCAGCACGTGCCATTGGGCTTGCAGATTTGGCTATACAGGCATTTGTAAATCTTTCCTTCTTCAGTCCCCCCCAGGAATACTAAAACCCATCAAATCTTCAACAACAAGCAGCAGGGCAGCTCAGCAAGGCTGGGAGGAGCAGCTCTTTGCAGCCTCCGGTCAGGGCTGGGGAGCTCTGCCTCTGCTCCTGAGGGCTTTCCGTACCATGGACGAGATGCCCTCCTCCTCCTCCTCGTGGATTCGCTTCACCGGCTTCAGGAGCTGCTGCAGAGACTTGTTGTGTCGGGACAGCTGGAAGGGGGACAGCGAGAGCCGGGTTAGCACAGGATGGAGCAGCCTCTGCAGCCCCAGCGCACACCACAGCAGGACGCGGGGTGCACACCGGAGCGGGATGGCCAGTAAGCCAGGGTGCTAGGTTTCATGGGAAGCAAAAGTACATTTCCCAGCCTGGCTGGAGGAAATGTAAATAAATATAGAGAAAAATGTGCAAATCGGTGAGCTGGAGCCCAGCCCGGTGGGGACCCTGCTGTCACAGCAGATTGCAGCGTCAGTACCTGCAGTGCCAGTATATAAATGTTGTGGCCCACTTCCCGGGGGGAAACCTCAGCGTTTTCGCACTCTTCCTCCTGCAGATAGGCCCTCTTAATCACGTCGACCTGGAAGGCAGCAAAGGACAGGTGAGCTTGTCCTGGTCTCCTCACCTTGTTTTCCTCCTCCAGCCACAAACAGCTCTGGGAACACCGTTCAGGAAGGATGCTTGCGCAGAGAACGGTGTGTGACCAGTGTTAGGGCAGCAGCCGAGGTGGTTTTTGGGTTGCAAACCAGAAACGGCATCAGGACCCGAAGGGGTAGGAGGTCCAGCATGAGCCAGCAGCTTACAGGGGCTCTTACACCCTCCTGCCCCGCTCAGCCCTTACCAGTTCCTGCGGGCGGAGGCTGATGAGGATCCGCTCGGCATTCTCGCTGTCGTGTCTGCTCTCCATGAGGGCCAACAGGAGCTTGGAGGCATTGTCCTGGCAGGGATAAGCCCTTGCTGAGAAGAGCTATGCCCTGCCTCTGCCCAGGACCTCGGAGTGGGCAGAAACCCCCTGCACCGCAGTCGGTCATAAATCCCCCAGTGCTAGAGGCATCCAAACCTTGTGCGCTGGGGATGAACCAGCCCTGCCCCAGCTCATGCACTCAAGGACCTGTCGCATGCACAGTCCCCGCTACAGCACCCACCTCACCCCACGGACACACCAGCAAGCCGCAGCCCACGCAGTGATGCACACACATGCCCTCCATCCCAGCCCCAGGCTCTGCCTACCTTCAGCTGCAGGACCAGGTCCATCCGGTACTTGCAGAGGGGGCTGATGTCGTTGAGGATGAGGGCTGTGATGATGTCGATCCCATTGGACTCGTGGGTCACGATGCAGCTCTAGGGGAGCAATGCAATGTGTCATCCCATGGGTGCTGCCGTTCCTCCCGGCGTCACCTCCAACACAGCCCAGGTCCAAAGCAGTGCTCTGCCTGCAGCACTGAACCACCACCGTTACTTCAGGAGCCCCAGATCCCTTCTCCCTCTGGCAATGGCACCATCTCCATCACCACACTGTTTAACCACCATTTGCATCACCACGTTATCTAGCCAAGCTGCAGCTCATAACCCACGTACCAACCCTGTGCACCACGGGGAACCCCTGCTGCCCATGTTCTGCTCTCCTTCACGCCCTGAAGTCCAGAGCTGCCCCTATCCCTGCTGCTTTCCCATGCACCCCCCCCAAAATCCTCCCTTGGGCATCCCTGATGGGTTGGGAAATGCCCCAGGCGTGCTAGGAATGACCCAGACCCGCAGCGTCACCCACGGACCTGGTTCTCGTGGCAGGGCCCTTGGCAGTACTCGGTCAGGGTCTCCAGGGTCTGGGTGATGAGGGCCACGTTGTACTCGTTGATGTAGAGGCCCAGCAGCCCCAGCCCCCCCGTGGTGCTGCCGCACATGATGTCGAGGAACTGTAGCGTCTCGCACACCAGGTTGTAGTTGGTCTTGTTGTTCTGGCACCGGAGGAAGTTCTGTCGAGCAAAGCCTGCAGTTACAAGCCTGAGCAGCATCACTGACATAGGCACCGGGTCCCGGCCCCCTTCCCAGCACCCCCTCCAGCTGCAGCTTGATGCAAAATTGGGCTCGGGGCCACCTCTGTAGCATACAGACTCCCCAAGAGCAGCACCCAGCCCCACGGACGCAGCTGTGCCATGATCGACTGCTTCCAGGACACCAAGCAAAGTTATTCCTAAAGGATGGTGCATTTGCAGGTGGGGAAACTGAGGCACAGAGCAGCCAGTGCAATGTCCTTACGGACCCAATCGGGGCAGAGCCCATCCTTCCCACACCCCAATCCTATGGCCTCTGCCTCAGTCCCCAGCAGCCCCCAGAACCAACCTGAAGGTCCCGGTTGTGGTTCTCGCACAGCAGTTGCAGGAATCGCAGAATGGGCTCCATAATCAGGACTGTCACCCCCATTTCGTTGTTCTGGCCCTGCTCCCCGGTGTCATGGCCCTTCCGAAACCCTAACGCCAGCGGGTATCGGGAGGGGGTGCCAGGCATCATGAAGGTCTCTCCTCGTCCTACCGGGCAACCCAACTTCATTAGCATCAGGCTGTCCAACGAGACAGGCATTGGCCCTACTGGGAGGACACGGCCCCATACCTTTGGTGCCAGGCTCAGGCTCATCTTTGTCCTCACGAGGCTTGTTCCCAATGTCACTCATGTTCACAGACACCGTAGACTTGGTCTCCTGCTGAGCCTTCTTCATCCGGTCGTGCAAAACTTTGAAGAACTTCTCGGACTTCTTGTCACTCGTCATGAGGTTGTAAAAGGATTTCTGGGAGGAGGGAGGACAGCAGTTCGAGACTCCACGGCAGTGTCCAAACCACCCCAGCCTGCCCCTCTGATTTGGTAGCCTCCAGCACTCCAGCCTTTGCCTGGGACAACCTGGTGAGAAGGTTTATCTCCATGCAATAGCCCTGGATATCAGAGTCCTCTTGGACTTACACGGGTGCATCGCCCCCTGTGCTTTGCTCTCCTTTACCCTGAGCAGGGCTAGGGACAGAGCAAGCAGCAACTGCAGCAGCTCCAGGCCTGGAACCTCATGTGTTTTTTTGTGTGTATAATTCCTTGGCTTTCCCATGATAAAAAATTCAAAATAACCTACAAGTTATCACCCAAGAGCAGCAACTCTGAGTCATTTTCGTGATACCCGGCAGAGGGCATCAGCATTACTCCGGAAACCATCTGCAACAACCTGCCCCTTTCACAGCATCCAGCCCTCGAGCTTTATCCCGTCACCGAGCTGGAAAACTTGAAAACAGAGAAATTTCTGCAGTTCCTCCCCCAGATGGTGAGCAAACGCATGCAACCAAAATTTTGGTAAAGTTTGCTGCCCAGGGACTGGCCAGGGACTAAGGACTGCCCTGCACCTGTCTTCTACATGCTGGGACCTTCACGCTGCACACATCAAACCAGGGCTGCTCAGTCCCCTGGGACCGGTGCCCACCACAGGCACCTGGATCTCGGTGTTGCCTCCGTCCAGCAGCCGAATGGCAAGCAGGATGCTCTCTTGGAAGATCTTCTCGTTCTTGGTGTTCATGATGAGGTCAGCCACCAGCTTGGTGGCCCCTTCTCGGTCCAGCCGGCACTGGACAGCAGCAATAGCAGACCAGTCCTGGTCTTGACCTGCAGGAGAGGACGCGGACGGATGTGATGCTGCGGTGGTGTAGGAGAACGAGCACAGCTAAGTCACTCCCAGGGGCGTCTCAGGCCTGTCCCCTCCCTAAATCCTTTACTCCCATGGAAGTGGGAGCACAGAGACCAGCTATGGACCTGATCCCACCATGGTCTGGGACCCAGCCACTCACTGTGTGTGTGAGCAGCACAGAAAGCCAGGGAAGGTGCCAGAGAGGAGCACTCACCTCCCCCAGCAGCATCCACAATTTCCCCTTTGGAGCTGGACTTCTTGTTCTGCAGGTAATTGTTCAGGAGCATTTTCCGCAGCAGGTTGCCCTGCCAAGACAAACAAACGTCACGAGGCTCCCAGCGCCAACGCTAGAGCGGAACAAGGCTGAGCACCCCCGGACTGCGATGGGGAGGGCACTGCCAGCCCGGGCAGCCGGAACCGAGGAGTGGGGCTGGGGACGTGCCACGCGGCCACAGTGCTCACCCTCTCGCCATACTTGTTCCTCTTCACCAGCATCTGCTGCAGCGTCCTCAGCACCTTGATGCACAGCTTCTCCTCCGTCTCCATGAGGTCCTTGGTGTGCTGCACCAGCCTGGCCATGCACAGCAGAGCCACTGTCACGTAGCCGAGAGGGACAAGGGGCTCCCAAGGGCACCGTCCCACCGCCCCTCCACTCTGCAGGTGCATACCGGGATGCACAACCCACAGAGGATGAAGGTCACCATCCCTTCCCAGCAACCCCTGGGCAATTGCAAAGCATTCTCACTTGGACAGGAAACCTCCGCTCTCGCATCGCTGATATGCCTCCGTCCCCTCCATGAAAAGCAGCTCTGGCCGGTGGAGGACATCCACCAGGACGGACAGTTCAGCCTCCACCAGCGGTTTCAAGCGGTCCTCCAGGGCATTAATGATGTCCTACAAGTCACAGTGCACACCTTTAGGTCGACGCATGCCAAGGAGACACAAGCATGGGACAGGGACCCTGCAACGCCCGCACCTTTCTGCCACACAGTGGAGATGCGCTGTGCCGCTGATCTGCACCGCCGCCACCTCCCTGCCCCGTACCTGCAGCTTCTCTATGATGTTCTTGTAGTCCCACTGGTTGGGGGTGGTGGAGACGCGGGGGAAGGTCCGTGTGGCTGTCTTGTAGCTGGATGTGTTCCTCTGCATGGTGTTGGTGGAGCTGCTGTTGAGCAGGGAGCTGACGTGGGCATCCAGGTCCATGGGCAGCGCGATGGAGCGGCTCTTGGCTGCAGGGGAGAGAGCTGGGGTTGGGGACATGCCATCGGCTGGGTCCTACCACACTGCCTCGGGCTGGGCACCCCTCCACCTGCTCTTTATTTGTAGCAAGGAATATACGAGTTAAACACAAGAGAAAAACCCTCCAGGCTGGTGGGGGGTGCGGTATTTCCATCCATCCCTTCTCAGTGCAGCACCACATTGCCTACAGCCCCCCCAGCCTGGCCCAGGATGGCACGAGGCACTGCCTCTGGTTTTTACAGCTGGGAGAGCCCAGCACAGAGTTTGTAAGCACCCTGCCTATAATTACAAAGGGGAATCCTAAGGCTCTGGCCCGTGTCCCCACCCAGCGTCTAACCACCACGCAATGCTTTCCATACAGTGACTCAGTGCTAACAACCCTTGTCCTGAGTCACACAGCCACAGGCAGGCTGAGGGCAAAGTCCTGGCGAGGGAAAACTGCCACAAACACCGGCTTTGTTTCCGGGCCCTGCACCAGCAGAGACACACCAGGAATCTCCCAACCAAACTCAGGCTTCAGCTCTCCTCTGGTCTCCCAAAATATAGCTCAAAAAGCACGTCCCGGAGCCGAACCTCCCTGTTTGCAGCTGGCAGCCTCTCCAGGGCACCCTGCCATGGCTGCAGGAGGGAGGATGGCTCTTGCTCGCTGCCGGAGCAGAAGCAGCCACGGGCAGCTGCATCCTCCTGGACGGTGGGGAGCAGAGCATCCCTGCGGCGCAGCTCCTTACCGACCATGGCCAGCGTGCGGATACAGGCCTCCACCGAGCTCTTGTGCTGCTGCTGCAGCCAGGGGCACTCCAGCAGCCTCATGGTGGACTGGAGAAGCTGCACCACAATGGTCTGGTGGGTCTGAAGGAGAGAGCGGGCAAGTCTGTACCCGTGCAAGCTGCTTCCAGACCTCATTTCTCAGGGCTTGGTGAGCCCCTCTCCTCCCTCCGTGCATGGTAATGAGGCCATGCAGCGCCTCGTTACCTGCAGGGAGGTGCTGTTCTCCGAGAAGGGGGAGCTGAAGAATGCGTTGATGGTGTCCAGCACCACCGTCAGCACGTACTTCTCCAGCGTGGGGTCTGGCAGGCGCTTCTCTCGTTTTTTGCACATCTGCGAGGAGAAGGGAGGGTGCTGATGGGCACCGCTGGCACGCAGCACTGCTGGGACCTTGCTGAGCCAAGGGACATGGCTGGTGATACAGCTTCTGGGTCTATGCCAGAGCTCTGACTGCTCCCCAGCCCCTAGCACGGCAGCTACACAAGACCCCGTGGTGCCCATGCACCTTGTCTGACTCCCCAGGCTTCAAGGGAGCCTTGGTGACACCAACGTGTCCCCGTCCAGTGCAGCAGCCGTTGCTGCCGTGTCCCTCCTGCCCAGCCTTCCCCACGCACCTGGGCCATGTCCAGGGTGAAGTTCTCAAAGAGAGTCCAGATGTGGTTGCTGGTGTAGATCTCCTTCATCTCCACCTCCGTGTCCACGTAGCAGTGGTTGACAAAGTTCACATAGGCCATCTTCACCTGCCGGGGAGGGAGGGAGCAGGGTGCAGGCACCATCAGAGGAATGGAAAACAGAGCAAAGCCACCAGTACCCTCCTCACTGGGCACTGCGTACCTCCGTGATGCAGTCCTCATGTGTCACCACCCGCACCACGTCCTCCAAGGGCAACAGGGATGTGCACTTGATCTCCGTGTAGACGTTCTTGCCCTCTGCACAGGCGGCCAGCAGGTCCACCAGAGAGATGTGGTACATCAGTGGGCTGTTCTCCTCCACCCCGTCCCTGGCTGCTGTCATCATCTCCAGGAGGGTGGCCAGTGAAGCCTTGTCGTTGTAGAAAACCACCACGTCGTCCCCAGCATTGGTGAGCTGTGGGGAAGGGTCACTGCTCACCACTCCAGAGAAGGAGGATGAGAAACCTTGTGAGGCAGAAAATGGCATCCTCTGCACTGGGGAGGGATGGGAGGGAGCACCCAGGTCATGCATTTATGGGGAAAACTGGACATTTGCAATGCAATTAAAAATCACAACTTGTGGGACTCCAAAACAGTCATTGGCTCTCAGACCTTGCATCTCCTGGAGATTTTTCCAACTCCAGGGAGAAACCAGCGTGGTTGGGAAGGCTCTTGCCCAAAGGAGAAGCCAACCACGCTCCTCCTGGGAGCCGTGCCCCGCTGCATCCCATGCTTGTGCCCCACAGCCAGGAGGTAGAGGAGCTCACCTCGGTCATGATCATGTCCTGGCACTTCTTCACGTACTTGCCCTCAGCCTTGATGATGGTGTGCAGGAAGTCCAGGTACTGCACGTGGCGGCCGTGGGTGGCCACGCAGTGGATGAAGTGCTGCGGCACTGTCTCATTGATCTCTGAGCAGAGCTGGTAGTTGTTGAGGAAGATGTGCTGCATTGTCTCGGCCTCCAGGAGCTGCAGGACCAGGGGGATAGAGTGAGGCTGGGGGCTGTGATGCACAGACTCCCCTCCTGTCCTCTTCCAGGGGTCTCCTCCTGGCCTTTCTCTCCTCTCAGCCCCAGGAGCGGTACCGAAGCCTCTCCCCATGCTGTTGCCTGTGACCGCCCTTCGGTCCCCTCTCCTTACCCCCGGAGTCAGGAACAGGTTGAGGTGTTTGTGCAGCAGGGCCTGGTTTTCCTGATTGCCAGCACAAAACTTCTGCAGGAACTGGTGGGTGAACCTCAGGATCTCCATCATCTTGGCATCACCCTGAGGAAGGGCAGAGAGGGCAAACACCTGGGGTTGGTGAGGGATGGAGAGCAGGACAGGCTGCTGCCCCTCCTGCCTCACCCAGCCACAGGACCCAGCCATTCTGGATGTCCCCACGTCCCCCACCCCTCACCCCAGGCACTTTGGGACCAGCTGGCTTCTGCCCACCCACCTTCTCGTAGGGAATCTGCAGCAGATCCAGCATCACTTTGTGGGCGTCCATGTTCTTCAGCAGCCGCTGCTGCTTCTTGCGCACTTGCTCTCCAACCCCGCACATCTTATTCAACCGCTCCAGGATCTGGAGAGAGAAAGACCACGGCCAGAGGGTAATTGAGCCTGGGAGCCCATCGGGATGGCCACCACCACTGGGGACCTGCTTGAAATCCAGATGTGCCCACCATAAGCCCAGACGCTCCCTTCATGCCCAGCTTTGTGCATCATTCGCAGATCTCGGCACCCCACCCAGAAATACTTCTTAAAGTGCCGTGCAGAGAGCCCTCGTACCCGTCACCAACCCTCTCCCCTCCAGCGTTCCCAGTGTGACTCTCATTTGTGAACCCTGGGGACTTAACGGGGCTCGTCCTTGCGCTGAGCTGGCAGGAACAAGCCCTGGCTTGGACTCCTTTCTGTTGAGCCACAGAAGAGACTGGAAGTTCCCCCACAATTCCTCCCTTTCCCTTCTCACCAGTGCACCAGCCAGCCCTGGCGACGGTTTTCGGTCTCACTCACCCCCTTGACTATCTGATAGTTCTCACTGCTCTTCTCTCCTGGAGCAATGACCTCTTCGTCGGCAGTGTGCTGCAAGGGGACAGAAACGGCATCAGGGTCCCGCCACACCTCCCCAAAGCCTGGGGCATAACTGCACCCCACAGGACCCTCTCTGACCCTCCTCTTCCAGGAGGTGCGTGGCCCATCGAGGGGTGTCAGGTGTTGGACTGAAGTGAGCTGCACCTCTGCACCCCCCTCCTCGCCCACCCCTGTTCCCAAGGTCTTGCTCAGGGCTCTCACCTCTTTCTTCTCCTTCTTGTTCCCATCCACCGTGCTGTCCCCTTTGACGCTGCCTTTCTTGTCCACCCAGAGCTCTGATTTCTCCACCATGGTGCGGAGTTTGTCCAGCTCCGACTTGATCACCTTGTAGTTCTCGACATCCTGGGCTGAGATCAGGAGCTGAACCTGCAGCGACATTCCCAGGAGCTTCCCTGTGCAGCTGGTTTGGGGCACGAACCCCACTCTCATCCCATGCCAGAGTCCAGTCCCATGTCCTGCACCCGCAGCCCAGCACCGGCTTAGAGGTGCTCCAGGGTTACCTGTTTGAAGGTGTGCAAGACCTCCTGCCTCTGGCTGAAGTGCTTGAAGAGGAGCTGCAGGGAGCCGGAGATGAGCGGCGGGTAGTCGTGCATCGTCAGGTGGATCAGCACCCGCAGAAACATCCTCCCTCCTTCATCGTCCACCTCTAACATGCTGCTCGTCTTCCTGAAGCCGGGACGAAAGTGCTTGGTGTTAGCAGCCACGTGGGAGCTTGCGTGCACTCAGTCACCCCTCGGGGCTGATGGGGACAGCTGCATTAGCCTTTAGAGACTCATCTTCCTCATCACCTGCAGCTCTCAGCCTTGGCAGTGAGTACGGGCAGGAGAGGGAAGAGCCCTACCGCCAGGCTAGCCATGCACCAGGGGGCAGGGACTCACCCCACACCAAACATGGCCTCTGCGTGCTCGCCGATCCGGTCCAGGTTCATGGCTGCAGCTGAAGGGAGAGGAAAGGGAGATGAACGGGGCGGCCAGTGCAATCCCTGTGCATCAGCTGAAACCCTGCGGGAACCGGCCCAGCTCCCCAGCCCATGGTCCAAGCATCCACAGTGGACACGGGACGCCTTGTCCCTCCTGCACACACTCTGATCCCCAGACTCCCTGCCAGCAGTGGCGGCGGATGGAGAGCTGCTGGAGCTGCCGCCTCCGCTGCCTGCATGTCCCCAGCCCATGGGGTGTGCTGAGCTGAAGTTGTACCAGGAGCAAAGGGGAAGAGTTACTTGTGGAGTCAAAGGCTGGAGCCGTCCCATCAGCCGCACTGTCCTGCATGGGGTAGACTTCCACAAACTCCTTCTTGAAGACGGAAAGCAGGTAGGAAATCCTGTAGTCCAGCCGCACGTTCAGGATGAACTGACAGCAGCAGGGAGGGAAGAAAGCAAAAGTGAGTCCTTTCGTCACACCAGCTGCCTCTTTGCATCAGAAAACTACGTCTTCCCCACCCCATCCCACAGGTCCCAGCTGCAGCTCCACAATGCTTCTCCCTCCCCACCAGCTCCCACCTGCAAGATCTCCAGGATCTTCAGCTTGGTCTCCATCACCACGATGTTCTCATTCTCAATGCTCCTCCCTCTGTCCACTGGCTCTGGGGCAGACCCACCACTGAGGCTTGGAGGGCTAAAGATGGACTGTTTCCTGCTCAGCACCATGGTGGACATCATCTGCCCAACGCCCTGGATCGACCTCCTCACATTCTTCCCTACAGAGGCAGCCACAGTGGGCAGAGTTAATGCAGATGGAAGGGAGGTGGGAGAGGTCTGATGGAAGGACCCACTTAGACTGCAAAACGCTGTAGATGTTAAGCAGAGAATGAGCAGGAAGCACTGGCTATTCCTCCGCTGTGACCAAGGACTCAGCAGCTCCTGTCTCCTTTTGCAGACCCAGCCCAAGTTTCCATGTGACCAAATCAGTGGCTTGTTTTCTTGCAGCCAAAACTGGAAAGCACTGGGCAGACCACAGAAAACACCTTCCCCTGGGACCATGCCTGGTTATGGAGCAGGGACCTACCCGTCATCTCATCGTTGTAGACCGCCTGCATCATCAGCTGGGGGTTTTGGACGCAGTCGATGATGCCCAGCAGCGTCCGCGTCAGGCGCAGCAGCTCACTGAAGCTGTAGAAGCCGAAGTAGATGAGGTTGTGGGCAAGGCTGACGACCTGGGGAAGGACAAGGCAACTCCAGACCTTGCTGTGCTCAGTGCTAAGCAGGAGAAACAAACATGGGATGCCGGCACGGCCACCCTTGTCACAGAGGCAGCTGCAAAGTCTGGATGTGGCCGCTGGCTGTCGTGGCCATGCCGCACTGCATCCTGCAACATGCCGGTGACACCAGCAGGTCTCGCACCTCGAAGGTGAGCTTGTTCTTCTCCTCATTGGCGAAGGGCACCGCCTCGCTCACCACATTGTTGAGGTAGTCCTCCACGAACTCCATGGTGCTGGCAAACTTGTTTTTCTTGTCGTCACGCGAGGCGTTGAGGTTGGAGTCGTAGCTGCGAGGGGAGATGGCAGGGTGAGCCGGAGGGCAGCGAGTCTCCTCATGCCCAGCCTGGAAGGAGCTGGTCCAGGCAGCCGCTGAGAGCCGGCACGGCCAGAAGTGATGCTTGTGACTATGATGGAGACCTCCTCCTTCTGAAGGCTGAGACCTGCCAAATTCACTCCACAAATGCCCCCCTCCCAGTCCCAGCTGAAGCCAAGCCAGTCCCTACACAGGATGGCATCTGCCACCCCACCTCCCACGTCCCTCAAAGCCACGGCAAGCCCCAGCGTGTCTCACTCTTTGATCGTGATGGCCGTGGGGATCTCGGTCCAGAGCCGTGCAAACTTCACGGGCATCACCAGCTCCTGCGGGTCCCTGTCCACGTGCACGTGCAACATGAGGTGGCAGAAGGATGCCCGGAGGTCGAAGGGCAGCATTTCATCCGCCATGCAGAGGAAGATCAGGTCCACACCCAGTTGCTGGGAGATCTCCTTGATGGCCAGGTATTGGCGGTCCAGACACATGCGGGCAAAGAGCTTCAGCTGGTACCTGCACGGGGACGAGGGGGAGAGCGAATGAGGCCACGCAACCCTTACGTCCTCACCCCATCTCCCCAGAGTCTGGGGAGAAGATGCCACAGGATTGTCACCTGTAGTAGCTGAGAACGTTCTCATCATGGGCATTGCCAGCTCGGGCCTCCTGCGCCAGCTGCCGGATGCTCTTCTCATGGTGGTCGTTGTTCTTGTCTGTCCAGGTGAGCCAGACCTCCTCCTCTGAGTACTCGATGCTCAGGTACTCGTGGGTCTGGGACATCTCCTTCACCGGCCTCAGCCTGGGGTAGGGAAGGAGTAAACCTGGAGATGCCACTCTGGACGGAGCACCTCGAGGGGTGACAGGGTTTTCACAGGTTTTATGGGGGCACCATGGGAGCTGGTGGCAGGCAGGACCAGGCACCAAAACCCGACCATGGCAAATCTCTCCTCTTGGCTACTCACTCGGTTTTGATGAGGATGTCACTGTTCTTGGGGTCCAGCACGCACTTGCAGATCAGCTCCTGGGTGACGGGGATGGCAATGTGGTTGGACACGCACAGGTCCGAGAGGTAGTCCAAAAACCTGGGGAGTGAGGGCAGGGCAGAGACAGCTTGCTGTGAAAGGGAGGGGGTCCACGGGGGCTCTTTCCACCCCTGCTCGAGGCACAGCCCACCCACCACGCTCCAAAAAGCCCTTTGGGATGGGGCATCGGACACATACCGTGGCTCGCGGTTCTTGCGCACCAGGCTGACGAAGGTCTCCACCTCAGTCTTCGTGATGTGTTTCTCCAGCAGCTTGCGGTTGTTGTGCAGCAGGGCTGTGATGGTGTCCTCGGCCAGGATGTCGTAGCCGATCTGGGACTGCATCATGCCGAACTGCTTGGCTATGTGCTCCTGGAGCGGACAGAGAGACGGTGAGCGCACAAGGCTGCACGTTGGGGTCTGCCAATGCTCCCCTGCCCCACCGAGACCACTGCAGCCCCCCAGGGCTGTGTAACACGTGGCAGGATGGGGGCTCTCCCCGTCACCCCTCAACCCACCTGGTTCTTGCGATAGTCCTCCTGGGAGTGCCGGAGCACGCGGTAGCACAGCCGAAACATGTACTGGTAGGGAGCGTTTTTCTGGTCCGACAGCTCTTCCAGCCGCACCAGGGGCCCTTCGCCACCCTTGTCCTTGAAGGGGGCTTTCAGGATCCCGAAGATCTGCCCAAAAGCAGAGATGATAAGTGCTGTGTCACCCTCCACACCGCCTCCCGTGCATGGCCAGACATCAGTTATGCTTGCCAGGAGGGCTTGGTGCACCACCAGGGTGTGAGCTGGAGACCAGCAACACCTCCTCCATGGGCTTTTCTGGAGACCTGACCTCTGTCATGGTCCAGGGCAGGGCAGCTCCGCAGGACCCCAGCCTTGCTCAGGTGCACGGCCCCAGGGCCACTCACCTGCTTCAGGATGTTCTGCTCCCGCATGAGCTTCTGCCGCTCCCGGTTGGGCTTGGTTACCATGATGTCCAGAACGTTCTGGCCATTGTTGGGGACATCGCTGACGAAAAACACCAAGTCCTCCAGCAGCTGGATCACGAACCTGCGAAGGGGCACAGTGCCAGCGGGGCGGTGGCACCCTCCACAGGTCCCTGCAATGCTGCTGGCACATTTTGTAGGGCAAAAAAGCCCACATTCCGGGCTCAAAACACTGCCAGGGAAGCTGCTGGACGATCCTCCCCTCCTCCTAGGGGCCAGTGGCTGCCCCAAGGTGTGAGATTTTGCAGCCCCTACGGTTCCTAAGGAAACTGTCATCGTGAGTCAGGTGCCAGGGTAAATGCCACAAGCTTTTGCTTATGATTCACGCTGGGGATCTTGTGTTTAATGCCTCTGCCCCCTGAGTCACATTCATGGCAGTGTGAGTGTTGCGGGACCAGCGCGGGGCGGGCTGGCAGGGCGGCAGCGGCTTGCTCTGTCCCATGGGGTATCTGTGTTTGCTCAGGAAACGCCAAGAACTCACCCACCTAAAAATAACACCATGACTAACCAGGCTGCCCCTATCATGGGGCCATCTCCCAGCCCCTTGGTTATTTTTCTAGCAGCAAAGGAGGGGCCAGAGTGGGTCTGTGGCGCTATCTGATTTCCTCACTAGATCCCTGGGAGAAGCAGGCGTGGATTTGGGTCACGGGCAGAAAAGCAAGGCAGCGCTGGCACCAAGAGCCAGGCAGGGGACCCAACCTGCAGCGATGCTGGAGGGCTCTGGAGGATCCCGGCACAGCCCCATCTCCATGGGGAAACGACTTTTTACCTCCGGTCGTTCTGGCTGAGAAAACCTTCATTCATCTTCTCCACCACGTTGGCCAGCATTGAGCTGGCGTCATTGGCAAAATCCAGGTCCCGGATCTCAGACACGGGCACAGAGACGATGGCGAACGCTTCTTTGTCTTCTTTGGTGGGACACGTGCCCAGCTGGGAAGCAACAGGGAAGCAGCGTCACACAGGCAGGGCAGCATCAAGAGTGTTCCCACCATCCACCACCCGCCCGGGTGACACCAGGGACACAGTTAGCCCCCACTGGAAGGACTGGGATGGGCTCTAGGTTACTGGGGGAGGCTGTGGGCTGGTGTCCTGCTGCTCTCTTGGGTCATCAGGGTATTTCAGTTCCCAGGTGAAGCTTGGGGTGCCCCTAGGCAGAGCTGGGTGGGAAGGAAGAAGGAGCCAGGGAATAAATCCGCGCATGGGAGGAGGATGCAGGGCCACACCATGAGGCGGATGGGTCTCTCCTCGTCGATGTCAATGGGCACGTTGGTGCTCTGGATCCAGGTGTTGGTGCAGAGGTGGCGCAGCCGCACGTAGGAGTTCCTGCAAGTGGCACGGTGCCTTGGTCAGCAGTCTCCATGTGGACACACACCAGCACTTCCCCCAGCCAAGCCCCCACTAGAACACAGCTGGGCCCCAGTGCCAAAATTTCACACCATGGATTAATCCTCCCGTCTTTATTTCAATCCCTCCACGCCGGTGCGTGCTCACGTACCGCGGGACGAAGGAGTCCGTCTTCTGCAGCGTGGTGGGGTCCAGCTCGAAGAGGGAGGCGATGTCGTTGCCGTGGGGCACGGCCACCAGCCGGTATTTGATCTTCTCCCCCATGTTCCTGCGGCTGGAGCGGCTGCTGCCCCCCTGCACCAAGGAAAGCGGCTCTGAGCCTGGCGCAGGGCGGCCGCCCCGCCAAGCCCAGCCTCCCTGCACACACGGCACCGGAGGACACGCAGCGGCTACGCTCAGAGCAGAAGCTTTTGCTCAGATGCCGGGCTGAGCCTCGCAGCACGGAGATGAACGAGGGGCTGCAAGAGCACAAGCGCGGCATGATGCCCCTCAGCTATGAGGCCACCCCTTCTCCAAACCTCACCAACAGCAAAGAGAAAAAAACCCCTGGAAGTCCAGATCTCTCTTCTACCAGCACTTCACCTGCACGCCCCCGTGGCCTGGGCATCCAACATGCACTGGGACCCCTCCAACAGATTTCGGTGGGGTCCTCTCGCAAGCGGGACATAGGGATGCTACGCTACAGTGCGGGATGCGGGACGCTCTGCTCGGCAGCCCTGTGGCAGGACGGCCTCCAGCCGCAGCCTCAGCACCAAACGGGACCCGGCGGTACAGCGCGGGCACTGTCCCCGCGGCGGGCTCTGTTTCAGGGCATTTCCCTGCTTTCAGGCAGAGTCTAAGAGGCGGCGTGGTTTCAGGCAGCGGCAGCAGCACTTCTGCTAGCGAGGCTGCACACAGCTCACCGTGGGCGCTGCTTTGGGCTCAGCCACGTCTCCTTTATAACTTGGGTTTTCCTGAAAAGTTAAAGAGGGAGATGAAAGACAGCTATCAGTCCTCCCCCTCGGTCCCTCCAAAACCCTGAGCACGGGGTGTTATCTCTGTTCCTGTCTTGCTTCACCACACCGCAGAGAGAGGAAACCTGCCCAGATAGGGCTGGAGGACGCGACCCATACCCAGCGCACAGTGATCCAGCCCCACGAGCGAGGACAGGGACAGGGTGAGCCCTGGCTAGCAGCCCTGGGGTTCTGCACTGCAGCGAGATAAGCTCTTGCTGTAAATCCCTTGAGGCCCCAGGGTGGGGTCTTGCTGAGCAACACAAGCCAGGCAGCACCAGCCCAGGATGGGGATCTCCTTTCCCCTGCAGATGTCAACTGAATGCCTTTTGGTTTAAAGCACCCAAATCCAGCAGCCATTTCAGAGGCTTGGCGGCAGACCCAGTAAGTGCTATGTGCCACCCTGCCAGTGGCAGAAGGGGCCCTGGGTGGCTGGCTGCCTTTGGTCATCTTCTGCAGCGATGGCACACCTTTGGCACAGGGTGTGCCCAGCTCCCGCAGGCACATCCCTGCTCCCCCAGCAGCAGGCGTAACAGTTTTCCCTGGGTCATTAGTGTCGTATAAACCACATTACCTAAGTGCAGAAACCTCTTTGTGCCTCTATCAGGAGGCCTTGAGCTGGCCTTAAATGGGAGCAAAACCCATTTGGCAGATGGGGTTTCCAGGCCCAGGTTTTGCCCGCGCCTTCCCCCAGCCCTGGACAGCCCTAGATGCCTCTGTGGACCAGAGGATGAGGAAGGACAAAACCTGGACAGGAAGAGTTAAATGCAGCCAGATGAGTTATCTCCTGCTTCCATCCCATGAGGAGGTTGTGCCGGTGGTACAGTCGCTTGGCCCAGAGTGAGCAAACAGAGGAAAGCCCCAACCACCCCCTCTTGCCCCCCTGGCTCTGTGTCCATGGACCAGAGGGGAGACAGCTGGGAACAGCGATTTTGGTAGGTGCACCCAGCGCTGTGGGGCGGGAGATTCAGCAGGGACAGCCCAGCCCTGCAAACAGGCAAACGCCGATGTCGTTCGTGGCCCTGGTGCCAGCCCACGGCATCTCTGCCTCCGTGTCTGCAAGGGCAGGATGCTGCGAAATCGAACTGGAGCAAGGCCAGGTGCAAGCCTGCGAGCGTCCCTGGGCCATGGCAGGGGGGGCAGGAGGGGACAGGGCATCGCTGCTCTAAGGGCAGGCTCCGTTTTCACAAGGGACGGTACCAGCCTCTCGAGGGCAGGGCAGGTTTCTGCACCCCTCTGCTCACCCCCTTACCTCGGCTGCCAGATAGTTGCCTGTGGCAAGGTGCTTGAAGCGGTACAGGCCATTCCAGTGCCCGGCCCCCCCTCGGCATGGGTCGTGGTGAACAACCTGGAAGGAGCAGAGGAGCGCTCAGTGTGGGGCTGCGATGCCAGTCCTGTCCCTGACCTGTGCCTGGCCCCGAGCAAACACACCAGCGATAAGAGCCCCGTCCTGTCCCAAAGGTGCCCACGAGCAAATAAACGTGGAGCGCAGACCTGAGGCAGACACCGAGGGGCTGGAGGGATGCTCCAGGGCAGCCTGTACTATAAAATCGCCCATCGCCCGAACCTGTGGCTTCCAGCTCTCTCACAGAGCTGAAGCCTTGCACTGGCTTTCACCAGGGCACTCTGGCTACCACAAAGCGGAAATTCAAGGCCTGAAAAGTACAGCAATAACCACTGCTTCTAGCAACCCCGCAGTGAAAGCACAGCAACCAGGGACGTGTCCCGGATGCCCGCGGCTGCACTCACCTCCACCTCCCACAGGGCGTTGGAGCTGGTGGCCGAGGTGGCCGACTGCCTCAGGGTGGTGCGGAGGAAGACGTGCAGCTTGCCTTTGTACTCGTCGCAAGTGAGAAACTTCTCCTGCTCAGCGTGGAAGAGCCTCACCACGTCCCCCTGGCACCGGACACGGCAGTGAGGACACGGATGCAGCGTTCCCCCCAGGTCCCACGGAGGTGGGTGGCCGTGGCTCTGCTACGCGCCAGCACGGCTCCTCCTGTGACCCCTCGGCCCTGCCAAGGGGCTGGGATCCCCCGCACAGTTCCCAGCCGCGGTGTGGCAGGACCACCAGGCGCTGCAGGGCACCTTCCAGCCCTACCTGTGCTAAAACCTGCCTCTAGCAGCATAAACGCTCCTCCGAACCCAGGGGAGGGCACCTTGCACGCGCATGGGGTGGTGAGGACGTGGGGGTTCCCTGTACTCCGCAATGCCACTGCTCTGTTTACTTGTGCAAGCTGTTTTTCCCTGCTTCTACTCTCCAGGCTGTGAAATGGGTACAAACCCCCATCCTGCACCCCTGGAGCGGGCAGAGGCTCCGCTCACCAATGTGTTCACGGCATTAACACCCCGGGAGGAGGATGCAGAGGAAGCTGGGCATAAGCAGGCGTCTGGGGACGAGGACCTGTAAGATCCTAACAATCAATATCCATCCAGCTGCTTCCTGGAGGACCTCCGACCCGAACAATAGCTCTGCAGGGAAAGTTCCTTTCCCAGGCAGCAGCCAGCCCTGCTGCATGGCTAAACAGCCGAAAATTGTCCCTGTAGCAAGAACCACTGCTGGCACTATGTGTGCCTCATATTGTCCTCGAGAGCCATTTAATACAATGCAGCTGAGGGTAACCCGATGCCCCCCTGGGTACCTCCTGCCAGTAGATACTAAAATACCCAACTCTAGCTCACAGTTAAGTGCTCCCAGTGATGAATTCTCCTAGAAACCAAGATCCTCGAGGCATCCTGCCCTTGTCACACAGCCGAACAGCTATTCACACGTCCTGCCCAAGCAGGGGATGGGGTTGGGTCCCCTGAGCCCATTGCATCCCGGGCGGCTGGCAGCCAAACCTCCTTCCTTACCCCCTTCAGCACTTCCTCCATGTGGTCGCGGAACTGCATGAAAAGGTTGATTTTCCAGCTGGTGTTACAATTGACCGAGTTCACCTAGGCAGCAAGAGAGAGAGGTCACAATCCCAGAGAAGGAAATGGGACAAGAAAAAAAAAAAAAAAAGGAAAGAAAAAAGAGAAAAGAAAACCAGGCAAGCCCCCAAGCCAGAGCCCGCACAGGCAGCACGGCCCCAGCCCCAGTACCTCCTTGCAGCCGGCGTTGTCAGCAAGCTCATAGTTGCTGGCGTGCAGCGGCTGCCCGGCATTCACAGGGTTCAGGATCACTTTGTCTCCCACAACTACCTGGGGAGCAAAAGAACCGGGGAGAGAGCATGAGATGGGCACCCGGTTGGGTTGTGAGCCCTGGCATGCCAACCACTGCTTGGCTCATCTTCTTCTGGGGACTTTTCAGCCCTGCACTCACATTATCTCCATTGCTCCTCAGCTTCCAGAAGGGCTGGATGAAGAGCCAGGACCCCTCATTGCCAGTGGCATCCAGCGTCACCCGCATGGCGTTTTTCTCCAGCAGGGCCGGCAGCCGCTTGTTCACCGTCAGGTACTTGTTGCTCTTCATGTGGAGGAGCTGAGGAGGTAGATGCCAGGGTGAGCCGGAGCTGGGGTGAGCTCGCACAGCCCCAGCTCTCCAGAGCTGGTCCTACCCAGGAGGGATGCCACGAGCCCCTCCTCAGCAGCTGCCCCACTCGCATTTGCTGGATCTGTGCATTTTTCCCCAAAACCCATCAGCCAGAGCAGCCCGAGGGCGCAGGAGCTGAGTGAGCGCTCATACCTGTATGACGCTGCCGTATTTCACCACGTCCCCATGCACTTTCTTGTTCTCTGTCTCGTTCTGCTTCTGCTCCATCTGGGCCGCATGCTGAATGCCGAAAGGAGAAGAGCTCAGTGGGGTAGCAGCCTCCTCCTGCCTGGAGCAAGCCCCAGGGGGGTCACCTGCACCCTGAGCTATGGGGAGGGCAGGGGACAGGCTGGGACACGGCACTGGCATCCCTCTGTCCCCCACGTACCATGGTCCGGAGCCACAAGATGGTCCTCAGCATCCAAGAGCTGAGCCCAGGACCCTGCTGTGGCCACATGAGGTACACGCAAGCTTTAAGTCAAGGACTTAGAAATTTGGCCGGGCTTCTCCAAAATTCCCCGACACGGGGCGGCACCACAAAGGGACCAAGGGCTGGGGCGATGCTCCTGTCCAGCGGGGCCGCAGCACCGGGGGCTCCCGGCAGCGCCGAGCCCGACGAGCAGAAGGCTGCGCATCTGCGGTGCCGTGCCCGGAGCTGGCAGCAGGTTCGGGCCTCCCACAGCAGATGCGGATGGGTCCCCGCTGGCCAAGACACCCCAAGAGTGAATTGCTCCGTGCCGCTTGCAGCGAGCTGTGCCCACCAGCCCCTCTCTCCAAAACCACAGGCATTTTCCACACGGCGGCTCTGGCAGTGGAAAGGGCGTTGTCAACGTACACAGAGAAAGGCAGGAATCTGCTCCGGCAGTGGATCTGCCTGGGACTGGCAAGGGTGCGGCACCAGCCCGGGCAGCACCAGCCCCGTGCTCCCATGCAGCTGGGATGGGAAATCACGGCGAGGGCTGGGGCTGGGAGAGCATCCATCCCTGCTCATCCTGCTTTCTCCCTCTCTCACTTGAGGAATTGGGAAACAAAGCTGGAATCACGGTCTGCACCCCGCAGGAGGATGGGGCAGGTGGTCTGTGCTGGGGCTTCAAATCCGCCAGGCATGCGGTGCTGCACTACAAACCCTTTGCTCCTTTGAACATTGCCACCACTTTTGGTTAACTCTCCAGCCCCACGCAGCTCTGGGTGCCACCCAGGGAACATGATCCCACCTGGCCTTGGGGTCCAGGGACCATAGTGGTGGTTGCTGCCATCAGGAAAACAAACTGGGAGCCTGGGGAAACCTGCTCTGCTGCCAAGCTGGGAGTTTAACAACAACCCCATGGAGCAACACGGCTCCAGTGAGAGATCCGACGCCACGGCGGCTCCTAAATCTGTACCCAGATCTGAACACCTCCCTCGCTGAAAGCCAGCGGGGCCAGGAGTGGGGCCAGGTTGCCCTGAGCCCGCGAGCCAGCGGGGCTGACGTTCACAGCCTGTCCCTTGCAGGGGACGGGGTCTGTCCCCAGGCGGGATGCAGCACCAGGGATGCGCACTGGGGCAGGCAGCCCCGGAGGCTGCGGGGAGGCATCAGGAGCAGAAGGAAAGCCTGCATGGTGCGTCTGCACGGCGTCTGGCTGCACCCAAAATTAGTCAGCTGATGAAACAGCGAGCCTCAAAACCCCTTAAAAACAAAGGTACAGGAGCACAAGCTCAGAAAGGCAACAGTGGGCACTGCAGACCACGGGGCAGGGTTTGTCCTTGCAGGACCTGGGCTGCTTCTGCTTTGGGAAGCTCTCTCCGTGGGTTGACGCTGTCTGCAGCCCGCGGGAGATGCTGATAAATGGCAGCTCGGAGCCCAGCTCCCTGCCAGCAGGGCCGGGGGCTGCGGGGCAGCGCAGGGAATGCCTTGCCGAGCCCTCGCTCCCCCAGCACTTGGCTCCCGGTGCTGGCAGATTTTGCCAAAAGGGCAACACTGGGAGCAGCAGGACGGAGTGAGGAAATTACAGGATTCCTTAAAGACAAATCTGAAGCAAGATTCAATCCATCAGGCTCGGAAATGAGCCTCTCTGTCCAGTCGTGGCCAGTACAGCTGTCGACATTACACGTTACTGCCTAACCAGAGCAGGAACACTGCGTGTTTCTATACGCAGTCACAGAGGCACTGACCCCGTCTCGGCATCTCCAACCCAAGCGGGACGCCCTGGCCGGACACTGTCTCAGACCTTGCTCACCAAAGGCAAAGCTGGGGGAGCTGCGGGGCCCGGCTTGAAGCCTGATGAGATGATTTAATGAATCCTGCCTGAGCTTCAGTATTATGAATCATCCTCAGGGCCTCGCCAGCTGTCTGAGGTGATTATGCAATGTTTAATATGGGCCTTTTCCAAACCTCGTGGAAGTCAACTGGAGCCTTTCACTTCCCCAGCCCTTTGGAGCAGGTCCTGCTCGCGGCAGCTCCCTGCTCCGCGCTGGGCACCCCTGGGTGCTGGGGCTGCGCTCGCAGCGCACCTCTCCCCGCTCCTCTGCTACAGGAGCATCCGAAGGGCTGAGACAGCAAGGCTGGGCACGGCAGTGAGGGTAGAAGGGCAGGTGGGTGTCATCTCTCACCCAAAAGCAGCCTCGCTGCCCTCCTTTCCTCTCCCCTCATCCCTCTCTGCCAGTCTTCCCCAGGACAGTGGCCCATGGTGAGAAGAGGGCGATGGGACAGGAGACCACAGAGCTGAGCAGAGGGACACCCGATTACGGCAAAACCCGGGACGGGTCCTGGCCTCCCATACAGGAGGTTTTCCAGCAAGCAGAACATTTCAGGGTTTGCACAGTGAGAGGTTTGGAGGTTGTCACCCAGCCAGCCCATGGGGACCGTCCACCCCAGGGGACGCCGGTCCCTTGCGCCTGCACTGCCCCAGGAGCTCCGCTCACCTGGAGTTTCTGCAGCAGCACCACATCCGCGATCTTCTCCTTGTCCTGCTTGGTTTGCTTGGCCTTCCAGTACTGCTTCTGGGCAGAGTAGCGGTTCATGGGGCACACTTTGAAGAGGCAATCTGGGAGGACAGCAAGGCAAGCGTGAGGCTGCAGCAGCCACACGGGGTCCTCCACGGGACCAACGTCACCCGGGGCAGGAGCCAGCGCTCCTCAGGGGCACCGCTCCCATCCCAGCAGCATCCTCCCCCATCCGCTGCTGGGGGTCCAAAGCAGACTGGTAGAGGGTCACGTCGCCCGCTATTAGCTGGCAGACTAGCTTCGGATCAGAGTAAATAATGAGTCCAGGAGTGACTCCACTTCTTGGACTAGTGATAGAAGCATTCCCATCGGAAACGGCCTCGCAGTTTGGGAAGAAAAGCTTCAGGGGGAGAAAATGTATTGATGAAGCACAGCTGGGCTGAACAAGGAGCGGATCCTGCTGGGAGGAAGGGAGCGGAGGCAACAGGACCGGGACAGGAACAGGCGTCCCCGCACCTCCCTCGCTGCCCTGCAGACCTCATGTCCCCAGGATGCTGCCCCCGCAGTGGCCGTGCCACCAGGATGCGCCGGCTCTGCAAACACGCTGCTGCTCTCCGTGACTGCTCACGAGACTCAATTACCAGCGCTGGAAGCTATGAGCAAGCGCTCCTAAAACGTGTATCGCAAACAGCTGCACTTCCAGTCCTAAAAGAAACACTCTGGGGACGCAAAGGGCACGGGTCTGGATCCTGGCTGCCCCAGACACCGGCAGCGTGGGTGCGTTCTGCAGGCTGCCCCCATTTGCCTGCTTTTCCCCCACGGTGCTGTGGCCAGGATGAGGGGTGGAAAGCGCAGACACCCAGGTCCGGGATTTGTGAATCGAAGCGCGAGAGCAGCTGTCTGGAGATCAGGAGGCAGCTTCATCTTGCAAGCCCTGATTCAGCTCAGGGTCAGAAGCTGCATGGGGACAGGAGGCGAGGGCAGGAAGGGATCTGCAGCCCGGGTCACCCGAATTACGCCTGAAATAGCAGCCCAGAAACTTCAGACACAAAAAGAAAAATCATTTCCATCTCTGGCCCCGGTCCCGGCTCGCTGGCAAGCACGTATTTATTTACCTGGGAGTGACGAACAAACAAGCACAGAGCACAGTTCTCACCGGCTTGGGCTGCTGGTTAGAGGCCAAGTTTCACATTTCGTTTTACAGGTCTATTTGCTAATGGCCTGTCCCGTGCCAAGGAGGCTTTGTGACGCTGGGCTGTTAATCAGGGACTCAGCGTAGCTGCTGTAATGCCTGGCTGCGTTCCCCCACTGCCTCTGAGTGGGGCCACAGAAACACTTGGGCCACCTGCAGCACCTTAGATCGTTTTCATTAAATTGCTAATTAGGTTGCAAAAGGACCTGGTAGAAAGGAGAAACTCAATGGGGAGGGAGGGAAAATATCCAACATAGCTATTAAGAGATAGGTGCAAATCAAACCCCTGGCTCCAAGCACACCCTGTCTGCAGGGGCTGCTTGACATCCCCGTCTCTTCATGCTAAGCCCTGTTATGCAAGGAGGGAAACTGAGGCACGGAGTCAGTTGCACACAGAAAGGCTTCAGCAAAGCTTGTGTTGGAAGCCAGAGATTTTGGCACCCGGGTCTAAGTGCCGAGGATCCCACACAGCCATCTGCCCTGCTGAGCAGGGCTGATTTAAGTGTCTTATTTGCTTCTTCCTAATGTGCCTGAACACGGGGCTGAGAAGAGGCCTTGGGGGAAGAAACCACAAAGAAAAGCAAATATCCGAGAGATGCCAGGCACCTTTCAGAGGCTCGCATGGCACTATGCAGGCAGCCAAGCCGGAGCCCCTCACTGCAGGGACAGGCTCCTGGCTGGGTTTGGGCGTTTCCAAAATCCATTTGGGTCGGAGTGTAGGCGAAGGGCCCTGCTCCCCCCGCCGTGCCCCAAAAACCCCGGGCAGCGAGGCGGCGAGCGCTGGGGAGCTGAGCCGGGAAGGGCAGGGTCTGGCCACAGGATATGGGGACGGCAACAGCCTATTAAAATCATCTTAAGCCTCTTGCTGCTGCGGCAGGGAAACAGCACCAGCCCGTTGTTTTTACCTCCCTCGCGGTGATAGCTATCGAGAAGGCAGACTGCTACTTTTCCGGCCATTAAAACAAACGGCTGGATATCCTGATACGGTTTGCATGGAGCAGGGCTGAGTCTAGAGCAGACCTTAGCCTGGAAAAGAGATTCAACACCCACCCATGTCCAGGAAGGGAGACGCTGCGGCTGCTGGGACCAGCAGCCCGCGGAATGGGTGCCAGTTTGTGTCCGGGTCCCAGCTGTTCCCATCCAGCCCCAGGTGAAAGCCCAGTGGGAGCAGGATGGCTGCCCGGGTGCAGCAGGGCTGCGGGGCTCTGTGGGGCTGTCAGACATCCCGGCAGTCAGCCCCACTCCCAAAAGAGTGGCAACGGCTCCAACTGAGAGCCAGGCTGCTGCTTGGCAGAGGGGAAGGGCGTCTGCACGGCACCCTGCTGCAGGAACTTAAAGCCACCCTCTGAAAGGGGCTGGGGCACGAAGCAGAGTGGGTAACCAATATTTAAAAGGATTTTTTTTTTAAAGGAGGCCTGAAATTATGGTAGCTGGTATAAAAGGAATGGCTGCCGTAAACCAAACCCCAAATGCAGCAACGCGATTGCTGGTTTGGGGAAGTTTTCTCAATGCACAGCACCGCTTCGTCCCCTGCCTGCCACACCATCCGCAGGACACGCGGGGTGCTCCAGGCACTCAAACCGACTGGGATGCTCTTTGGGACACATCCCTCCCCTGCATTTGGCAGTGTGGAAGGCACACGGCGCAGCCAGGCACAAAACCAGCATTTCCCAGGTAGGTGCAGCGTTGGGCAGAAATGAGATGCCCCAGGCTTGGTGCAGCGATTTGCTCCCCGCAGAGCCCAAAATTTGGGGCTGCCCTGCTGGCCAGCCCCAGGGCTTGCAAAGCTGGGGAGCACGAGGCACGAGCTGCTCTCCCCAGCAGCCTGTCCTGGCTTCTCGAGACCGTTCCCATGCACAAGGATCCGTCCCAGCCCTCCACTGACTCATCCCCTTTTCCGCCTGGACCGGCCGTCGCAGCCTGCTCCCGCTCGGGGCTGCCAGCATGGGAAATAACGAGCACAGCCCCGAGTGCCCGAGGAGATGGTGCAGCCCAAAACGTGACCGCCGAGGATGGGTAGGGATTTACCGTCTCTCCCTAAACCCTGCCTGCCTTGTAAAAGGGTGGCTTAATCCCCCGGCTCTCTCTTGAGGTGCAGCCAAGCACAGCAGATGTGATTAGTGCCGAGCGCTAACAGGCTTGCCTTGAAATAGTTTGCCTGTTGCAACTGCCCCTCTGTCTGTCCCCTCCTAGCTTCTTTCTGTCCCTCCCTCTGTCCTGCTCCCAGGCAGTAGATATCTGGCTGCCAGCATCCCTAGGGATGCATTTGGGCATGGCCAGACCCACCTTCGCAGCGGGTCGCTCCTGCTCCTTAGGGCTGGGCTATGGGGTCCCAAGGACCATCCCACCATGGAGATGGCTCCAGTAAATGCATAAATGCACCCAGAGGCAAACAGAGGAGGGTGGGTGGTTTGGCCAAGCCACAGTGACAATCTACAGCTGTCCAAAATCCCTCCGGGCTCCTCTGGAAAGGGCAAGCGGCACCTCCCAGCCCAGGGCGAGCTGGGACCCTGGTCCCCATCCCTGGCATGGATGCTCAGGGCCACGGGTGTCCCTAAGGCTGCTCACCGCAGTGACAGAGCTGCCCCAGCCCGGACCCAGTCTCACCTCGAAACTTCTTGGGAGGGTTGTCCAGGTCTCCAGCAGCCGGCTCCACCACACACCGGTCATCCACCAGCCTGCGGGACAAAGCAGGAGCAGAGTTTCAGAGACAGCAAGACAGTAGCGGGGCCTGAGCGAGCAAAGTGGCTTCACCACAAACCACAGCGCTGCGAGGGCAGACGCGCCATTGGTACCTGCTCCAACGCAACAGCACCAAAACCCACGCCTCCTGTTTCCTACCCCTTTGCACTCTGTAAATACTCAGCACAACGATGCTCAGCTCCTGCAGCCAGCAGCCGCTCTTCAGTGCTTGCCCCAAACACATCGCCCCTCGCTCGCCGCCACCCTCCGGCTGTTGCCGCTTGCGTTTTTTCCTACGGCCCCTTAGGGCAAACAGCGGGCGGTACAAATCACAGCGATGAGGCGCGATGCTGCGTGCTGGGGCCTTTGCTCAGCGACCCGCATGGGAGGCTCTGATGCCCACACCCTGCAGGAGCAGATCCCGCCTTGCCCGGCAGCCAAATCCGCCCCTGGGGCGATGGGCAAGGTGCGGAGCCAGGCTCTCTGCCCAAGCCGAAGGCTGAGGACAGTGCCCACAGCCCCTGTCCCCAGGTCACCATTAAACTGACAAAAACGTGACGAGTTCAGCTTTCGCTTAACGGCTCTTCTTCTGCAGCCAGGAGCTAACCCCGCCAGGATGCAGAGGGTGTAACTGCCGCAGATGGAGGTGGCAGGGCCCCCCGAAACCAGTTATTAATTATTATCTGATCGGAGGCGCTGGCTCTGCCCATCAGACTTGAAGGGCTTTGCGTCTCCTCCTTGCCCTCTCCTCGTTTCCCAGTGTTAAGCAAACCCCTGAGGGCTTGGCCTTGGGTGCTGAGGACCTTCCCTGAGATTTCAGGATGGACAGGACCTCTTAAAAGTTACTGAGGCCAGCGAAGCACAACCCAGGACGAGGCATCCCTCTGCTTGGCCCCCAAATTGCGGAGGGGTGAGCATCGCCTGAGGGCTGGCGGGCGCCCGGCTCTGCAGCAGCGCGAGGCTTTCAAGGGAACGCGGTGCTGCAGCGAGACAGGCTGGACCTGCTCGCCTGCTTTCTGCCAGCCCCCAGAAAGCGATGCAGGGAGAGAAACCACACTCCTGCCCCAGGCGAGGAAGTGAGGAGCATGTCCCCACCTGAATCCAGGCAGCTGGGAGGAGCGCGAGTGGATGCAGGAATGCAGCGACTACGCAATCCAGGAGGGAGCATCCCGGGGGGAGCGCCGTGCCGGGGACAGGAGAAGTGCAGCGGGCACGTGGCACGGCGGTGAAGGGCGCAGCAGAGCCCATGTTGCCCTCCCCGCTCCTCGGGGACTCTCGACGCAGCCAACGAACTGAACAGGCAAAGCGCTGCCGGAGCTGGGCACGCCGCGCTGCAAAGGGTTTGCAGTGGGGAGAGAGATCCCACTCGCAGATCCAGCCTCCCTCCCCTACCCCAGCCACTCTCCGGAGGAGGGGAAAATTCCTCTCCATAGCTCGGCAGAGAGGAATTTGGCCTCGGCGCTGATGGATGGGGACCCTGGGGACCCCTGCGCTGCTGCGTCCTTGGCAGCAGAGGCGCGGGCTGGCGGGGCTCGAGCAGGAGCCGGCGTCCCGCCGCGCAGCCAGCGGCACAGCGGGACCTTTGCCTTTCGCCCTCGCTTCTCGAGCCAGAGCTTGTTTCTCCTGGCTGTCTTGTGAAGCTACTCCCAGCCGGTGCAGGGTGGGTTTGGAGGAGCTCCCTGCCAGCGCTGTGCAGCCCCTCGCCCTCTGGGAGGGACCCATCCCTCCTGCAGCTCAGGGCTGCAGCGGGCACCGAAGGCGCAGCCAAACCCCGCGCTGCGGCACCCGGGGGTTACGGTGCTGGCAGGAGAAAGGTTTGCTGGAGCCCCAGCTCCTGGGTCTCAGGGGAGATTAACCTTAGATTTCAAGTAAAGAGGGGAAAGAAAAGCAATTTCTCTAACATTTATGATGGCAGCAGCAGCTTAAGAACAACCAGTAAGACCCAGGAGATTGTATTTAAAAAAAAAAACAGACAAACATGAAAACCACGAGGTTTTGGTAATCAAACGTTGAGCTTTTTGCTAGGCAGGGCTGCCTCGGCTTCGCACACATTTGCGGTCGGCAGCAGGGGGGTGCTGGGCTCCCGACCGGCGCCTGCCCAGCCCAATGCTTCTTCCAGGGCCACGACCACAGGGAAGGAGCCGGGATCGTCCCCGACCTCCTGCGGGGCACGGATGCTCAGGAGGACAGGGAAAGTGGTAACGATGGGACAAACCAGAGCAGGCAGGAGAGGAGGCAGCTGCGGACAGGGGCTTTACCACACATATCTCACCACACAGGAGATATGCAAAGCCTCAGCCCAGCCCTGATGCCAGCCATAGGCTGTTTTGGTTTCTATTGCGCTGAAACGCTGCCTCGCACACGTCTTGCCAGAGTCAAATGAGAGCAGCACAGCGGCACTGGCGCACAGCAAGCGCCCAGTTCCCACCAGCACCTACAACAGCAGGAGGCCTAATTCATTTATACGCTTAAAAAAGTAAAATTAAAGTTCTCCGCTGTGGCTAAGGGTGTCCAAGGAAGCGCCTGACCCACGTGGCCCATTTCCAGCACCGGAACAAACACCGCACAGCGCAGGAGTCTCCTACCCACGCCAGCTCCATCTCAAGGCATCGCCTGCAACTTCTGTGCCCGGCACTACTGCTCCACCACGCAGGACTGCAGAGAGCGACCTGCTGGGCTGGAAGTCTTAATTAGTTAATGATCTCAAAGCAGTTTGTGTCTTTAATCCTGGAATTACATGCTGTGCATGAATGCAAAGTACTATTTTTATTAAACTGATACTCTGGACTAGCATTCTTCAGTTAAAAATTGCTGAAAGCAAAAAGGATCCTGACACTGTGGACATGAGTCACCTGGGTGACTGCTGGGGCCAGGACACGTTTTCCCCAATAACCCGCATTATTAGCGCAGCAGGACTGCGCAAAGCGGAGCTCCCCCTGCTATCAGAGCAGCGGGGCCGCTCGCTGCGGGAGGGCGCTGGGCATGGTCCCCGCGGCTTTCATTTCCCAGGTGTTAATGAAAAAACACCGTCGGTGTCTGAGCACCTGGAGGAAGATCCCGGGAGAAGCAGCAGGCTGTGGGCACTGCTGAAAACCTCACGCTTTGCCTTTTTCAAGTCACCCCTTGGGAGCACCAGGGGCCTGATCCTGCACCTCGCCAAGCCTGCTGCCCACAGCCCAGCGAAGCGCGCGTGAGCATCTGGTTAGCTTTAAGCCCTGCGAGTCACCACAGCGGTTCCAGCGGAGCTTTCTGCATGCTTAAGAACCGAGCACAAAGTGATTCCCTGGCCCGCGGCCAGCGCGCTTGGCCTCGCACGAGGCAGAGCCTTCGCCGGAGGTCAGGGGAAGCAGCTCTTCCAGCGCTGCAATCTGCAGCGGCCGGACACTCTTGACCCAACTGGGGACAGTGGCCAGCTGGGGCTGTCCTGGAGGTGAGGAGGAGGAGGAGGAAGAGCAGAGCTTGCCATCAGGCACAGGGCTGGGTCAGCCCCTCCGGCTTGGGATGGGCACAGAGCCTGCGGGTCAGCTGGCAGGACAAATGGAATAAAAATAAAAATAAAGCAAGCAAATGCAGCGCAGCCGCAAGAACACAGCCTTTCCCCTGCTGTCCCAGCACCACGAGGAGGACACCGCTCTCAGCCTCGCGTGCTTCTCCTCCCCGCAGAAGCGAGTTTGTCTTGACCCAGCAGGGCTGAAGTTACCCTTTAACCAGCTGTGTTTCCCTGAACTGCTCCACCCTGTAAATCCACCTGCAATCACAATTACAGACATCAAAGGAATTATTTCATGTTAAACAGCCAACTGCCATCCAGGCAGGTTTGCCACCGGCCCATCCCCAAGCCCCTGGGATGGCAGGGACAGGGCAGCTCATCCCCTGACCGGTGTCTTCCTATTCCTCTCTGGCTCCAGCCATTCGGTGCTGGCTCACTGGGGACACGAGATGAGATGGGGACACCTAGCAGTGGTTTCTCCCAGGGCTCACAGCATCCAGCAGTGGAGCAGGAACCAAACTGAGGTCTCCCAGCTCCTTTTGCTGCTTGGCACTGGTTTGCTTCGGACAGATGATGCCCACAGAGCACCCCATGTCAGCAGCTGTCTCCCCATCCCAGACAGAGTTCCAAAAGTTCCTGCTCCCTGAGCACAAAGCTCCCAGGAGTCACTGGTGATCTTCCCTAAGCATAAAACTGCCATTTCCTAGGACACCTTTAATTTGCATCAGGGAAGCCCTGGCAGCCCTGCAGAGCCCTTCCCTACCACCCAGCTGGGAACAGCCTTGAACCAAGCCAAGAGGGAAGAGGAGCCCATCCTCGGGTCCCGCACCTTGCTGCACCTCCCGGGCAGCTTCTCATGTCCCACCCCACTTCTGGCAACTCCGATGTGCCTGTCCCGCTCCCCCCATCTCCACAAAGGGAACACATCACTCCCAGGGCACCGAACAGTCCAGCCAAGGGACGCAACCAGCAACGCAGCTGCCCCAACGCACCGGGTGCTGCTTCACAGCAGTCAGCTCCTGCCCCGCACTTCTTAAATAACCTCCTCTTTTTGGCCTATCTTCAGCATTTTAGTGAGTTTGAGTATTTTGGGCACTGTTCCCCCATTTAGCTAAGCACTTGAGTGCACACGAGTACTCCCCACCCTTCAGCAGGTGGTTTTTCCTCCTTTTGAGCAAACACCCACTGCAGTGTCTGCAGGAGGAAGGGTTTGTGCCCTGGGGCTTTCACCAGTGTGAGCTGGGAGCAGAGAAGGCTCAGCCAGGGGGGCTGCAGGGCTCCCCCTGCCACCAACCCCCTCCATCCTCCTCAGCAAGTCTCCTGGACGAACAGAGAAAAGCAATCGCTTTAAAAAAAAAAAAATTGAGACAGTGTTAATAAGGGGCCTGATCCTGCTTCCCTGATGCTTTTCAGGGCATCCCGCTGATCACGGGAAACTTGCCCAAAAAGCAAGGTCCGGCGCTGCGGGAGCGAAGCAGCCTGGATTCCGGCAGTGCCTGCTGGCGCCCCACAGACCCCCACATCCAGGGCTCAAGGGGGCTGCTAAGAGCCCCACAAGCTCCCACAGATGATGGGACTGAGTTCTCCAAAGCAAGGACAGTGAGAGCAACCGGTGCCCTGTGTGCCAGCTGGGTCCCCTTCCCCTGCAGGGCTTCAGGTGCAGGACTCCCACACCCGCTGCTTCTGGCCCAGAACCACCAGTGCGAAAGCACTGGGCTTAATGGGTTTAATGCAAGACACAGGCTGCAGAGCCAGACACCCTGCTTCAGCCTGTCCCGAGTATTTTGCAGCCATGGCCATGGAGGAGCTTGGTGCAAGTGGCTCCAAACACTGCACCTCTCATCTGCGGTGCGTCCTAAGCACAGACAGAGCCCTGCACATCCTGCCGCATCACATGCAAGCACCGCTGGGTTTGTGTTTAGGTCTCGTCCAAACCCACATCAGCCAGGATGCCCCAAAGACCCTAGAAGTGCTCTTGGGAAGAGCTCACTGCCCTGCCAGGATGCTGGCATGGGGAAGCCCATGCCCCAGCGCACTGGGGCAGATCCCTTAGCATGGTACTTGTGGCCAGCACCTGGAAACTCTCCATATCATCCCATATAAACTGAGGATCCCACTGCAGACTCCCACAGCCCAAACCAGCACCTTTCTGCCCTCAGTGAGGAAGGATGGATAGAGGGAGCACTTCCTCAGGATGCTCATCTGGGCACCCAGCTTGGGGCTGGCAGAGCTATTTGCCTTGCAAATGAGCCAAATAAGGTCCCAAACAGGCAGCAGCAGGGCTGGAGAGAAGCACTCTCAGTGAGTCACCCAGTCCCTTATCGCAGGAGTGATTTAAGGTGCGGTTGGGTCTCCCAGGTCGCAGGGCACAAGGGAAAACAGTTTCAGAGGGTGGGAAATAACCCAGAGAAAACAGAGACCTGGGAAAGCAAGGCTGCCCAGTAAAAGCTATGCTGGGACCTAGGAGAACAGTCTCTCCAAGCAAGCCCTGCTTTTCAAATAAGTTTATAAGCGAGACAAGAGAAGCACCCTGCAAAAAAAGGGGGGAACCTGGGGGCCAGAGCTACAAAGGGACTGGAGCTCCAAAGTGTCTAAACGCCTCCTAATTTGGGTCCTGGTGAGCCACTGGGACATGCTGCATGGGCTAATAACCAGTGCTCCAGTGGGAGCCTCTTCCACCTCTGCTTTCACAGACAGGATGGAAGTCTGCTCAGCCCTGTGCCACTGAGCGTGCAGACCCTGCCTCGGGACATCTCTTGTGCTGGAAAAGTGAGCCAGCCACGAGGAGAACTCTCCAAAAGGGACCTTGGGGATGTTCTCCCACCCGTCCAGGCAGCGAGGGCTGGGCACACACCAGCTGCATGCTGCACGTGCAGCACCCGATGCTGACACTGTACAGGTGCACACGTGGAGATTTTGTGCCCGTGCCTGTGCCCACTCCCACCTAGCAGCGCAGTTTTGGGCAGCCTCCCGCAGCCGGCTGGAGGAAGGCTTCAGCGGGCATTAACCAAGAGGCTGGATGTGCCCAGCAGTGGGTGCGCGTACACGTGTAGGCGACGGTATGTACATCTCCGGTTATACGCAGGCATGTGGGAGCAAGTGCATTCATCACAGATTATAGAGCCAGGCAGCTCCTGCCCCAGGAATCCCATCCAAGTCAGCATTCCTAGCTGATCTCAGCCTCTCCTACATGCGCTATGGGGCAGGTGCTGGCACAGACCCATGTCCTAGAAGCAGCACCAGCATCCGCTTGGGGCTGCAGGTAAAGTTTGGGTCCCTGCTTTAGGCAGCCCAGGGGCAGTGGCATTTCCAGCCATTCCCATTGCATTAAGGCACATCATGCTGAGGCAGAAACCCTTCCACGCCTGGAGGCACCCAGCAGCCCCGCTAGAGCCCTGGCCACCACTGGCATGCGAAGTCTTCCTGCACCACAGGGCAAATGCTCCACTGGTGGGAATGAGCAGCCAGCAGATGGAGAAGGGCATCTCTAAAGCTCCTGGCCTGACTTTGCCCTGGTGCTGCTTAAGCATGGAAACAGGAAGGATAAGGGACAGGTCCCCAAGGTCCCTGCATGTATCCCCAGGTGGGGCTGCGAGATCCCCTCCTGTTCCAGTGTGCACGGGGGGCTGCAAGGAGACGGCTCAGCCTGGACCTGGCCATGTCCCACTGCCCCCAGCCCCAGACAGGGCTTGGTGCCCATGGGCACCTGCGTGCAGTGACCCGGCAGAGATGCCCGCTGAGAGCTCAGCCACCAGCTGTGTGAGACCCCCCCCGGGGCGTCCCCTGCCCAGGGGACAGCAGCCCGCAGCCACACGGGGCAGGGCTGGAAGCTCTCCTTGGAGGGACCGCGGCTGCCCGAGCCCCGCGCACAGCCCCTTCCCAGCCCTGCCGACCCTCATGCTGCTTGAGCCCACCTCGTCCCGCCCCAGCCACTAAAGACGGGAAATAACTTCTGGCCCCAGCTGCTGGAGGGTGGGCTGCAGGTCCCCCCCCAGGGCCGCATCCTGCCCTGGCAGTGACTGGAGAAGGCGGAGGGGACTCCGCAGGCACAGCCTGCCCTCCCCACGGCCCAGCACCTGCAGAAAGAGGTTTCCAGCCCCTCTTCCCGCCAGCCTCAGCCTCGGCACCACCTTCCCTTCCCCTTCTGCCCAGAGAAACAAACCCGCGGTGCAAGGCAGGCGCCAGGACGGGGCTCACTCACCCCAAAGTGCTGATGAAGCCATTGACCGAGCCCTCGGCGTACAGGGAGACGATGTCCCCAATGTGCAGGAAACTTGACATCTCATTCATGGTTGCCCTCGACCAGGCGCAACGCCTCTTCTTCCCAAAGTCACCTTCTCTTGCAGAAATCCACCATGGGGCAAGCAGCACTCACGGGAACCTGCCCGGGGGCTTCTTCCAGCCCAGCTCTTGCCCCCTTCTCCTCTGCGAGCAGCGGAGGGGAGCGGGACGCAGGCACAGGCTCTCGCACAACTTTTACATGTGCTGTGCAGGACGCGAGCCAAGGGAGCCAGGCAGCCGCGGGCGTGCAGCGAGGAGGAGGAGGAGGAGGAGGAGGAGGAGAGAGTGAGGAAGAGGCTCAATTAGAGTTTTGCATGAGATCTGTCCGGCTGTCCGTGTCTCCGTCTCTGCACAGCTTTCTACCTGCAGCCAATAGAGAGCAATCAGGAAGTCCTGCTCGAAAAAGCATGCAAATATTTTTGGCCTGGGAGGAGAACCGGAGCTGCCTGGGGGGGATGCCCAAAAAGAGGCCCCACCTTCTGCTCCCCGCCTCCCAGCTTGGGGCAGCGTGGGCTGGGGGGGGCCGGCACCCCACTGCCATCGAGCGGCCCCCGGTCCCCGGGCTCTCCGCAGCCCGGCAGGAGCGAGCGCTTCCACCGCCGCCCGCGCACGCCCTGGGCTCGCCCCACGGTGCAGCTCCCCGGGGTGCTCGGCCCCCCGGCCCCATGGGGGAGCCCCCCCCAGCCCAGCCCCACTGGGGTCTCCAGCTCGCTCTCCTGGCCCGGGACGCTGCTGCTTGGAGAAGCACCGGGTGCTTTCTTGCCAGCCATGGGGGCTCTCGGGGCGTTGTCCCCGCACAAACACAGGAGAAAGGCAGGCGCAGGGTGCTGGCAGCTGTATTTTGCATCCATCAAACCAAGTGCCCGATGCGGGTTGGATGTCCCCACTCCCCCCGGCCCCCTGCTCACTCCTGCACTCGGAGGGAAACTGAGGCTGCTGCCCCGCTTCAGAGACTGCCCTGTCCCACCCAGCCCCTCTCCTGCCGCCCCTGCAGTGCGGGCGCTGCTCTCGCCGTCTGCTCCATCCCCCTCCCCACTTTTAGCAGGATCAGAACCAGGGGCCCCAGCTCCATCCCTGCTCCTAAGCCACAGGAACCACCCCCCAGGCAGCACTTCCCCCAAACCGGGCAGCGCAGGCATCCTGCACCACCTGCAGAGCAGGGGAAAGCCCCGGCTGAGGACAGGGCAGCTCTCGCTGGATTTTTCTGCCCCAGGTAAGTGCCTGTGGCAGGACAGACTTCCTGAAGCCCGGCTGCCAGCAGGTCAGTCCCGCGCTGGAGCAGCTAGCTCCTGCTTCGCTTCCTG
>VXAL01012520.1:7398-40357 GCA_013399475.1 Chauna torquata
CTGGCACTTCACAGCACAATTCAAAGACACATTTGGCACAAATAGTGAGTTAATGGGTAATATTAGGATATCAGCCTTTAGTTAGCTTCAAGTGATATCCTGCTATCCAGAAATAAAATATATTCCTGGAGTCAGAAGTTATTGAATTAGGACATTAGCACTGACCAGGAAATAAAATAGTAATAACACCATGCCAGAGATCTCTTTCTCTTCTTCTGTCCTCTCTTGTAGGGTCATCCACCTTCCCTTCTGATTTTCTGTTTGCATACCATTAGAATAAACGCTTTATGCCAGATTTCATCTCTGAAGTGTGAAGGTAGTGTTACACGTTTGTTCAGCTTCTCTTAGGCTTGACTGGATAAATTCACTTTTTGTACGCAGATCCATTCACATACGTAGAAGACCAGATGGATCTCAATACAAATCAACAAATTCTTGGTAACTGAAAGCTAAAATTATTAGGTGACCTAGCTGCTGAACATCTGTTGATGTAAATATCAGGTCTTTGTTCAATGTTTTTAATGTTTCTTTCTCATGTGAAACAGTGCCAAACTTACAAATTGTGAAATAAACATATTTTTAATCCCTGAAAGACTTTCCAATAAATAAATAAATAAATTGGTATTCTTCAGAGCCAAAACTAGCTAAAATAGTGTCATCCTTTAGCAGATAATTTACAGAACAGATGACTTTGTTTACCTAGCATATTTGCAGGAAAGAAAAGATAAAAGTCCCACAGGTTTTGACGTGATCCCTAATGAATGTTCTACATGAGTGTTTTTCTGTATTTATATAAAGTAGGAAGGAGATGTACTGAAATATAAACATCTGATGGAAAATACAGACTCAGTATTTGGACCCATGAGTAGCATGAGTTACATTTATCGGTTGAGAACGTAGATGTTTTCTTTCTGGGTATCCAGAAAATCTTAAACTTAAATCTTTCACTTAAAACTTGAAGTATGAAGCCTGATGTGAGAATTTGCAGTCAATAATCCCAGGATCAGACATAAAATTATATCAATAGATAATCATAGAATCATGGGGAGAATGGAGGGAAGACCCCTGCTGGAAAAACTCACTTATGCAGTAAAAGATGAAAATCAGTTGTTTCCTTTGGACGCCACTACAAAAATGCAACACATCAGCTAAAATTATACTACTGGCATAATGCTGCGTCAATTTAGTAGGCTTGGGACAATGAAGTTAGTCCATGTACTGTATCAGAGTCTCAATGCAACACTAATCAACCTAAAGCATCCAGACTCCTCTTCCTGATCATTCCTTACCAATATTATTCAGAATTCTGCTCCTACCCTCTCCCTTTGAACACCTTGTAGCAAACTGCTAAACCTCCCAGTTTCCCTTGACTTCACAGTAAAGTTGAGTTAATTGAGTGCTTTTCAGAAAAGCTCAGCATTTGCAGAATCAGCACCTTTATTTTGGAGGCTTAAAGACAGAGCAAGACCTAGATAGGCATTTTCCATATCTTCTCTCAGAATAGCCATTTAGAAATGTGTGTTTGAGAATAATTTTAGAAATGTTGATGGTGTTAGAGAGTGTTTTGATTTTTATGGGGAGTTGTATATCCAAAGTTCATGCCAAAAAATTTATTTCAGGATGTTGTGTGGATTGTCTATATATGAACTTCTTTATATGTTACTCTGGCTTTTTATTCTTCATAAATATATTTTTTGTCTTTTCCCACCCCTAAGATGATGTTGGAGCAATTCCAATAAAGCATTTTCCAAAACATGTTGCAGATTTACATGCAAGTAATGGTTTTTCTGAAGAATTTGAGGTATGGCTCTATGATGTCATATTTCTTAGCGCATACAAATAATGTTAAGTTTAAATGCCTGGAAAAAAAAAAGGAATTAGGCATTACATTCTGACTTGGGGACCAATTTCATAAACACATTTAAATATGAGTACTGTGAGCCCAGGAAGGACTGTTCACGCATAAAGGCTAGGGAGATTTGTAAAAGCTACTGGGACTGGGATGCAAATGGGGATGGTTATTGTTATGATAAATAATAAATAGTTATGTGAATAATCTGTGCAAAAATAATGCAATCTACATGGTCTAACAGATATAGAAGTAGATTTAAAGCTTTTCCAACACTAATNAAATTATACTACTGGCATAATGCTGCGTCAATTTAGTAGGCTTGGGACAATGAAGTTAGTCCATGTACTGTATCAGAGTCTCAATGCAACACTAATCAACCTAAAGCATCCAGACTCCTCTTCCTGATCATTCCTTACCAATATTATTCAGAATTCTGCTCCTACCCTCTCCCTTTGAACACCTTGTAGCAAACTGCTAAACCTCCCAGTTTCCCTTGACTTCACAGTAAAGTTGAGTTAATTGAGTGCTTTTCAGAAAAGCTCAGCATTTGCAGAATCAGCACCTTTATTTTGGAGGCTTAAAGACAGAGCAAGACCTAGATAGGCATTTTCCATATCTTCTCTCAGAATAGCCATTTAGAAATGTGTGTTTGAGAATAATTTTAGAAATGTTGATGGTGTTAGAGAGTGTTTTGATTTTTATGGGGAGTTGTATATCCAAAGTTCATGCCAAAAAATTTATTTCAGGATGTTGTGTGGATTGTCTATATATGAACTTCTTTATATGTTACTCTGGCTTTTTATTCTTCATAAATATATTTTTTGTCTTTTCCCACCCCTAAGATGATGTTGGAGCAATTCCAATAAAGCATTTTCCAAAACATGTTGCAGATTTACATGCAAGTAATGGTTTTTCTGAAGAATTTGAGGTATGGCTCTATGATGTCATATTTCTTAGCGCATACAAATAATATTAAGTTTAAATGCCTGGAAAAAAAAAAGGAATTAGGCATTACATTCTGACTTGGGGACCAATTTCATAAACACATTTAAATATGAGTACTGTGAGCCCAGGAAGGACTGTTCACGCATAAAGGCTAGGGAGATTTGTAAAAGCTACTGGGACTGGGATGCAAATGGGGATGGTTATTGTTATGATAAATAATAAATAGTTATGTGAATAATCTGTGCAAAAATAATGCAATCTACATGGTCTAACAGATATAGAAGTAGATTTAAAGCTTTTCCAACACTAATGCCAATTGAATTTTGCAGAAGCTACACACATTTGCTTGTTCCATTTACAGAGAAAAAAATATGGAAGTAATAATGAGTACACGTGACAAGATTTCTCATTAACAGAGGAGCTAATGTAGAGTCTTCATATGTGGTAGTGAAAGCTTTACAGTTACTTTCATAAAATATGTTGTTCATATGATGTATTTCAAAACTTTGAAACATTGTCATCATATAATATTACTATCACCATATATAACTGATTAAAGTATAACTTCATTGTTTTTCATTCATATGCATTACAAGCAATTTAAAGATAGATAAGCTAACTTAAGTCACTTATAAAACAGAAATTATAAACCTAAACTCTGTAATTAAAGCTGTGCTATTAAAACTCTTGACAAGTGTTCTCTAATAGAATCAAACAGTTGTGATAGAAGCAACTTTTTTAAATTGATCTCTATAAATTTAAGATTATTTTAATATTCCTGCTGCAAAAACAATATTGAAAGTAAAGAAATTCATAGTTTTGCATCTTTTGGTATTGCTTTTGTTTCCCCATCTAATGCATTGTGACCCAATAGACCAAATATTCTATGTCATTGACCTATCTTTTCTCATAAACATTTCTTCTCCAATTCACTAGACATTCAGAATATCCATCTGATTGTGGGACTGAATTTGTAAATGCTTGTGTATGTCCAGTACATATTTGTATGTTACTTTAAACACATGCATGCGGACTGACATGACTAGGCTCCAGATAGACTGGCTGTTAATAAGAGCAAATGTTGAAGGACTGTGTGTAAATGCAATGATAACAATGTTCCCTCACCATTAGTGAGTAAACCAATGAAGAAATCACGTTGTTTGTCATCTTCTTTTCCTAAACTACGATAGTGATCCAAAGACCAAATATACTGCACCTCATTGAGCCTACACCATCTAAAATATTTCATTCTTGCTTTAACTAGAACAAAAAACTCAGTGTCATCATTTCTTGGAGATCCTTTTTGGATTTACAGACTACCCCAGAATTAGTGTCCTGGTCTTTTCTCTATTGATAAAGAACATAGAGAATACAGAAGAATTTAAATCTAGCCATTGCAGTCAGTATACGTGTGGTAATGAGGGCACAGGAGTGGTTGAGTTTGGGGGGTTTATTACTATAAAACTGCTAGTATTTAAAATCTGATTTTCAGACTGGTAACCACTTCTCATGTATACATTTAAATAGCTGAAGGTGAAGATGATTAATATTGAAATACATGCTAGAAAGTGTTGGGAAATGTTATAGTAGTTTTATTCATGACAGCTTATTTTCCATATAACAGTGTGGAACTTATAAATGTTTGAGTTTCCTGTCAGTTAAAGTAATCAATATAATAATTTTTAAAAGTAATAATTTTGTGAGTTTTATAGACTTTGTGCCTATCTTCTCAAGCCTGTCTCCTGCAGGCAATCTTCATAAAAATATTGGGTTCGTTGAGCAGCTGCTGTCAAATAGAGGGTTGTAATGCCATCCCCTTAAGTTGTCTGAACAGCATGCTGCCCTGCTCCAGTGAAGGGTTCACAACTGAGCGCAAAGAGAGCAAAAGGTTTCTACAGAGAAACATATGTGGTTGTAAGGACCACTAAGAAATCCTATGAACAGTTAAATACATAGATAACCTACCTAAAGTCAGTGATGTTTTCATACGTATAAGCTTTAACAGGTGTAAGGTCTAACATTAAAGCTAAAGATAGGAAAACAGGTGCCGATAATTTAACAGGAAAATAGCTGCTTGTCTCTTTTAAGAGTTATGTCAAAATATTCGACTGTTGTTATTATGGAGATATATATTGCATGACCATAATTGTTTTCCATATAGTAACTGTAATTTGTATAAACACTTTTATCCATTTGTTCTGTGCTGTGGAATTTGATTTTTTTTACTTTTTTTGCATTCATTCCCTCATTAGACACTGAAAGAGTTTTATCAGGTAAGGAATTATTTCACTGCATTTTTTCTAGCAATGAAGTAGTTGTAAAATATCATAGATAATTGGGCATAAGGTTGTGTTTTTTTTCATGCTGACTTACTGTATTTTAAGACATTTTATGTACCTTAATACTTATTAAAGTATGATGCACATTTTTTTCAGGAAATCCAGAGCTGTACTGTAGATCTAGGTATTACATCAGACAGCTCTAATCACCCTGACAACAAGAATAAGAATCGATATATAAACATTGTTGCTTGTAAGTAAATACGTCACCTGATGTTTTGTTTAAGAAACTATTATAGATTAGTATAGACATATATATGTTACTAGAGGAAAAAAAAATACCTCTATACTGAAAACTCTGGATATTGTTCAGCAAAATACCTGGAGAGGAATAGTGTGATATTTCACTTCTCTTCAAGTTAGTCCTCTGACATCCTGCTCCTTTGATGAGTATGTGTTAGCTAGACATATTTGTTTCTTCTGTGATGACCCAAAGGGAGTTTGGAGTATAATACCATTATAAAGCCAAAGAAGCTGTGTTTTGATTGCCAAAATTAATCACTTTTGATCTGGAATGATGATGATTTATCCCCTCCAGGAGCTTCACAATCCCTGGATATATTTACTGACATATATAAAAATAAATGTACTGTTTTCATGTTGTATTTTGCCTAGCCACAATGTAGTAGATCAACTTCGTTAGCCAGGACACATTTTCCCATTGCTTTGTTTCACTATCTCAGATTTTCCTTCTCTGAAATACATATATTCAGCTTTGTTAATCTCTTTGAAGCTGTTGCCTCTGGGCTCTTGATCATTTTGATGGCTTAATATATTTTTCTTAGTTCTCTATAGTATTTCACCTTTGTTCTGATAGCAAGAGGCTCTAAATTAAATATATGTTCAGCGTTCAGTGGCATTAGAGCTTTATAGAAAAAGACAGAATCAACCCATTCAGCAAGAGGCAATGTAAACTCTACACCAGCTGCAAGGAATCCTATTCCCCCTGGCTGAAGATACCTCTAGAGGAAAGTTACGGGTTTTCCTCTGCCACTCCGTGTTGGTACCTGATCATACAAAGGGTGCCAACCCAGGGGCTTTGTTATCAAAGGGCAAGTGCTCAGGCGGCTTAGTAACAAGTAATTCTTAGCTCAAATAGCAAGAACTGCAGTGTGCAACTGAATCAAGTCCCTAGTCCATATAACCAATGGAGGCTACAGAAAGCTTCAGCTCACCCTGAAGTAGCCACTTCCTGTCAGAAAAACCAGAGCTGAGGCTCTTGAGGCACCCACTGTTCTCCAGGCTCCAGGCTCTGCTCTCTTTAACTTGGAATGAATGTGCCTAAACACCGGTGCCTACCATTGTTTGGGACATCTCAGGGCAGCCAGGATGCTGTGCAGACATGCCCCTCAGTGTCACTGTACAGTGGACACACTCTAGACATTGCTGGATACCTGAATTATTTTTTTTCCACTATATTATACTGCAAAGTTATGACAAGATCACTTTACGCTATCATCCTTTTCATTCATCTTTAGTAGGACCGTTTTTCACAGAGGCCTCAGGTTTTAATCAGTTCCAGATGTTCAGCTTCTAAGGACTTCAAAAAGACCATACCTTTTTCTATGGAAAGTTGATCATACTGCTTGTTTGCTTTTAAAAGATGTTGTAATTTACTTCTGAAATAAATTTCTGAATTTCTGAATATCTGAATCCTTGGATTCATTAGTTTATTTTTCTGCAAACTAGAATTTTGAATCTGATTCATACCTAAGCACAGGATGTTTGCAGATGTGATCGTGATTGTATTACTCATATGTATTGTAAAAATCCATTCTAGTATTTTTTAAAAGATTTCTTACAGAAAGACTATGATTCTTGCAGGAAACTATGCTTATTTTCTCCCTTGTCTTACTACAGATGATCATACTAGGGTTAAACTAGCACAGCTTGCAGAAAAGGATGGAAAACTGACTGATTACATTAATGCCAACTACGTTGATGTAAGTTCTTTTTTCTATCTGCCAGCCCATTCATCTGTCAGCCTATTCTGTAAATAGCAATGTATGGAGGTGAATAGACTTAATTAAAAAAAAAAAAGCATCACAATATTACTTTAAAAAAAAAAAAAGCTTTTAATGATCTAAGTTAAATGTACAAACTTAAAATGCTGGTAAAACCCAAATTTTCTCTCAAATCCATCTTGATATTGTAGCAGATGCAGCTTAGTGAAAAGTTTTATGAAACTAAAAAATGTTCTATCACATCTGAGTCATTTCAGAAGCATTTCACATCTGAATGTTTATTCTTTTATACATTTTTGGTAAGTGGTTAATTCTTCTGTCTGAGATAATCTCATGAGAGGAAGATGCCAGTTGGCTGCGAGCCTCACCGAGGTACCATTTATTCAGTTTTTGTTACCCAGTAATTTACATGGGAATGATCTTGATTCATTTCTCAAACCACTATCGTAACAGATGTCTCATAATCACTATCATGTCAACATTCTGCCGGAACATGGGCACTTGAATATATATCCCATTTGTTGGAATTATAAACATTGACATAACAGTTCCATTCATATGTCATCTGGTACCACAGGCTTTCTGTGATTTGGATAGTTATAAATTCAAAAGTACTTAAAAGCTTTTGAGATTCTTTAAAAATAGACACATAAAATGTCATGTACTCCTCCTAACCTCTTTTTGCTTGTGGACTCTGATTTGATAAGTGTCATTTGTTATATTTCAATTTAGGGCTACAACAAGCCAAAAGCCTACATTGCAGCTCAAGGGCCACTAAAATCGACAGCAGAAGATTTCTGGAGAATGATATGGGAACATAACGTAGAAGTTATTGTGATGATAACTAATCTTGTTGAGAAAGGAAGGGTATGAGTACCTTTGTCTGATGTTTCTCTCTCTGATGTTGATAGATCTACCTCTAGCAGGCTCCTTTGTCTTTTTTAAAAATGTTTTAGACATTTTATGAGCAAAAAGCAATAGTTTGTAGTAGTTGCTTGTACTAGGATTGGCTATAGAAGTACAAAGATGAGGATTTGTATTATGAAACTAAAGAAAACATTTAAACTCACTTGTCAACAACTGAAGTCTTGAAAATACTTTAACCTTCTAACTACAGAAAAATTGTCTTCTACTGAAAAAAAGACTTCTTGTCTATATTCAGGATTGGACAGAATGTGGACCTTGGGCCACATTCTGCTAACAGTCCACTCTGTCATTCTCTTTCCCAAGGGCGCTTTAGACCCTGGAAGGGGGAAGGCTATAGTTCAGGTGAATTTTTTTGGATGCCCAGTGACTATTCCCTGTTAACATCCCATGGGACCCACAGTTCCTTTCTTATCACATGACCACATGCACATTTGTCTAGTGAAACAACATGAAGTCAACTCCTGTCAGAGGAAAGTATGTTCCTGTGGTTGTATGATGGGAGTATGCACGTACCCCAGGGTGAAATGAGGAGACGAAGCATCACACTTGCCACATACTGGCAGGAATGCCTAAAATGCACGTAAGTCTTGTCATATGATCAACTAGGCATCTATCAAATGATACAGATAACAGATGCAGACAAGGGCCACGCTGGGTGTACCACCACTTCGTATACAACACCACAGGATTAACGTGAATCTTCTAGTACTCCTAGAAAAGGCTATGTGACTGCCCTACCAAAGGGCTGGACATCATAGCTCTGTATTGTATATTCTGGTCACACACAAGCTCACTCTTATCCTCACTGCTCAGGTGTAAGTATACTCTACCCATGCTACGAACCAACCAAAAGCTACGTGATTCTACTGACTTGAATGTATTCCTGTTATTCCTATAGATTATCTGTTATTATCTTTAGATTTTACATTGCCTACAGAATGGCAAGTTCCACAATTTGGAGTACTTTAGCTCTGATTGTGTGATTTAAACTTCTCTGATTTTTGGAGCATTCCAAATAAAGTACATCTTTGCATAGCCATCTTTCTACAGTATAAACTAGATATGCATTATTTGTTCTCTTGCAAGCGTCATGTCTATTATATATATATACTGGGAGTACCTGCATATTTTGTGGTTGACTGTGCTCATAAATTTGAACGTTACAGCTCGATTGTTTGACATTTTTTCTTCTCTCTTTCTCTGTTTCTCTTTTGCTTTCCAATAGAGAAAATGTGACCAGTACTGGCCTGCCGAAGGTAGTGAAGAATATGGGAACTTCTTGGTTACTCAGAAGAGTGTTCATGTGCTTGCCTATTACACTGTGAGGAATTTTACTCTTAGAAACACCAAGATCAAAAAGGTGTGTGACATCCTGAAAACACAGTTTGGGCAAAAAGAAGTAAAATTTTCTTGGAATATTTTTAAGGCAGGTGTTGGCAGTTTTCTGTTGTATAGGTAAAGATGAATGAGGTAAGTCTCAGTCAGCCAAGATGCTCATCAAGATGATTCAGAGTTGATGAGACCAACTAGTTGAGGAGATGGTGATGCAAAGTCTAGTTGGAGGTCAGTAATGAGTGGAGTACCCCAGGGGTCGGTACTGGGTCCAGTCCTGTTTAACATCTTCATTAACGATCTGGACAATGGGATAGAGCGCAGCCTTAGTAAATTCGCAGATAACACAAAACTGGGGGGAGCAGCTGACTCACCAGAGGGCCATGCAACCATCCAGAGGGACCTTGACAGGCTGGAGAGGTGTGCTGACAAAAATCTCATGAAGTTCAACAAAGAGAAATGCAGAGTCCTGCACCTAGGGAGGAACAGCTCCAGGTACCAGTACATGCAGCTTGGCAGAAAAGGACTTAGGAGTCCTCGTGGACACCGAGTAGAACATAGGTCAGCAATGTGTCCTTGCTGCTAAGAGAGCTAATGGTATTCTGGGCTGCACTAGGCAACATATCACCAGCAGGTCAAGAGAGGTGATCCTTCCCAATTACTCAGCATTGGTGAGGCTGCACCTGGAGTACTGTATCCAGTTCTGGGCCCCCCAGTACAAGAGAGCTGTGGACATACTGGAAAGAGTCCAGCTGAGGGCCACCAAGGCGGTCAAAGCACTGGAACACCTCTCCTATGAGGAGAGGCTGAGCGAGCTAGGACTGTTCAGCACGGAGAAGAGGAGGCTCAAGGGGGATCTCATCAACGTGTTTAAATACCTGAAGGGAGGTTGCAAAGAGGAAGGAGTCAGGCTATTTTCAGTGGTACCCAGTGCCAGGACAAGAGGCAAAGGACACAAACTGGAACACAAGACGTTCCATCTAAACATCAGGAAACACTTCTTCACTGTGCGAGTGACAGAGCATTAGAACAGGTTGCCCAGAGAGGTTGTGCAGTGTCCCTCCTTGGAGATCTTCGGAAGCCATCTGGACATGGTCCTGGGCAACCTGCTGTAGGTGTCCCTTCTTGAGCAGGGGGGTTGGACTACATGACCTCCCGAGGTCTCTTCCAACCTAAACCATTCTATGATTCTGTGATTCTGTGAGATACTGGCCTGTAGTACTGGTGTGATGTAGAACCATCAAGGAAAAGAATGTGATCACGTAGGAGGGCTGATGTGGACTTTCCCTGCCTGGTGAGAAGAAAGACAGATTTTCAGAACAAGACCAGCTAGTAGAAAAAGTGGGATGAATTAAATCATTTACCTTAGCTATCTATTTTCCTTTTTAAGGAAGGAATTTTTACTCCTCTGCAAAACAGGTGAATCCAAATCTTGTCTTAAGGAAATCAAAACCAGCGTGCTCAGCAGTGACATCCTGAAAACATAATTTGGGCAAAAGGGAGTGGCTACGAAAGGGGTTGACTACTTTGAGGGGGATTCATAAGGATTATTTTATTTCAGCCACCTAAGTCTTAGATATCTAGTCTCTCAGTCTCCCTGAACAATTAAAGGATAAAGTACATCATCTATTATCAAGTAACTTATCCCACCTGTTTTAGGAACCTCTCTGATTAAGGTGACCCACTCTCTGAAGTTATCCCCGTCTCTGAGATGCCACTGAGGGAAGGGGCTTAGAAAAGCAGCCTAGAAGAGGCTGCTTCCCTTGTACATCACTAAAGCTGGGTGAGATGAATCCTACCCTTTCTGTCCACCTGGCAGAGGAGCATAGTGGCAGATATATTTGGTGAATCTTAAGAACAGTTGTAATTTGTTATCCCTCCCATGCTCTTAGCCTTTCACTATGTCTTTCTAAGGGACAGTGAGTGCTTGGTCGTTTTTCCATTCAGTGGACAAGTTGATGGGACAGAGGCACTGGCCTTTCCTATTCTCTTTGAACACTGGAATGAATATTCAGAGCTAGGTAGTACTTTGGTGCGTTTGTTAACTAAATAGGGAGAGTACTAATTCTAGAAATATCAGGTACACAAGTAAAATTACAGAGAGTTGCCTTTTAAATGTGGGCTGCTTCTATATGGAATTGTTTTTCTGTTGCAGGGTTCCCAGAAAGGGAGGTCTAGTGGACGTCTAGTAACTCAGTACCATTATACCCAGTGGCCTGATATGGGAGTTCCAGAGTACACGCTGCCCGTGCTCACCTTCGTGCGGAAGGCATCGCATGCCAAGCGCCATGCTGTTGGGCCTGTTGTGGTTCATTGCAGGTGTGGTTTTTACCGCCGTAAGGTTCACTCCACTTTTGTTTTGCAGAAAAAAAAGAATTTTTCAGTGGTGGGTTAAGCAAAATTTCACTCTCATATTTAACAATTCCTTATGGAAGAAGAGTAATTTCTTAGCTGGTATTTCTATCCTTGGTAAGGCCAACTAATCAACTCTCTGTACAATTTCTATAAGCCTCCATAAGGGCTGTAAACAAGATGATGCTGCTCTGCACTACGTTCTCTTTTTTTTGCAAAAAATGCTTTCCCTTTTACTCTTTTGCATATTTCTCTACTGCTGTTTTGATTGCTGTGAACTTACCAGATATGTCTATAGCAGTAATTGTTTCCTTTCTGCAAATATATCATTAGGATGTTTTTGGCTCATGCTTTCTTTGGTGCAGGGATACTCTGTAACCCTAAGAGGAGCTCTGTGCACAAAAGAAGACTCACTCTATTCCTGGCTGAACTACAACTCTGCTGTTTTTAACATTACTCTGCGCTCTAGCAGTCATTTGCAATGGAGGAGCATTCTGGGGAGCGGTGTGAGGTCTGCATGTGCCGCAGTGTGCAGGCAGGTGTTCTGTCAGTGCTCACTAAAACTGGGCAGCCCAGGGAAAATTGGTTAAAAACGGCTTGTAGGGCCTGGAATGACTTCACAATGCCCGTGGAGGACCAGGTTATTGTAAAATATATAAGCAGGTTCTGGTTTTCCACTGTAGTACCTCACCTTTGATGGAACATTTGGAAAGAGAACCTCCTCATGAATTCTGTCCTTCTGGAGCTGACTCTGAGGAAGCCAACAGGTAAAGTTGCCTCACAAATGCTGCAAATGAAGATATTTTATTTCTAGGATGATCTGATATGACTGAAATCTGTTTTTAGCTTGGAAAATGAAAACTCTACGTCTTGTTTTTTCTGCTGCTATCTACATCCTGTCTGTTCTTGAGGAGTTCAAAATAAGAGTTTCCCCAAAATACCAAGTCTGAGATCTATGCCAGTGGGCTGCAAGATCAGCAGTATGTTATAAATCAATTAAATCGTTTTTTAAAAAGTGAACAGTGGTAAGTTGTGTGGCTTCAGTCAGACCTCGCCACTGGGTCATGGGTATAACTCACCTCTGTCAGTAGGCAGTTTTGTGTGGTTTTTAGTTCACCCGTTACCATGCACTATGGAAGTCCAAAGGAGAATTGTGTTAGAAATTTAACTTTTGCTTATCTTTACAGGCTATATGGAGTACACATATGAGGAACTTCATGAAACCTCATTTAGCTATTTTTGTGTTTTGGTACTTTTCATGTTTTGTCTTTCATAACAATTACTGATGGTGTCTGGTAATCCTTGTACTTTTTCTGTGTCTCCTGGTATGTTGATAACTTGGACCTTTCAGTTTTATACCATGTTTATTTAGACTGTTTATTCCAGCAACTGGAGCTCATGCTACCCATGCTTTGTGCCACCTCTGAGGAAGAAATAGGGTGACTGAATTAACATGGTTGGGCATGGATCTGCCTGCAAAGGACCATGCGGACCCAGCACAGTGTTGCTGCCCCATTACATGTACCAATACACATAACTGAGAGTGGAGTTCTAAATGCCTAATTCCAATGTCTGACAAGATAAAAAAAAATGACCTCTTGGCTTTGTACTCTTTGTACTCCTGACACAGACATTTTATGGAATAAAAAAAAAAAAAAAAAGCTGGTTTTTAATCTTACAATACAGCCGTTGTTATGCCAAATGAGTCAGAGTTCATAACAGGAATAGATTAACCCTTTCTTCTGTGTCTCCCCTCTTTCAGAAGGGTCTCAACCATTGCTTGCCCTCTTAGCCATATGTGAAGAGTACTAAGCTTTTTCTTTTACAGATATACCTTCAGCAGCTCTGCCACTTCCAGGGGTTTTCCTCAGTCTGGTGTCTTTGAAAGCTCTGCAGGCAGTATCTGTAATGGGTGGCATAATGCAACCTTCCCTTTAAAGTGATGTGTGTTTCAACATGGAAGAACTTGGGCACGTTGACTGTGCCCAAATGCTGACATATGCCATACTTGCTAGGTATACTTGACAAAGTACCCTAAGGAGTATCAAAAACCTGAAAATTGCAGATCTGCAAGAAACCACTTAGTTCTATTTCAATTGATACTTGAAAAATCATTTGAGAAAATGATCCTTAGATCTTTTCTTGCACAAAGAAAAAGATGAGTTGGAAAGATTTTTCTTCATTAGGAGCCTTGAAGTTTCAGCAAAGTAATATAATCATACAATAATAAAATTTGTAGAGCAAAACCTTCCCTACACACTAGTTTGTTGAAAAAACTATGTATAAAAAACAATTCTTTTCATGACTGTTTTACTTCAGGCTCAAGAATATTTTTTTGTTTTATAGTGCTGGTGTTGGAAGGACAGGCACATACATAGTGTTAGACAGCATGCTGCAGCAAATTCAGCATGAGGGGACAGTGAACATATTTGGATTCTTAAAACACATACGTACCCAAAGGAACTATTTGGTGCAGACTGAGGTAAGATAAATATATATTTAACAAGAGACTATTACTTTTCACATTTCTGTTTGCAGGAAGAGAGGTGATACAGTCTTCATTTTGGCACCACCAGACAAACAGGCAACCAGTCACCAGAATGGAGTTTACTTTTTGTTTCCCTTATTTTTCTAGTGCCATCCTGTAGGCTCACTTAGAGCAATGCACTAGAAAATGATCTATCTGTAGGCTCTTGTCTGTTTTTTAGGGAGGACTCAGAAGAGAGAAAATCTGTATAAATCATGTTTCCCACAGCAGCACTTTCTTGGCAGGGCATGCATTTTAGTCATGGATTTTTTAAGGAAACACCATTTTCAAGTGTTCAGATCTTCACTGAATATGATCAAACAATTGATATTATACAATAACAAGTTGGAAAAAAAGCTGTTTCAACAGAAGATTATCTATAGCCGATTTAAACTGAAGATTATGATTATATATAGAATAGTGAAAGACCAGAAGAAAACAATAAGGGCAACAGCAGGGCATTTGTAAGTCTATTTCAGGTTTCAAGAACAGATGTTTAGATTCCCCAGTGCCTTTCGACAGAAAAAAAAGGTAATCAACAACAGCATGGGCACTTGTTCCAAAGGATGTGAGAGAGAAAATAGAAGATAGCAGTAGGAACTGGGAGTGATCACTTTATTGCAAGAAAGAGAGGCAGGGAGAGTCACAAAACAAGCTGACTTGAAAATTTGACTTCAGGCTATTCTTGCATTTTTAACTGTATTGAGTTAAACTTGAATGTATATGTGAGTGTAACATACCACAGGTGGCGGGAATTTGGTATTGTATCGTATATACATTGCATGCGTAGTTCAATTGCACTTGTAAATGTGTACTGTCACTGGAGAGGAACAGCTTTCACTGCAGAGGACCCCTTTTGAGAAAACTCCCCTGCAGCAGCAAGCTGTGAAGAAATACTGACCATGTCAGAAGTGGCAGCTTAGCCAGAGATGTCCAGGGGAATCTGCATATAATTAGAGCTTAGATGTCTGGTTTTATTTTCATAGGAGCAATACATCTTCATTCATGATGCATTGGTTGAGGCGATACTCAGTAAAGAAACAGAAGTCCTGGAGACTCACATTCATGCCTATGTTAATGCTCTCTTGATACCTGGACCAACAGGAAAGACGAGACTGGAGAAACAATTCAAGGTGAGCTCTCTGAGACAGTAACATGAAAAGCTTTAGGCTTGTAAACTTGAATGACTTGAAAGTAGGTATCTCAACGCAACTTTCATTAGCTTGCGCTACCTATAATTTAACTGCTAAACCTAAATTCAGAGCATTTTGACAAATGCATGCTGTTAGTTGGGACTCAGAAGTTATTTACACACTCTTAAAAAAGATTTTTTTCTAAAAGCAAAAGTATGAGAAGCAGGCCAGTAAGCAGGTTTGGGAAAATCTAACTACATGCCTTTGCATGAAGATCCCCAAAGGTAAAATAACTGTCTGGAAAGATGTTGTTCTGGTGAAAGTGATGTTATCTATATTGGTCAAGCAACATATTCCCCTCAGTATACGGCAGTGGCTATAAAACAGATGTCACTTCAGCAGGCTATATATCAACACTTTGTTGTTTTGCCTGTTTGAATTATATCAGTTGAAACAAGTAAGACAATAAGACCCCCAAATCGGTCTTTTATGCCTCTCACAGGTTTCGAGAGATAATCAGGAAGCTCATAAGTGGGATACCTAGGGCTGCCTCACATCAGGAGTTACACTCTAACAGAGCAGATTTTTCTGCACAGACATTTACTGTTTGCCAAAACTATTTAAAGTTGTGTGAACAGCTGTGCAGGCAAAATGGAAGTGACACTGGGTTGGCAACAAGCGGTGGAGGGGTTGGATGTGGGAACAACTTGAAGGGGCATTTCCTTCAAAGACATGCTTATGGACCTAGGGCTCAAGAACCATTTGAACTGTTGAAAATAGTGAAAAGTCTCTGAAATTTGCTAACTAGTTTAGCCAGATAACTAGATGTCTAAAGTTAAGAGATACAGCTAACCTACCATCCCTCTATTTAATGCAGCTGATGAAATAATGACTTTTGCATGGTGACCTGATTTTTTTTTAACTTCATTTTTTCAGTTACTGAGCCAGTCTAACACACAGCAGTGTGATTATTCAACTGCACTCAAACAGTGCAACAGAGAAAAGAACCGAACTTCATCCATCATTCCTGGTAAGCTTTTCCAATTGGCTTCTCTGGGTGGCAAAATGTTTCTGAATAGTGTGTGTCAAACCTTTAACTTTTCCTCAGCAAGATCTGAAGACATCTGCGTTGGTGTGGAACAATGTTTTGTAAAGTACTTCTAGTGAAGAAATAGTTTGTCTAAGCATTACACATAGGAAAACAAAATAAATGGTTGGATAATACTTCATCCTGATTGATGGATTTTAGTGTTGTTATCATACTATGAAATATGGGATAATTACTGTGATATATGAGTCAATGCAACACATATACTAGTTCGTGGCTTTTTTTTTTTACAGTGGAAAGATCTAGAGTGGGTATCTCATCACTGTCTGGTGAGGGGACAGACTACATCAATGCTTCCTATATTATGGTAAGTCAGTTAACTGTGCTGCTGAAAAATACTGTATCCCATTGTATAGCTGTTTTCAAAGCTGCAAAGTGTCCACGTTATAATGGCACAATCCTGATTTTGAAAGTTCCTTTCTTCCATTATTCAGTCTTTCCCTGAAAAAGCTGCCTCACCCAGAGTGTACTATTACTATTATTACTGTTTTAAGTTCAGTTAAGTGCATTGCATTTTGACTATCGGTAGAACCAGAAATCCCATCACAGTTTTAAAAACTAGTAAATTCGAATATGGAAGAATCTTCTGAGATTAACTAGAAGTGTTAACTAACAAGTTAGTTTTTAATGGCTGTACTATGGTTTGCCTTCCTGCCTGCTCATCTCACAGAGGTGTTACACCAGCTTTCGCAGTTGGTACAGCCCAAGGCAGCATAACTCAACAGCTTTTCATTATCTTTTTGTTCCCTGGGTTTTCTTCAACTCTTTTCCCTTCGTTAGCTGAGAGGGAGGAGTAAATGTTTCCTGGACATTCAGGAAAGAGATGGGAGAGCTCCCTGCAGTGCTGTTCATGCGTTAGCGCAAAGGAGCTAGCTTTTGTGGCAAGCAGTTAGCATGAGACGTCTATGCAGATTAATACACTGGTTGGGATTTTTGCAACTCTTCCAAATATTCTTTTATTTGCTTTGTGTTACCAGCAATTTTAGAAGTCTGGCTGATGTAGAACAATTAGTATGTGTGACGTGTATTTTCATTCTGAGCTGGCTGTTCAAGTATCTATGGATTTCTTGTGTGTTTTCTTATTCAAATTTGTCGAAGTTTTACAAATTATTTCAGTGTAGTTGATTTTATTCTTTTCACCTGCAAAATGATGTGATGAAAATTTTTTATTCTTCTAATGTTTGTAGGAAGCCAAAGAAGACACAAACTCTGGAATTTATTTTCTAGGCTTCTGTTTCTGTCCAGAAGAAGCTTCCTTTAAATGCTGAGAATTGGGCATCAATTCTGACTCTGATGGTTTTGTTTTGCAGGGTTATTATCAAAGCAATGAATTCATTATTACCCAGCACCCTTTACTACACACTATCAAGGATTTCTGGAGAATGATATGGGACCATAATGCCCAGCTAATAGTTATGCTTCCTGATAGCCAGAATATGGTAAGATTAATGGCTGATTGCTGTGGTTTTACATGTGAGTTTTAGTAGTATTACTATTTTAAAATATGCAGGATATGAGATAGTATCTTGGATTTTGCCAAAACCAATTAAAAAGTAATAATACTACACTGAGTATAAAATCCCCAAAAAATCATCTAGCTGTAATCTGGAGATCCTTATCTGGGCAAATTACAGTTGAAATGAGAAGGTATTTAATCATTCCTGCATAATTTATAAAAAGAGTCAAACAGAAGAAGTCAGCCATATGCAGGTTTAGCTTTGCTCCAGGACTTTTAATTGGGGTGTAATACGGCTTCCTCAGCTGTTATTAGGTAAGGGAACAATATGAGGTTGTTTCTCTAGTTCATCTCCTTGAAAACAAATGCCTGTTTAGTAGGGATTTATCTGACTCTAAACAGTGAAAGATGCTCAAGTGTTCATCCTTTATGTGTAATTTAATAAGAAATGAATATGTTTTTCTGTTAGCAGAAATGTACTGTAGGAATATCTGAGAGCTTTTAGGTTGGTACTTGGAGAAATCTTGAAGTGTGTGAGGGCATCATATTTGGTAATGATTTTGGAGGGAAGCCATGCAAATGCTTTGGAGAGTCTTGCATGACAGGAAGAACAAGTGTGACCAAGGCAATGCACGTTTTTTTTTCTCCTCATCAAATGTTTTATGAATGTTACAAAACATGGATTTTTAAGTAAGCCTTTGTAATAAGGGAGGTTGTTTTGCACCACAAGGAGTTGGTTCATTATGATACCTGTAAGAAAGGCTCTCCGACTCTGTAAAGTATCATTTAAAATGCTATTTATTAGAACTAATGCTATAAAGGAGAGGGTAGCATATATGCCTTCAGATGCTGGGAACCCCAAGCTGTGCAGCATCAAATTGGTCTCCGACCAGGGCACTGCATGCTGGGCAGATCCTGTCCATGGAAGGGCTATCTCATTTTGGTCATTCAAAGCATTATGGGATTTTTTTAAAAGAAAACAACTCTGTTCATCATTTCTGCCATCAAACAGAAAGGATGTTCACATGAGAACTTCTTGCTGCACTTTTAGATAATTGCAAAGCCACACAGGTGGTGTAATGGCTGGCATTAAGCGGGAGCTGCCTGCAGGCTCCTGTTATGACCAACCAGCCAAGTTTATCCTGCGCCTGCAGGATGTGTGCAGCACAACGCAGCCCGAAGACCACTCCGTACATGTGGCACAGTGCAGCACAACACAGGCTGGCTGTTCTGTGACTGGCTAACTCCAAGGTGTACAGTGTTCTTCTGGTCAGGATCACTACAGAGGTGTCTGAAAACCATCACCTGTGATGTTTGTAATCCCACTCAAATTTTGATTAGCCAATTAAATCTAGATGGCTGCATTGATTGCATACATGGCACATTATTATGTTGGATTATTTTTTATTTTAAGAGCTGAACACTACTTACTTTTCTGGCTTTTGTTTTTCCTGGAGGCTGAAGATGAATTTGTATATTGGCCAAACAAAGATGAGCCTATAAACTGTGAGAGTTTCAAAGTTACTATGATTGCTGAAGAACACAAGTGTCTGTCTAATGAGGAAAAGCTCATAATCCAAGACTTTATTTTAGAAGCTACACAGGTAACACTGTCATAAACATGTAACTCTCAGGATTTGGTTTGTTAAAGGTAACGCCTACTTTTTTTTACATTTTCAATGGTAAATGAGCGGTAAAATTCTACTCATCAATGGTAAAACCCTTGAAAAACCCAGGGAGGGAGTAATCTCTATAAGTAATTTGGTGACACTGGGAATAAGACAGTCCAGCCTCCACAGTGGTGGGATACCATATCTGGAGACTGGAGCCAGAGAGGAACAGAAGCAAAAATAAGCCTACAAACAGTTAATCTTTCACCAAATTGATTTATGCTTTTTTCACTCTTTTAGGATGACTATGTACTCGAAGTGAGGCATTTTCAGTGTCCAAAATGGCCAAATCCTGATAGTCCTATTAGCAAAACTTTTGAACTGATCAGCATCATCAGAGAGGAAACTTCCAACCGTGATGGACCCATGATTGTACATGATGAGTAAGCATTGCAACTTTCAGTTGGTTTTGATGTTTTTGTGTAGAGACATTTGTTCGTCTCATTTAGAGTGAAAGCCACTGAAAAAAGGCACAAAGTCTGCACCTGACAACAGTGCTGCTGCTTCTGTTTCAGCTGCATCAACAAGAGAAACATTTTGTATTTATCACACTCTGAATGTTCCCATTTCAGTTCTATTGTTTTGATAGTCCAGATAATTGCTGAGTTGGGCACTGGAGAGGAAATCAATCAGGGCTTCATTGTGTATTATTGAGAGAAGTAAGGCTATTGAGATGAGGCACCTTACCTTCCTCCAGCTGTTTAACAGTGGCCATAAATACTGAAATGTTCTAAAAGGGCCCTAAGGCCTTCAGGATTTGGTTAGTAGAGGATTGTATGAAAATACATCTGAGACTGGCTCTTAAAGACTTTCCAGAAGTTGTAGCCAAATGCTGTGAAGCCAAGTGCTGTGTTAAGGCACTGCTGTGCAGTCCTGTTTCAGAAAGATGTAAACGTCACATCACAGAAATTCATCTTATCAGTTTATCCTGGCTTCTCCAGGATATTTTCTCCAGCCGTGGAAGCTTGATCCAGTTTCTAGAGACTTTTCTTTGTGCTTTTGTTTTTTTTTTTACACATTACAAAGGCATGGAGGGGTGACGGCAGGCACTTTCTGTGCACTAACAACACTCATGCATCAACTGGAAAATGAGAACTCAGTGGATGTTTACCAGGTAGCAAAGATGATAAATTTGATGAGGCCTGGAGTCTTTACAGACATTGTAAGTAATAAGCAAAACGTGTGCAATTTTTTTCTAATGTGTGTGATATTGTTAGCATGTTTAGGTCGTAGGGCAACATTATTACACCACTGGTGTGTTAGTTTCTGCAAGAGTTAATCAAAACTGTCTTCCAGAGATGCTGTAGTGGACCTGATGCTTATTCCAAAAAAAGGTATTTCCCATAAAACTGTTATGTGGTTATCAAGCGGGCTTATTCAAAATGTGAAGAGCTGCCACCATCCCAATAAAATCTGCACTATGTCATGTAAATAATGGTTTTAATCCAACAAAGAATACATTTCTACTTCAAGTAGACCCTGAAGTAGTTACCCTGGTTTCCCATTCCAGGATGGGCTTTGATCTTTCATGACCTGTTGAAGGGTCACTTGACACCATTGTCACTGTGTTTAGCAGGAAGAGAAGACCTGAAAACTGTAACAAACTAGAATTACCTACCAAGTCAGTGTCAGAATGATGAAAAACCATTACAGAAATAAAAAGCTACGAACCCTGCCCTTGTTCACACCACTACAAATCTGAACACTGTAGAGTTACACTGGACGTAGTAAGGAGAACACTTTAGACTGCAGCATTAGGGTTAAGGTTACCACATTTCTGGCAGCAAAATGAGGACATGACACAGGATTGACAGATGGTTGTTAGGGGCATCTGCCCCTTTCCCTGCCCAGATAGCACAGACTGAGGTGCCTGGCAGACAGCACAGTGAACATGGGAACCCTTCCCACCTCAGCAGCACCATCAGGTCCCTCACTACGCTTGCCCCAGAAGCCTCCAGCAAAGACCTGGGCCCTTTATCAGAATTCATTTCCCATGCTCCTGCTGCTGTGTCCCAGTCACTGCTCTTTCCACCCCAGGTGACTTAGTCCACCCTAATACTCCAAACCCAGTCTATTTAGTCTGTTTTACTGCTGTCCTTCTGCCACAGGGGTTCTTTATCCTCATATAGCCATCCTATAACCCCAAATATTCCTGTGCTCTTTCAGAGCATACACTGTTACCTGGTGCAGCACAGCCTTTGCTGTGCCTTCTCTCCCAAGATGCTGCACTACACAGAGCATCCAGCTGTTTTACTGTAGTCCAGCCAACTTCTGGCACTACTCGTTTCCCCCTGCACCTGCCTGAGATCCCCTTCCTTCTAGGCAGTGGTCTCCGCAGCGAATCTTCCCACAAAGTCTCCCCTCCTACACTTCACAGGGTCTTCAAAAACATAAACAGGAACCACAAGTACTAAGAAGTAAAAAAAAAAAAAAAAAAAGTCTGCCTGGATAGAATTCAGAAGGCAAAAAAATGAGACCATATTTAAGGGAAAAGAAGAAAGCCAACAGCTAAATAGTAGCCCTAATCCTGACTCCATTCAGTCAGTGGGAACTTTGCAGTTGACTTTAACAGGATCATATTTAGCACATAACATTCTTTTAAAAATACACTGGGGCTTTTTTTCGCCCTGTGAAGAGCACCTGTACTGTGCTCTTTGATGTTGTGGTCTGCATTGTGTGCAGGGGGAGCCATTAGTCTGAAAATTAATAAAGCTGCTAAGTAACACAATAAATTGTGGAGCACAGTAAATTAACAGACTGACACATCAGCTGTTAATTAGTTTTGAGTAACAGCATTACAAGGTATTCTGGTGCTATTATTTATGGCAACACACTGAATATATCCTCTTTTCTTCTCCAGGAGCAGTACCAGTTTCTGTACAAAGCTATTCTCAGCCTTGTTAGCACAAGGCAAGAAGAAAACCCTTCAGCATCTATGGACAGTAATGGCTCAGCTTTACCTGATGGAAATGCAGCTGAAAGTTTAGAATCTTTAGTTTAATTAACAAAGCAAATTAAACACACACACATAAGTGCACCACATCGGTCACACCTGGAGTTTACCATTATTATTCTCAGTTTTATACTTTGTGGGGGGGAAATCTGTCCAACTACTATATATATAATCAGTTCCCAACCTTTGTTCCAACAAAGTCATTCCTGTGACATATGACTTTACTGTGGAACTTTTATCATTAACGTGTGCCTTTTCTTGAAAGATTTCTTGTAATACGTCGTTACGTCTGGACTAACTTGATTGACTTTTGCAGTGTTTCTAAGAATTGAATTGTGGTATGTTTTTTCAGTATTAGTTTTTGATTTATCTGGCTTTACTTTTAACTTAAAATTACCATATTTATAGATGTTAGATGATTCTCAATTACAAACAAACACGTCATGGTTTTAGTATTTGATTTATTTGCCGTATTTATAACAATTTACATTTGCTAGAAATATAACTTTTAATAGTAGAATGTAAATAAAATACTGTTCTCCATAGCATTCAACATTTTAAGACTTCAATTAGACATTTAGAATAGTAATCTGATACTTACTGTAAATACTGCTACTTCTATAGTAATTCCATGGACCAAATTTATATTTATAATTGTAGATTTTTATATTTTACTACAGAGTCAGTTTTCTAGTTCTGTGTAATTGCCTTGTTAAAATGATGTAGTCCAGTATGTTCTTATTTTAACAAAGTCTTCTGATATATAATTGTGCATCTTAAGCAATTAACCTTCATACAGCTGCATGTGATTTTAACTTTTTGTGGGGAATAGAAATCATTTGTTTTGAAATGAAAAGTTTTTATGAGAATAACACCTGTACTTGGCATTGTTAAATTGTTTTTACCTATGGCATTGCAAAAATAAATATAAATATTCCAGTCTGTGCCTAGCAGTGTACCACATACAGTAAACATTCTGCATTCTCACATGGGAGAGGTTTTGCTTACAAGAACAAGGACTCGAGACTGACCTGGAGACAGCTGCTGTTCCTGCAGAATCTGTGAGCTCAGAAGCCAATTTTGGAACACTTTAATTTTTGTTATTTAATCTCTGCTCCACTTCCACCCACACCCATGGTTTCCAAGTCAATTCCTATTTCAGCCTCTCCTTGCAGGTCTCTCAGCCTGGTCACCCACAGGCTAATGCGCTGGCCCAGGCTTCCTAATTGCCTTCATTGCCCCCTCACAAAACTTCTCCATGATAATTCATTCATGTCCTGAGCTCTTTGCTGCCTCCTTTTGCAAAACAAAAGCCAAAGTCTGGTGAGCAATGAAATGAGTAATCTCTGCAAGAACAAAAGCAAAATGTTTCAATTTGGCCACTCGACTATTTTCTATAACCTTCTGTACTGGCAGGAAAAGATGCTGATTGTACTAAAAGTTGCAGCATTTAGAAGGGTAGAGGAGCCTGGAGCAGAATCTATCTTTGTTTAAAACTAACTTCTCTTATATAACTCCCCATTAACTGCCTATGAAATAAAACCGGACTTAATGGCACTGCTCATAACATTTGTCTCTCACTTGCACTGTTCAGCAGTTTCCCCTGTAATGCCCAGAAGTCGTTCAGGATCTGTGCAAGTAGCTCAACCTCAGGCCAGGTGTGCCAGCCTTGTGCTTGCAGATATTAATACCAGCCTCTTTCGTTCAAAACCATAACTAACTGATTGAATAATTCAGAAATGAGGGAACGTATTTTTCTGAGCCAAGACATCCCGATTCAGGTTTTACATGTCTTTTTTCTGTGGTCCTTGTCATATCTTCATAGTTGCTAATGCTGAAGTCCAGGAAGAATGGGACTAAGATTCAGTTTCCATGTGCAGGCTAACTTATAATGTGTACCTAGACAAGTTAAATACCTTTGAAAAATAGGATCTAGATTTTTTTTGCGTTATATTTGTGTTATTTTGCAGATGATAAGAGTTACAAACATACAGAATCTGCTCATTGTCCCAAAAATGTATATATTTCTATAGCATTGTGGGATTTACACATACACTTTCTTCACAGCATTCAGGCACAAAGTTGATATACATATAATATGATGTGTAACAATTGCACTTTGAGCAAGGCAATATATTCTTTATCCAGGTGGCCTGAGGGTTGCTTACAGCTTCCTCTAAAGTACTCAGGTTGACTGAAACCCTGAACTTGCACACCTAAGTTAATGAGGTTAATGAGAACAGCTATATTATGTAATTCCCCCCTCTCATCCCAAAAACATAGTATGCACTCCGACACAATTTTTCCTTTCTTAATATCTAGGGGTGCATGTGTGATAGAGGTTAATTGTGATCTTATGGTCATTTCCAAACCATATTCCATAATCTTCTTACCTCATACTTCTGCTCTTCACCATATCAGCATACAACGTAAGAAACTGTAATGCTCATCTGCTATTTCTCCAGCCTTTACTTTAGGAAATCTGGCTTGTAGCCTTACATAACTTCGTGCTTTTTCTTTTGATATCTTAGATTAACGTATTTGCTATTGCATATAGTTGTATATACAAAATAGTTTTTAGGCCAATAAATTCTATTACAGTTTTCAAGCCTATAAGGACCAAAAGCAAAAAAGGAATCCTCCTTTCTAAAATCCCATCTTGATATAACTGTTCCTTTCAACCTAAACTGTTTTGCAGACATTTAAAAATGATAATCCAAGGAATCAGCTGTTGTTCAAGGTTTCTTGTAGAGATGTTTGTAATCACATTCATCATCTTAGCATGCTGACAAGTTATTTAAAACATAAGTGCTTAGGATAATCGCTTTACTCACACATATTGGTTCTGATCTAGAAAAAAAATAAGAATCATAAAAAAAAATCTTCTATAATCTTCAACTGTGATGGATTACGGATTTTAATAAATGCGTGTCAGTTCCTGTCTGAGACAAAGGCCATATTCTAATTAATTCTTTCTTGTAATCCAAGCTACAGACTCTGAAGACATATAGCCTGCCTTTACAAAGTGGGTCAAGTGTGGAAAAGATGTTATGTATCTGCTGCAAGAAGTAGGATATTAATAAACAATCTCCGTTTAAGATTTTTTTTTTAACAAAGTTGCAACAGTCATGTGTGCCAAGGAAAACCTGATTAGTGGGCTTCTTCCAAAGACACTGTAGGTAAGTAGAGGAGGAAAGGAAAGGAGAGGAGAGGAGAGGACTAATTTACTACCAATCATCTCTAACTTTTTCTGCTTGTGGTGTTATGATTTAACACCTATAGAAAAGCTTTATAAAAGTCAACAGCAAATGATAAGTAAGTCATTTGAACTCATGGCTATCAGTACAACAGCATATTAAAGACCTTAGTAAAGACTTTGAAAATCAGTTGACTGAACTAGCTATCAATGTTTTATAACAATGCTTAGTCTGTTCATTGTGACACCCTAGGATAATGTGTAAAATTTAGGATGGTTTGAAATTTTCTGTGGTAAATGCTTACTCCAAGATGAGTTTAGCAAGGTTAAACTCATTTCTCCTTCTAATCCTTCTGAAGCATAAGTAAAGCAGGGTTGGGGGGGAGTCTTGCCTTGTTGGGGTTAAAACAGAAACAGAGACCCAGCTACTACAGGAAGTCTGAGATGTCCTAGTTCCCTGGCACTGGTGGCAGAGCTTAAGATTTGTTGCTGTGCAGATGTGTCAATACCACAGCACGGGACGCTCAGGCCTGAGTGACCTTCCAGACTCAGCACCCCATCCTGCCCTAGAGATCCATCAAGGCAAAAGCCAGTTGAGAGTTGCAGATGCCTCCACCACTGGCCATGGGCCATGCTGGGCACTCAGGCCATGGTAGGACTTTCCTAGAGCTGGCCCTCCAGTCATCAAGTTGCAAGCTGGCATTTTGGAGAGCACAAGCTGCTTCAACCTGAGCACTTAATGCTCTTACTGCACAGAAGCTATTTGAGTTTCTTTTTCTCTAGCATATGAGAGAATAGTTCATTGGTGACACGCCAGGAATGACCATAGTCATTTTATGTGCTGTAGTGGGAAAGCGGATGAGGCATCTAGAATGCATTTTCTAGCAGTGCTGCTCCAAACGTGAGTGCAATCCAGTCCAGCACATCTCTGTCCCACTTGCCTTGGCCTGAGCACTTCTGCTTACACTTCTACTTGGCTGCTACCACCCAAATGCTCAGCCCACTGGAGACTGGAGTAGGACATCACCACTGTCCTGTGTTGCAAAGGCATCTGCCAGCCTCTCCAGGTTTCTCAAGCAAACAAAGGAAAGGGAAGGCCAACTGATGTCCAAATTAGAAAAGTATACTTAGCGTTAAGAACGATAGATGGGAGAACAAATGGAAGAATGGAGTAGATGGCACAACGAAAAGGTTACAGGCTTAGTTTTCACTGGTTCCCTGGAGCAAGGCTAACGTTTGATCATCCATTTCTGTTTCACAGGTTTATGCTTTGGTGGATTATGTACTTTCAAAGGGACAAGAAAGAAGAGAACATCCTCTCTCAGGACACTTGGTCACATTTCCTCTGTTTCTAATTATTTTATTTTCTTTTTAGAGGGAAAGAAAGGAAAAAAAAAAACCTTTTCCCTTGTTTCAGGAAAGTCAGATCCTGTAGCCCTGTAGTCAGTGTATTTGCGATGGTCTGATTTGCTTTCAGAAGTTCTGCTCGATACTCAAAGCTAAATTTTTTTCTGCTCCTCCTCTTAGTTAGTTCTCCAGTCTTGTCACAACCACTTTACCCCAGATTTTTTTCCCCTTAAACAGCTATTGCAGTGTAAGTTTATGTCATTTGTCTGGGAGGCGTACGTTTGTGCCCCAGTAGACTAACACCGAGGCAAGGAAGAGAAAGGCTGGGCAAGTGTGACCTGCTTCATGCACCTCTGTTTCAGAAAGAAAATGGGATCTTACCTGTCATGGAGAGCTGGCACTAAAACAAATTCCAAAATGAACAAATAAGACACAGTGACGAGCAATCTGTTATTTGCAGCCTGACGTGAACAAACAGCTTAAGAGCTTTTCAGCCCAGGCAGTGATAACAGAAACCAAACCATATATTCAGCTGCTTATTGGGAAAGCAAGGCCCTCAATCTGAGATAGGTAGTGAGAGATCAAGCTTTTATTGCTTTCTGGGGCACAGGAAGACATTATACATCTATTGTTCCATAGCTTTCCACTTAAGTGCTTGGGCACAAGGACAGCTACAAACCCTGCTAAAAACATCTGTATATCTTAAAACTATAGCTGAAGATGTCAAGTTACAGTAACATATATAGTGTTAGATGTGGATGCTTAAACAACGCTTGAAGAGTCTTCTCTTGTGAATCTAGCAAGAAGTATGAAAAGGTATTTTGTGTACACAGGAAGTCCATCTGTAAACAAATCATCTATGTAATAAACAAATCCCATTCATATACATCTGGTTACACTGTAAAGATGATGTGACAATGAAACACAGGTTTTCAGATTTATTTTTCAAGCAATCTTATGTATAAGATACAATTATCTTTCCAATAATATGCAAAGAGGATTCAGAATTAAAATCTCCATACAAAAGCTGAGCAATATATTTAAGTCTAAAGACAGCAGAAAGCATTGCACTGGGAAACAAACATATTGCAATACAAAATTTTTCAAAAATAGTAACAGTGTTTCTTGAAGAAAACACCTGGTAGTGCTCATTCCTTTTATGTTCCAAAGTCACTACAGATTTAAAAAAAAAAAAAATCAGTTCTCTTTGCATATTGCATTTTCTGGGCAAAAAACAAGGCGCATTATACAGAGAGTCATAACTCAATGGCTGCGTATTTATGGGGTAAAGGAAGGAAAGATAATTCTCAAGTGAAATCCTGGTCTCATCCAGCATTGGAATGGAAAAGACCAGCAGATATAAATTTAATTTTAAACCTTAGTTGTAGGCCTTTAATCTACCTGGGGGACAGAGGAGGCAACAGAGAACTGAACATTAATTCCGGTCTCCATCCTTACCACAGATGCACCTGCAAACCATATAACAGACCAACAGCCCATAACAGCAGTGGGAAGGGAAGCAACTTACTGGAGCCAGGATTTCATCCAGTACTCAGAACACGCTTGGCAATGTAACAGAATCCAAATTCAACAGCACAAAGGCATTCACTGATTCAGTATAAAAAAGCCCTCCTCTTTGACAACATAACTCAGCCCTTCATTCTTCCTTCTCCCTTTAATTCCTTTCAACTTCTTCTTTATATCTGTTGCTATTTCATCACATATGCAAAAAGAAAATCCAAATCTTGAGTAGCCAGACTTAGAGATCAAGACTTCAGCTATATTTATGTCTACTTTTCCTACCAGACAGAGCAACACCTGGTACTCTAGGCCCTCAGGACTGTAATAAGAGAACTATGCTGCTCAGGAGGTAAAAGGCTGTGCATTTATCAGTAAAGTGCATTTGTGAGCAAAGTTGAAGGAGACAGCTTCCAGAATCAGCATTCAGCTTTAGAGAAGGGGAGTTCCAGACAGCTGCACGGGTATTAGTGCAACTGGCATCTGCACGCAGGTTTGAGCAGACCTAACTGGTGGAAGTCCTTTGCATTGCAAGGTAGTGTAGAAAACCCTGAGCTAAAGTACAGAAGCAGCCCTGAACTGGAAGGAAGCAGCTGCTGTTTAGACAGAGAGAAGCTAAACCCAGACTAAAGTTCAGTTCTGAGCTGGTGCAGCTACACTGCTGCTAGAGCTGTGCTGGCCTGGCTGTGCAGCACAAGCACTTAGCATCAAACGAGTCAGTGCACTGGCAAACCCTCATCAGTCTGAAGTGGCAGTGAATTGAGTAGTATGGATAGGCTCCCAAAGCAACAATTCAAAAGCATGATAGCAAAAGGACAGAAGCTAACTCAAAAAGTAGTGATTTAAGCCTCTAAGCCTACTGTGTTTCAAAGACGCTTATACTAGATAGCCTATTCCCTTTGAAACAGTACTTAACCTGGATGAGGCACATGGTATAAGTGGAAAGAGTAAACATGCCATTTGGAGCAGCTTCTGAGCACGTTAACTGTGGTGTATTTAAGAATGCCCTTCCTAGCTGCAGAGCTAAATGCTAATGTGCTCTCCTAACAGCAAAGAGCAGCACGTAACAGCTATTTCAACATACTGCAACCAGCTTCCACTCTGCAACAGGAAAGGGAATGGGAAGTAGAGTTGTTTTAAACTCCCTCCCTCCACCAAATTAATTTAAGTTTACATTTGTAAGAGATGGATTTCAAAAATATTAAGAACTAGGTTTCAGTATTAACAGCCAAACATCTTCAAGATTTAACAGGATTTTATTTGCTGCTAGTACAGAATTTCTAAACCATTTCTTGCATATTTTTAATTGCAAAAATGCTGATAAATACTGCTAACGGGAACAAGACTTAAAATTTAAGTACAACTTTTGTGTCTGTTAAATGGTTTACCGCACATGAAAAAAGAGAGTAAAATCAAACTTACTAATGGAATTCATTAAGCAGACTTTTCCTTCACGAAAGCCACTAGTGGATTTTCCTTTCAGCTGAATTTTGCCTCAATAATAACAACCCTATGCACTTCAGAAGACAAGCTCTATTAATAAAAAAAATTAGAAAAGATATGAGGAAAGATCTGATTGATGCTGAAACATGCGTGAAAGTGTAACAGTTTTGAAAGGAAAACACTAAGTCATGCATTTGGCTATCTACAGTTTCTACATCAAAGTCAGGCAACTGATTTTACAGAAGGCACCATTTGGGTCTGAAATACCAGATGCTGTCTTTAACTGGTCCAAATCAAGATTCTTCAAGGTGTGGTGGGAAAGCAAAACAAAGCCAAAACCAGATTCAATCCATTCCTTCCAGTTACTGTCTGATAACACTACGAGTACTGTATATAATGCCTTCTGCCCTAACACGTTCAAGTATTGGTCCATAAATGTTCTTTGTCAATGGTATGACCATACCTTTGGCATCTATTTCACCTGAAATAAAGGAGAAAAAAGTAGCGTTAAGTGTTAAAGTCATCGTGTGTCCGTGCCCAGGTGCTGGCAGCAGGGCTCCTGTGAGGAGAGGCCGCGGCCGCCCCGTGCCGCATACAGCCGGTTCCAGCCGGCTCCAACGGCCCTGCTGCAGGGCACGGCTGGGCCCAGCGGCCAAAATGGCGGCGCCTCGGGGAAACATATTTGAGAAAGGGGACAAAATGCTGCACAGGTAGTGGGGAGTGAGGAACAAAGTATGAGGAAAAAAAACTCTGTGAGCACCAAGGTCAGAGAAGGAGGGAGAGGAGAAGGAGGTGCTCCACGTGCCACAGCAGAAACTCCTCTGCAGCCTCTGGAGAGCCCACATTGGAGCAGGGGAAAAGTTTGAGGAGGAAAAAGCAACAGGGATGAACTGTTATGGAACAACTGCAAACCCTGATTCCCCATTCCCCTGCACTACTCAGGGCCAGGGGAAGAAGCTGAGGAGTTAGGCATGGAGATGTAAAGTTGAGCCTGGGGAAAAAAAGAGGCAGCGGTAAAGGTGTTGTTTTAATTTGTCTTTGTATCTCACTATCCAAACCTATTTTAATTAGCAATACATTAATTTTCTCCAAATCCAGTGTTTTACCCGTGATGGTAACTGATCTCCCTGTGTTCACCTCTACCCCACAAGATTTTTCACTGTATTTTCTCTCCTTGCCCTGTCGAGGAGGAGGATTGAGAGAGCAGCTGCCTTTGTGTCTGCCAGTCAGCCAAAGTCAACCCATGAGTGCAAACATCAATTTGCAATTACATAAATTTTACATAGATGCAGTTTTAGTGACTGGTACATGTTCTCATGCAGCATCAGTACAGCATCAAAAATGAGGGGAAAAAAAGTTTGAAACACAGTATCATACACAGCTTGAACTTGATTCACAGAGCTATAAAACTGGCTAGGTGAAAATCATCTGAAATTTAAAGAAAAAAAAGTTTCTGTTCATTTCAGCTAGCCAGCAAAGGAATGAAGATCTAAAGATTAAGAACAAACAAGGGGAAAGTAACACTATTTCATCTTTACCTGGTCATCACCATGCAGAGTGTTTCTATTTATATACATACACAACATGATCAGGTAACATGCCCCAAGCCTCAAATTTAATCAATCTGGAAAGTAGCATTGGAAGTCATAGCACAAGTGTGCTGTTTGTTCAGCACAAGTATCTTTTAGCCTGTTTCACTATGGCATAGTCTCCCAATGGAAACAACTGTAATTTATCACGCCAAAGGTCCCCTCTACACCAGTGGAAGACCTAAGATTAAATGAATAAAAATCTCTACAGATTTAGAAGTAAATTAAGAAGTGCCATTGAAAGATTCAAGCATGCAGATTAAACATTCCTGTAAAGGAGACAAGAAAAGTTTGATATATTAGGAAAAAAAAATAATAATACTACATATATACACTTCAGGAACACTACATATTGCTTTCTACAGGCAGGTAGATACAGAGGTTGAAAAACAGTTACTGAAGGTTGAACTGTCACTTACCATCTAGAACCATTTTAGCAGCAATAGCTGTGGGGTATCCTACTGTTTTGGCCATGGCAGAATATCCTTTGTTATCACCATAGACAACCAGATCGATAAATTTGTCTTCCAAATGACCAGAAGGATGCCTGAGACCTATTTCATTTCTCATAACAATCATATCTCTCTCTCCAGTGCCTAAGAGAAAAGCACACAAACTATTCATTAATTATTTGTATTCCAATCATATCAAGATGAAGTTCTTGACAAGCATGGTACTATGCATACACATCATTTACATCACTAGGGAAGTGAATTACACTTAAGATAGGAGCTATAAAGAAGGATAGAATATTAGGATGAAACAAAAAATATAACAGGGAAAAAAGGATAATGGGGGTAACAGGGATCATTACAAGACACTAAGAAACCTTAACATTAACAAACTAATGTAATTTAGACTTGTTCCAGTCAAAACCATGAAAAAGAACAGGATTTCTCACATACCAAAAGGCAGCTTCATCTCCATGTGCTTTGCAAGAGCCCCCACAATGGAATTTGCTGCTGGAACTGGTTCATCTCCCAGTAATCCAAGCCTGGCAGAAGGAGTGAGACAGACTGATGCCATTGCATATCAACAACTTAATCTCAGTTTTGTAATTTCCAGGTTGCTCAGCATATCAGTTTAACAGTCTCAATATGGACCAAAATAGGTAGAATCGCAAACTTTTTTTTTTTTACTTACAAAGTAAAAAATAAAAAAAAAAATTAATCACTGAAACGTCATACCATTCTGCAGCCTCCAGCTGACTTCTGTCTTTTTCCAGTTTGTTAAATACAGCTTCTTTAAGAACAGAGTACTCAGAAGGGGGATGAATTCCAACCAGTTTGCACATGAGTTCTTTCTATA
>VXAL01012520.1:67123-101202 GCA_013399475.1 Chauna torquata
CCGCGGGCCGCGCGCAGGCCTCGCCTGGCCGCAGCACGGCCCCGTCCGGCCCGCGCCTCTTCCGCTCCTTCCGAGCGCCGCGGCGCCCTCAGCGTGGCACCGACGTGGGTCGCCGCTGGTTTTCCGCTGAAAATTAGGGCCCGGTTCAGGGCCTTCGGTACGGACGTCGGCTGCGGGGTGGCCGTCGGCGCCGTGCGTCAGGCAGGCTGCGGCCTGCGAGAAGCCGGAGCCAAGCCGGGGCTGGGCGCGCGGTCTGCGGGCCGAGGGAGCTTTCCCCCGGGGAGAGGCGGGGGGGCCGCCCCNGCCTGGCGACCGCGCCTTGGCGGCTGCCCGGGCCGCGGGTGCGGTTGCCGCTGTCACTCCCGGTTGGTTTGCCGCTCCGAGGCCGTTGCTACAAACCCAACGAAACGCGCCGAGCCTGCGGCTAGCGGGAGGGAAGGCGGCTAGAGGATCTGAGGAGGGCGGTCCAGCTTCTGCTCTGGGACAGCGAGCTCTGGCCGGGGCCAGGGAGGGGCTGGAGCGCTGCCTGCTCCACCTGGCCTCGCCGCTCCCCGCCGCACCTCTTCTCAAGAGGCAGTTAGTTCTGACGGCGCTGCCACCACTGCCTGTGGAGGTACCTCTTCATAGAGTACTTTCTCCTCATAGTTTTCCCACTTTTCTGTAAAACATGCCTGTTTTTCGTAGTCAGACGCTGGGCTTTTCTCTCTCCTCCTCCCCCTCCCCTGTTCTGCTGCTGGGAGCCTGCTTCTGGAGGCAGCGTTGGACGTGCAAGGCTAATCTGTCTGCAACTTCAGCTCCCTGTTTCAGAACCAAGTGGTTTTCTAACTCAGCAGGGTAGGATCTAAATATGAATTAGCGTATTTATGTTTAGGCAGTCCTTAGAAATTGCATGGATGCTTGCATAGGCTTAAATCACCAACTTCTTGTATTTAGACTAACAAATATGCTATTTTTCCTGTCTTGTAAAAGTCCAAAGAAAAGAAGATTAATAGAGAATAAAGGGTCAAAAGTAGCAATGGCTTTCCACTTGAGAGCTGAAATACAGCATCAGGACTTGACCTGCACTTAAGTTTTGCTACTGCAATACAAATTATACAGGAAAATATGAACACTGACATCCCAGCCTCAGACAGACTTTGTTATGCTAACTAAAACTGTAGCACTGGCAGTGATTCAGAGGTCCTGGGGCTGGTGCAGTTTATTTTGTCCAGAATTAATTTAAACAATACCAAGGTGTGCATGTAACTGGTTTCCCTACTAAAGGAAAGGGTGGCCGGTGTACCCATGAGGAAAATGAGCCCTAAACCAATAAGCCCTAAAGGAGTACCTGCTATCCGTTGCGTTACCCAGAACAGCTTTACTGAAATGGGTCAAGTTTCCGTCGGTCTTCGAGCTGCGTAGTTGTTCTGGGATGTGCTGTTGAGCACTGTGGATGCATTAAATAATCCACAAGCTTACGACGTATTGTGGAGCTTCCAGATTCCTGAATCACACGCTTACACCCTCTCTCCATTGTGATCATAGGATACAGACTCATTTCTCCTAGAGATGCCTTCCAGCTGACATGTAGGAGCCCCTGATCCAACACAAAAGGTGGCTAGTGACAACTCACACTCGAGACAAATCATTTCAGCCTCGTTTTGGTACGTTTCAAGTGTTAAAAACAGCAACAAGCTTTCACTGTGGACCTAGTCAGTCACATAGAGTCAAAGCAGGAACAAGAAGGAGAAAAGAAAGAAATGTTGGGAGGTTGGCCGTGCTGGAGTTTCACTATGTGTTCAGCAATTGCAAGATATTCATTACATCCATGATGGTGCAAGAAATTGAAAGTTTCTATGTAAAAAAGGAAAGGAGGAAAAATACAGGAAAATGTAGGAAATCAGAAAAAATACAAAGTATTGTTACCAAAATACAACTATCGTGACTGAAAAGTGAATACAAAAAAAGCTAATGATAATTTTTTAACTGTTATTTTTCCACCATCTTAAAGGATATACCACAAAGTATTGCTAATATTCATTTATCCACTTGAAGGGTTGGGGTTTTTTGTGTTTGTTTGTTTTCAACTGAATCATCAATTCTTTTGGGGGAATCACGGGAAATAAAGACACCAGCCACTGAGAACCAGCATTCCTGAAACAGTCGGGAGGGTTGTGAGAGTTTAACAGTGTTTTAAGCATTTGCATCATATGTTCCTGGCCTCGGCTTTACCTTCATTTATAAACATGTAGGTCTACCGAGCGCCGTATTTTAATATGCAACTGCTCCTTTGTGCTACTACAGAATAAAGAGTCTGGTGCTAGAGTACATCACAGTAAACTTTTTGGCCACTATACGTATGGCAGCACCTCAGCTCAGGCTTGTGAGCTTATGCATTGCTGAAGTCGATCCAATTTGTGAGTCTGAAAGTCTGGTAGGCATTTGAGTACCCGGAATGAAAAAGAAGCCTGGAACAAATCTGCAGCTCACCAAGCTTCTCTCTGCTATCAGCTTATTTCTAGGAAAGGCAAGCTGGAGAAGGTGAAACAAAGCTTTTAACTTCTTTTTCACTTAACTTCACTCTAGCCTACATCAGGCAGTTTCCGCAACTGGTAATTTGGCATCTCTTTAGCAAAGACACCCCTGGCAGCCCGAAGTCTTGAACCCCTAAATGCCTAGGTGAAAGTCACTGACTTCCCCCTCCTCTCCCAAGACTTCACAGCTAAGTCAAAAAAGTCAGTTTACGGCAAAAGAGGATGAAAGGAGATGAGGACAGAAGGGGAGGAGCTGGGCTGTATAGTTTCACAGAATGAGAGGTGAACATTAGGGAATGAGACCTGGAATGGATCAGCAGAGATTTTGAGAGTTTCAGACCTCACCTGAATGAACAGAACCAGTGGGGTTTAGGGATACAGTATGAGTACAAAGTCTTTCTCTCTACTCATTTACTTCCACTCTTCCTTGTCCCTGACCTCGACGTACAGAACCTTCTATAATGTGCCTCATCTTCCTGCAGGATCTTCCTCCCTTTCCTTTCTTTGCTGGAGAACGAAGTTACCTCCTCCAGCTAACTCCTGGACCCTTCTTTTCCCCATCTCTCTGGGGTATGAGGTCAACAGCCCACCCTGCCCTGCAGAAGCTCCTGTGCATCCTTCTGCTCTTCGTGGGATGACATGTTGCAGTGGGTAGGGGCTGGGTACATAGGTGGGAAGAAGTGGCAGAGGAGAGCTGGCTAGGACTGGAAGAGCACCGTGTTTGGGAATCCTCCTGCCATGACAACAAGGGCAGTGACTGCTCTTGTATTCCAACCAAGTAGTAACGAAAACAGTAAATGAAAAAGCTGTAATAAAACCAACAAAAAATGACTTTCAAGATCAGAATACAAGTTGTCAAGATACAGTTTGTGAGTGTGCCATGGAATGCAAACTGCCCGGCCTTTGTTGGGGCAGAGGAGGAAACCGCACCTCCCAGCCACCCTACAGAGATCAGCTTGGGTGGGACGCCAAGGCTCCCAAAGCAGCTCCTACGCATAACATTATTAAAACATGTTCCTCAGTTCCATTTGGATATTGAGGACCCAAAAGGATTTGGGATAGGTTTGTCAGTCAAGCAGTAAGAGAAATTAAGAGTTTCATGTTCCCTTTGAGCCCAAGAAACAGTGAGACACAATGACCTTTTCGTTTGGCCACAAAGATTTTACTGTAGGAAATCTTGCTATTGCACAAGGGTATTGTGTATATGCTCCCAATGTTTAATTTGCACTTTGTGGGCTTAATAAAACACATACAGTTCCCTAAGTTACATGTCTAAAATGTAACTCTACCCATGCCTTTTAGAAATTGTATCCTTTTTTCTGCTTTATTGAAAAAATTTGCTAAAATTGCTTAATTGGAGGCAAATTCAGTTGAACTGCAGAAAGTGTAAACTAAATAGTAAATTATAAGAATTATGCAATTCTTTGGTCTTCATGCTCAATGATTCTAAACTACTTGTAAGAACTTATTTTTTCAGTTTTTGTCATTTTATGATGAAATAAAAATATGGAGTTTGGTAAGGATGGAAATGTTAGTATGTGCAAGTTCACTTGTTCTTATTCATTCACAAAATTCAATGAAATATGACCATTCTTTGTGCAAAAACATGTAGTTATTTAGTGGTTGTAGAGTTTAGTTCAACTAGGACACTGAAAAAATGCAGTACTGATGATCCCTTATCATTTTGTGTCATTTCATCATACGGATTGCTTCATTTTGTAAACTACTAGAAAGAGCACAGCTGAATACAACATTTTACGCCTGCATAGCCTGGCTTCGATTAAATTAATGAAAGTATTTTGGAAGCTGCTTTGGTTGTTGAATAAATTGGAAAACAAACTACGATGAATTTATGGCAGTAAGTAGGCTTCAACAAATCTACTTGAAGAGTTTTTTTATTATTATTTTCTAAGCTTTCAACATTTTTGGAGGTTCTTTCTTTGAGTAGGATGTTATTCAGAGACTTTCTGCAGTAATTTTTATGGGTTTAGTGGCCAATTATTTCTCAGTACTCTTCCAAGTTTCACAGATAGGCATCTGAACCCAGAGAAATGAAGGATTAAACCCACAGCATGCTCTGTCTCGCACTGGAGTTCCCCAGTTCTCGCGCTGGGAGCTCAGCCTTGTGCTACGAGGAAGAGCATGGAGAAAGGTACGCACGGAACCTGAGCGGGAGCTGACCTGGCTGCTCAGCGGAGCGTGCTGGGGGAAGGCACCTGAGCCTAACGCTGCCCGGAAGGGAGCTGACTGCTTTTGCCAAGAGCTGTCTGTTGTGAACTCTCTCCGGGAGCTCGGCACCGTCGCCAGGCCAGGTCTGCCTTTCCAGCGGAAAGGACGCACAGGTACTCTCCCTCGTCCCCTGTGCTCCGGCCCGGCCGCTACCCAGACACAGAGCACTCCGTTGGAAGCTGAGGGCTGTTCTGAAACCTGCAGTGTCACTGAAAACGTTGGCTTAAAAGCACGCGCCTGTAGCATGAGCACTAGCAAATTGGGGTTGCTACAGTGAGCCTCTTTCGGGCTTTTGCATTGGAAGACAGTTTGTCTGACTGGCTCCTTATAACTGCAGGGTCTTACATCTGAGTCACCTCTGAGTGCGATGGTAATGAAAAACTTGTTTACAGGTCCCCAGTGTGGGGACCCTTTGTGGCGTCCTGATATGGTCTAGAGACACCTACCTACAGGATTGGCTCCTGTAGATAAGAAAGGAAGGTTGATTCCTGATTTGAGAGTGTTGCTTGGACATAAGCAGCTCTGAAGCTCCAGTGAGCTCAGCAGGAAGCTGATTTAAAGCAGAAGTAGATTTTTAAAAAAGCAGTGGCTAAAACCTCTTTTTAACACCAAAGCATTTCATCTTCAAAACATTTCTGTTTGAAAGAACTTTTTATTTTGTGATACCTTCATGTGTATATAAAAGAGACTTTATTTTTAGCTAAAAATCAATATAAGCCACTTCATTTGGGGTCAACGTATTCTTTATAAAAATATTACAAAAATTTGAAATTGTTGGGTTTTGTACATTTTGGTTTACTGATCCTTTTCAAATGTTGTTCTAAGGAAATGAAGTTCCAGGCTGGGCCAAAATATGACTATATTTTCCAATATATATATACCAATATATATAAACCAATGATCCATCCATCTCTTCACAGAGATATGCTTGGGTGACTCGGGCTGTGTCCAGCAGAACTAAGGGCAAGCAGAAGGAGCAAAGCAAGTAAGGACTTGAACGAGATCCTCTGCCAAAACGCTTCCGGGAGACTTGAATTCTGCTACAGATTTCCCATCTCTCTGAATGGAAATTGATAACTTTATTGGTACCCAATTATAAAGCAGTCATTTAAGTCTCTTCCTTTATCTGAAATAGACCAGGTGAACTGCACTCCAAAGGTGCCTATTATGCTCCATAGAGAAGAAGGCAACCTAAGTGACCAGCGTGGACTCTGACATGGTGACAGTGTAAAGCCAGGTGAGATGAATCCCACCGGTGTACTGTGTTCAAGATAGGGAAGGCAGAATTGCTTAAAAAGAACAAAAGGAATCTGGAATTCAGGTTTTACGAAACATGCTAGTGTGTAATTGGGGCTGCTTTCTGTAATAAATACCTCCTGTTTCGTTTGGACTGTGATTCCATCTGTCTGACAATCCCTAATTATAAGGTCTGACTCTTACCCAGCTGGAACGCTTTTTACTCAGCACTGCGGGGGGAGTGCTGACTTCCATTATGGTAACAATAAACTCCCAGAGCACCTACAGAGAGGTGGACTTCAGAGATTTTATTCCTAGAGTATCAAGGGTAAATCTTGAATCCACTGAAGTCAATGAAAAACTCGCACTAACTTCTGCTGGGCTAGGATTTCTCCCTAGGTCTCAAATGAACAGGGGAATTGGCATCCTGAAGAGACTTTTGCAGGTTGTGTATCTACCTGTCAAACTCTGTTTCCCATTTAATTCTGATTTTATACTGCAGAGATCAAGAAGTTCCAAGAAGCTTTCAGGCTTTCAGTCAGAATGAGGCTATTGAAAAACATGACCTTTTATTCAAAAGCCACTACCTGCAGTGGCTGTTGACTGCCACTGTGAATACTGACCTCACAGCAGAGTACTAGACATCGCTGAACAGCATAGTGTTGTATTCTTTACAATCACATACAGAATATATTTAAATTCCTATTGCCCAGGAGGGGAAATTGCCATCTCTCAGGGCTTACAGCACCCCTGAAGAAAGACCTTCTACTTTCAGTAACTCCTAAGGTTGTATCTGGTCACATTTGTACCCACTAGAATTCACAATAGCATCACGTGTGTCCATATTCACCATAAAACTTAGTACTTTTGCATTTGCAGTGCGTACTCAGACTGCTGCATCAAACTGAGATGCACTTTTAAGTTATTCTTGTAATTCCTAATACCTCACATAAGTATTTTTAGATTGCTGTGCAAATAAACCCAAACACAGAAAATTACAGCCTGCAATATCAGATTAGAGAATTGGCTGCCTAGAAGAGAAGTACTAGGTTCATTGAAGGAAACTGCAGCCTCTCAGCTGAAATAATTTGTCAGAAATACATGCATAAGAATCTTCATTGGGTCTGTTAATTAGACTTACTGATGCTCACATTAGCAGGGCTTTCAAGTCAATAACAATCTTCCACTAAGTATGGATCCATAGTGTGAATAAAACCAAAACCTGGGCCTTCTTTTGAAAGAATCAGGGTTTAGTATTTAAAGAGGCCATTAAGGCAATTATGCCATAGCCGCATTAAAAGCACAACCTTGCTTCTGAAGCTCCTTTAGCAAATAATGGTTGTCCCTGCCTTATCTCCTCCAGGAGCAGTTGGTCTCTGTCAGAAAGTGCTGACCTTCTACAGAAAAATATTGCAACAAAAAGCAACAGCCTTTTGCACTTATTTAGCACTTTCCATTTTGGTGCCGCTAATGTCTTTATCAATTTGGCAGTATGAGAAAGTGTATTATTCCCTTTTTGAAGCTGGGAAAGCTGACACAAAAATCATGTTTTGGCTCCTGATTCTCATTCAGATCAGTGTCAAAACAGAAGTTCAGGACTTCTTGACTAATTTTTTTTCTCAAACCTTCTTGATTCTTTATGGAAATCAAAGATGATTAAAAATGATTTCAGCAAAACCATGAAAATAATGAGAAGTGTATAACATATATACTGACAGGTTCTAGGCTGGCACAAGCATCTCAGTAGCCATGTAGTAAAACAGAACTGAATTGGCTGGTTGAAAGAAAGAAAGAAAGAAAGAAAGAAAGAAAGAAAGAAAGAAAGAAAGAAAGAAAGAAAGAAAGAAAGAAAGAAAGAAAGAAAGAAAGAAAAAGAAAGAAAGAAAGAAAGAAAGAAAGAAAGAAAGAAAGAAAGAAAGAAAGAAAGAAAAGAAAGAAAGAAAGAAAAGAAAGAAAGAAAGAAAAGAAAGAAAGAAAGAAAAAGAAAGAAAGAAAGAAGGAAAGCAAGCTAGTTTTTTAATGAGGTCACTTTCCATATTCCAGTACAACTCAGCAGGCAGCATCCTAAACAACTGAAGGTGTGTGCAGGCATGGGTACAAACTGGAACAGGGATGGGAGGAGGGAAAGAAGAAGTCTGCTTAAGCCACTACTGCTGATGACAAGAACACATGTTGGACTGTTGCCTCAATATCTGAGGGTTCAGCTTCACCATTGAGAAGTAGATGCTGGAGCAGGTCCTGAAGCACAGGGTGTATTGTAACCACAATTTTACCCAAGAATAACAACCAGCTGTCCCCAAACCAGGTCCCCAACATGCTCCCGCATGTGATCAGGGTGACGGTGCACCCAAGGGCCAGACTGATCTGAAATGTCTTGTGATTTCTGGATGTCGTAATAAGGCAATGATTGAATGTCTTTGGAAAAGATTAGTCAAAACATTTCTTTGAAGGAGTAGCTACTTTGACCCAATTCATGTGCATACTGAAACACAGAAATTACTCTTTAACTCTAATTTTCTGTTTTGTTCAGTGGTTCAACTGTAACGTAACTATGGTTAAATAGAAAGGGAAATACCCACGTCACCAGAAACTATGGGTAAAAATCAGGACAAGATCTAATGAGTTTTTTGCATTGCTATTTTCTACAGTACACTAAAAAAGAACTAACAAGGACAGAAACTGATGAAGAGGCATATCATGAATTATCATGCTTCCATTTTTTCCTGAGTCTTGTAAGAAAAATATGAAGGTACAGAAGATGTTTCCTTTTTAATTATACATCTAAATAAAACCATTCCAATTGTCAGCCTGTGTGTAGTGAAGCTAATAGTGACCTCAACTATATAAATTAAATACACACTTTATACAATATGGCTATGTATAATAAATGGATCTCACTGCTTATGGTTTATCATGAGAGCCTACCAAAATGTAAGCTTGTACCATATATAAACAACCAGGTTTATTTTAGCTAGGCTATATGTGATCTGAAAATGGAGTTCAGGATCCAGTTGCCACTAGATGTTCCTCTACGCTGATCAAAATTCTTCTTTGAGATCAAAAGCACTCAGAATTGAACCAACTGAGATTATCCGTTAGGCGTAATTGAGAGTACCTTCAGCTTTTCAAGGACAGAGGCCACTCCTTTCACACTTTCCCTGTTTTGGAAGAGCAGCTTCCCTGTAACATGAGAAGCACATTTTGGCCTATATAACAAAAATTGTTTATGATTATCTGTGGCTATTTAAAGTGAGAATTTATTCTCTAAATGTAAGATGTGGTTTATTCATGCAAAGGTGCACAGCAAGCATAGATTGGTTACAAATACTCACATCTAATTAAACTTGTTTTCCCAGGTTCTATTAACCTCTGTGCAGGCAGCTGCTTACATCTCTAGCAGGGAGGCCAAACCTCTGATGATGATTCTCTTCTTCTGGTCAAAATGTCACCTCCAGCATCTGCTACCTGACACCGTCTGGAGAAGAGGTAAATATCAAATTTATGTCATTTTGATCCTCAGTTCTGGCATTGTGAAGGAGGAGTGAGAAAACAGACCTGCTATGTGATCTGTTTTCGTATTAACATGTATCTTAACATATAGGCATGTTAATTGCCATTTCACAATGAATACTTCTATTATTAGTGCTTTTTAAGAAGTGACAGATTTGTCTTGGGGATTATTTATCTTCACTCTTTGTTTCCTGTGAGGTCCGTAACAGCTCTGGTAACTCTGTATGGTCCAGTAGAATCAACCTACTAAGAGGAAGAAGATCTGATAGTCCTATAAGTAATTAAATATGTTCCTTGTTCCTACTGCTCCCTCTTGTTTATGAAAAGAACCAATAGAGTAAAGGAAATGCAAGGAGTTTTAGTCCCTCTGTCATGAGCAGATCATGATCACAAGATATGTACGAGAATCACCTTCATGCTAGAATTATGGAGGACAAAACTCCAGTTTAACAGCATTATATTGCACCCACTCATTTGCTAGAAGCAGTCAGTAATAGATAAGATGCGCAATAAAATTTTGCTCATATTTAAATGCTTTCAACATTTATGGTGTTAACTGTTTGGAAAAAATATTTTTGATAACAGCATTGTTTTTCTTATTTCACAGTTTTCCTGTGCAAATACTCAACGCACTCAGTGGGATCCACAGGATGAAATAAGGAATTCCAAAAGTCCTTCAGAAGAGTAGAATACTACTTGATGCCTGCCTGCAAGTCCATCTTTGCACCTCTGTAATATCAGATGTAGAAAGGTGCATGCATTTTGCCAAGCTGCAAGCTTGTCAGCGTCTCTCATCTGTTATACCAGTGGCAACTCTGGTAGCCCTGCAGGTTCCACAGACAGACAGAACATTGCAGCCCCACCTTTACCTAGCACCATCACTCTCCCAAAAATCATCAGTCACCTGGTGTCCACGGTCCTGCTTAACAGAATGTGTTGCAGCCTGCTCCCCTCTGTGTTGTGCTGAGAATCTCCCAATTGGCTTGCCCTGTTTCTGTTGTTGTGCCTGTAAAATTAAAGCCTTGCCTGGATAGGTAGACGACAAAACTGCCTACATCCATCATGACTAAAATTGCTTTCTCTAGAGTCAGCGTTTCTGCTAAAAAAAAAAAAAAGGCTAGTGGATGGAGATTTGAGTCATACGTACACCCTGGACTGGAAGCTGAATAGCGTACTGGGTCTGGCTGGGATGGAGCTAAGTTTCCCCACAGCAGCCCATACAGCGCCGTGCACTTGTAGCCAGAACAGCACGGACATTGCACCAATGCTTCAGCTGCTGCTGAGCAGTGCTGGCCCAGCATCAAGGCTGTCTCCAGCCACCCCACCAAGGCCAGCAGGCCGGGGGGAACAAGAGGTGGGAGGGGACAGGGCCGGGACAGCTGACCTAACCTGACCAAGGGGATGTCCCACCCCATGTGACATCACGCTCAGCAATAAAAGCTGGGGAACGGGAAAAACAGGGGCTCTGGTTGTGAAACCATCTGTCTTCTCGAGCAACCGCGATGTATACTGAGGCCCCGCTTCCCAAGACGTGGCTGAACATCACTTGCTGATGGGAAGTAGAGAATAGTTGTTCTCTCCTCTTGCTTCCACTTGCCCTTTGCTTTTTTTTTCTCCTTTTTTTTTTTTTTTCCTTTAATTAAACTGCTCCTTATCTCAACCCATGAGACTCTTTTCATTGTATTTACTCCCTCTGTTCATTCGAGGAGGAGGAGTGAGAGAGCGGCATGGTGGAGCTTAGCTATCAGTGTGAGACCACCACAATATTTCTCTGCCTTTGGCTTGTTCAAGAATTACGTACTCAGATTAGCGGTATGAAGGCCATCAAAGTGTTTGCCTGGTATCTGTGTCATCAGATTAACTAGGGTACTCTCCATCCTTCCTCCATCACGCAATTAGGAAAGTATTTTTGCAGTTTTGTGCTTTCATCTACCTTTTGTTCCTTGGTCTCTCAATTTTCATTTCTTGTGGTTTGTTCCAGTCATCAAGCTGCTTCTCTTTCAGTTTCAGCCACTGGAATAGCAGATTTTCTGACTCAAGCAAGAGGCTTTTTTGCCAGACTAGGTTTTAATTTAGGGAAAACTCTCAGAGCTAAGACCAGCTACTCTGTTGCACGAGGTTACTACTACATCCACTTGCTTTCCACGCCTTCCTCTGATACCACTGGCTAGCATGTCCCTTGTCTACATCTTCTCAACAGCAAGCTTTGTTCTTCGTCCTGGTCTAGTGTGATTCCCTGTTCACTCATCTCAATACAGCACAACAATCGTTTGAATATTTTAAAGATTTTTTTGAGTCTGTCCGCTGTTTCTTCTCATGTCTTCACAGACTGTTTTTCATAATTTGTCTTTTCTGTATGTCTTCTTTCTCTACCCAGAGAGATCCCCAGCTGTCCTTCGTGATTTGAGCTGTAGTTTCCTTTCACTAAAACTCTTTTGTCTCAAGCCTGGCATCCCCACCCTACAGCAGCTGAAATGCAAGTTTCATTTTAGATCACTGTGGTGGTTTTACCCAGCTAAACAGCTGACCTCCACCACAACCGCTCGCTCACTCCTCCTCCTCAAAGAAACGGGGAGAAAATACGATGGACAAGGGCTCAAGGGTTGAGATAAGGACAAGAAGGTTGCTCACCAATTACCGTCAAGGCCAAAACAGATTCAACATAGGGAGATTAATATAATTTATTACCATCACTGGCAGACTAGAGCAGTGAGAAACTAAAAGCAAACTAAAAACACCTTCCCCCCATCCACCCTCTTCTACCTTCTCCCCCCGAGCGGTGCAGGGGAACGGGGAATGGGGGTTGCGGTCAGCCCATATCGCTGCGTCTCTGCCGCTCCTTCATAGTCGCTCTCTGCCCCTGCTCCAGCGTGGGGTCCCTCCCACGGGATGCCGTCCTTCCCGAACGGATCCTGCGTGGGCTTCCCACAGGCAGCAGCTCTTCAAGAGCTGCTCCAATATGGGTCCGTACCACGGGGTCCATCCTTCAGGAGCAAACTGCTCCAGCACGGGTCCCCCACAGGTGGCAGCTCCCACCGGATCACCTGCTCCTGCGTGGGCTCCTCTCCACGGGCTGCAGCTCCGGCCCGGAGCCTGCTCCTGCGGGGGCTCTCCATGGGCTGCAGCCTCCTTCAGGCCACATCCACCTGCTCCACCGTGGGCTCCTCCACGGGCTGCAGCGTGGAGATCTGCTCCATGTGGTGGCCCATGGGCTGCAGGGGGACAGCCTGCTCCACCATGGGCCTCACTACGGGCTGCAGGGGAACTTCTGCTCTGCTGCCTGGAGCACCTCCTGCCCTCCTTCTTCACTGACCTTGGTGTCTGCAGGGCTGTTCCTCACTCCTCTCTCCCAGCTGCTGTTGTGCAGCAGTTTTTTTCCCTTCCTTAAATCTGCTCTCCCAGAGGCACAACCAGCATCGCTCACTGCCTCAGCTCTGGCCAGCAGCGGGTCCCTTTTGGAGCCGACTGGAGCTGGCTCTTATCTGACATGGGGCAGCTTCTGGAATCTTCTCACAGGAGCCACCCCTGTGGCCCCCCTGCTACCAAACCTTTACCATGTAAACCCAATACAATCACACACTTACAGACGTTCACATGCATACATACACACATGCTCTCTCTCCAGGAGCAGGCTTGGCTTTCCAATTAATAGCTCCTCCGTTATCCCCTAAATGCTCTTAGTATTTGCCCTAGAGAGATCTTATTCCTGTCATTGTCCTGCTTCCTCCTTGCACTGCCTTACAGTCTGCTTTTGTTTCCCAGAGCAGTATTTTCAAGCTGAGGTAGATACTGACATAAATAAATAAATAAATCATACTAATCTCGTCTTCTTTCTTCACAGCATGAACTTTCCACCTCCAAATTTGTTAGCTGATGAAGCCTGCAATGAAATCTTTTTTCCCTTGTTCTTCTCCAAAATATGAAGTGTTCTTATATGATCGCTAACTGTAAACCATGGTACATTAGGGTAAGAGTCTGAACAGTCTTGTAAATGGGACAATGCCTGCTCTGCCTTCCTATCCATGTAGCTATGGAGATTCCTTTCATTCCACCACCTAGAAGCGCGCAGTGCAGATGAAAAGCAGCTCTTCACAGAGGGAATATGAGGACCATGAACAGGACCTAGACTAGAAAATCTAATGCCATGAAGATTTTCCCATCTTTTTCATCCCCCTCTTTTGTTGTGTGAATTTTAGGACCTGGCTCCTTTTCCTTGCAGCCAATTCCACCTATGCAGGAATTTGCCTAGATGCCTGGCACGTAAAATGCTTCTCTTATGCTATCCTTTTAAACATACTTTCGTGCCCCATAAATAACTCATAAAACATCATATCTTTAACCAAGGCACATTGTCTTTCTATGTGATTTGCAATATTTAGAATTAAAATCTGGTATCTCTACTATAGGAAAAATTATAGCTATTTCCTATAGCACTATAGGAAAAATTATAGACCCACCACATCAGATATGCGAACACATTTTATATGCACATACGCACATACAAACACAGGCACACGTTCATACTCATGCTCTATGTCTTCATCTTCTTCATGAAAGCATTTAAAATACGTCCAGTGCACACATTTGGAGAATAAAAAATGTGCTGAAAACTAGTGTGTCACATAAATTGTTCAGTAGGAGTGAAAGGATTAAAAGCTTCATATTGTGTTTATGAAATCCAATCTTTTTGTCTCTGCTCTGCGCATCCCATATCATAAGATAATGAATAGTTCCATAGCAACAAAAGTCTACCACTAAACCATTACCTTGATTTCAATTCTTGCACAGAAAGAACACACAAAACAGAATACCGGTTCTAAACTTCAGATAATAGCAATGATTTAAATAGGCTGGTTCAGAGTATCTTTTTAATCAGAAAATTAAAATGTTTATCATTTTATCATTGAAAAGAAGGGCATTGTAATGAAACAAATAATGCTGTCCTTAGGTTCACAAATAAAATATAATTTAAGCAAAAGTCTTTGAGCCACCTCAGCAATTTTTAGTGATCAGGTTATTGCTTTAACGTTGATGTAGAGTTCAAATTACTAATAGCTCTAACACTATCCAGCAAAACACAAGAAAGGGTCCAGCTGTTAGGGAAATCAAGATGAAGAGCAGCAGCATGTATTAACTGACATAAAAGAAGGTGGTTTTGCTACTAAAAGATTCTGATAAGCTATGAAAATCAAAGCACATGATGCAACTCAATTTGTTTGTGGCCAATAACAAACTAAGAAAAATTCTCATTTTACTCAAAGTGATTATAGAAATATTTTCTTTCTCTCAAATATTAGAAACCAAACGACATTTCCAAAGAGTTAAATAACAAACTGTTCCTTTTAACAAGAGCACACTGTTTTTCCGATGTGAGGTCTTACGTTTTACATATTAGTTTTCATATACATAAAAAGCAGCTACCTGCTTTCCTCACAGCAATATCCCTAGAGGTTCAAGAGGTACGACACTGAAAGTAAAGATAAGTACATAGTTAAAGATATCTCATGTGAGAACCTTGAAGCATTTCGTCATCTCCTATCTGCTCTTTTTCCTAAAATACCCACCTATGTATTATACTTAGCGTCTCCTCTGGCTACAACACTTGAAAATGCTTAAGTAAATTAGTATTTCAAGTACAGTCATACTGTTCTTTTGAGATCCGAGGGGTCCAATTCTCAGTTATAGTTATATCCTTTTAACCACTTTGCAATGTATTGGGCTTCTAAAAGCCTTCAAATGTGCGTGAACAACCCCACCACCACCCCGAGACAGACCTTTGTCTAAGGAGTTTCTTTTCCAGGAGCAGGACCAGGACAGGGCTCCAGAGCATCCCTCTTCCCACAGCCTGTCACGGGAGACAGGGATGTGGCAGGAAGCACAGGAGTGTGCCAGGAATGCATCCAGGGTACTGTGATCCACAACTATTATTTAATTTCTAGGCCTCATGCAGAGTAGTTTGTAAGTTTACAGCATCCTTAAAGATGTCTGAGAAATAAAAAATAAAAATAAATTAAAAAAAAAAAAAAAAAGGAAAAATTATACATTATGGTGACAAAAGCATCAGTGGTACTTTATCCAAAAGTCTGAGCCTCTCGCTGTGCTCCTGAGGGAATGAAAACCTGGCAACTATTCACTACAGTTTTTCATAACTTTCTGGTTATTTTCCAGAGCAGGGTAGCGTATAGTATTTTGGTCTAAATCTGACCAAATGCTTCAGGAGAGTACGTTGCCAGAGATGCCAAAGCATGGAGAGGGTTTTTTATAAATGCATACATACATACATATGTGTGTGTTTACAGAGAGATCAACTTCTGAACCAAATTTAAATAATATAAATCTATCAATTTTGCTTTCCTAGAAAAAAGTGCTGTAGTTGATATAAATATGTTATATATGATAACTGATTGCAAGAGAGCTCTCCCTGAATATAACAGAAAATAACATAATTCGTTGTAATAACAGTTTGGAAATTAAAAAATAAAAATATGTATGTTTGTTTTTTAAAAGAATTAGAAGTGACCAAAGTGACAGGTTTTTTTCAATGTTTCACTTAACTAGAAAATTAAAAGATTTGGATCATTCCATTCAAACTGAAGAGTTTCAGTTCAGCAAAAAATGAAACTATTTCTTTTATTTTGAACTATTATCAACATTTCAAAATAAACCTAACCCAGTTTATAAATAAATGCTTTTAAAGTAATAAATATCTAAACATCTGTTTTTGAAACATTTGAGATATCCATGGTAAAACTCAGTAAAAATAAAACAAAGTCTTGAAATACTAAGGTTAACCCAGGCATGTTTATGTTGAAAAAGAAGCCTCAAGAGGATGGGAAATGTGTATTTAAAGGGGCACAGGTCTTACAATCATGACAGACTGTCTCTGAAACCCGTGACTGCTCTTTCTGGCAGGATGAAGTTTATCCTGTGCAATTCCTCCCTAACATAAAGCTAGGGGATCGGATCGACAGCCAGCGAGCAAGCAGCTGAGGCAGTGGGAAGCATTACCCATCTCCAAGCTATGCCGTGCTCCGCCAAGCCCAGTACAAAGGCAAGGAGCTTCCAGGACAAAGGAGAAACCCAGATGTTCTCCTTGGGCTGCTGCAAGAGGACGTGCCAGAGCGAGGTTCGCTCCACCTGAGGATTCTGCCTAAAAAGTGCTTGCTGTGAGAAACTTAGAAATGCAAAGGAATGTGAATTGTAGGGAAGGGAATCAGAAAGGAACAGTCTTTACATAATGACAGCCATACATTCAATTTGCCAAAAACCCACAAGATTTTTGCTTTGTGTAACAGGCGAGGATGTCAGTTCCTAAAACATGTCAACAGGTGGGATTTCTTGCCAATTTAAGAACAGCAAATAATGTACACAATTGGGAAAAAAAAAATACCAGTGCAACTAGATATAGTGCCACTATATCTAGCAAAATCCATGCACTGTCACTTTGCCAGCTCTTCTCAGCAGTACAGAGTATTTCCACTTGATGGCACCAAATTTTATTTTTTTTCAACCTCAACTCTAAACAATTCTCTAACAAAAGATGTGCTGAATTGCAAGGAGATAATCAAGACAAACATGCTTTTCTCTCTGAGTACATTTCTTTTCTTAAAAATCTGGAGTTGTTTATAAGGAATACAGTGAATTTTTTATGGTGGCTTTGTCTCTTCTATTTGACCATGACCATGTAGTCATTCGAGCTACCTGTTTTTCTCTCTGCTTAAAGAGTGTCTCCATTTAGTGAAGGTTGTGTTATCATATTGTTATAAGAGCCGGCTCCTGAATGTGGATGAATTGTGCATTTTAAAATAAATTTTGGTCCTAGCCCTATCTTTGAAACTCATCAATTACTTATCTTAAAAATGAAAGGCACTCATACAGTTTATAGCAAAATAAAAGGCATTTTTTTTAAGGGCTGAATATTAATTTTGATTCTTACCCTAAATTATCTTTTGCTTATTAATAGTAATTACTGATAAGCAATTCTCCAAGAGCTTTACTACTTAAAAAAAAACTGTTATAAACTTTGCTTGTACATTGCGTTTAGGCACTAGAAATGTAAACAAGCAAAAACATCATTTAAATAGTTGTCCGGTGCTTGGAGATTTCACAAGCTTTAGACAATGGTCAGCATCATGTACAATGTACCAGATAATAATAGATTATGTACAGGATAATATTAGATTACAGTAAATATCCATTTATTGTTTCTCATCTCATCTTTCAGCAATAAGCCATGTAAGGCAGAGCCGAGTCCTATGTCTGCATAGTACCTGCATGGGGGAGGGAGGATGACCCGGTTCCTGACTAAGCCTCCTAGATACAACAGTGACACAGACGATGCATAGAACCATCTGTTGAGGTTCTACAACAGCAAACTAGCACTTTAGCTGCGTATAATGAGATCTGTCACGTTTCTGCCAGCAAAGCAGAGAATGCAGTGCGGCATCGGGATTGGGAAGGATGAAGGGGGGAGTCCTGGCCAGGAGGAGGATAGGGAGGCAGGGACAGATCAGAGTCCTGTGCATGTCCTCATCCAAAATTAGGGTACCAGTTAAGGGTTTCCAAGGCAAAAGGTAATCCCAGCAGTCTTCTGCCAGACTGTATTTTTTGCTGGGTCTTGTATGAGTAGAGTCTGCAATGCACCTTCTGTGCAGATGCGCATTTGTGCAGTGGACAATGCACTTTGAATGTGCTGCTGTTATTGTGCAGGTCCAAATCAACTGCTCAGTATGTGCAAAGCTAGGCTGACATTTCCCAGATACATCGCAGTGACTGTGTGTCCACTGCTGAGCTGCCCTGTGCGTGCACGTGCACAGTCACTTACATGTTCAGATATGCAGCACGGTTGGAGCTATTGTTTTTGCCATGACCAGGCTGCCAGATGTCCAAAAATTTCACTCAGCTTACAGGAAAGAGGGCTTCTTCAGCCAGAAGTCCCCCTTCCTTTCTGCCACCTGCTGTCTTTTCCTGCCCTCAAGGTTCAAACTCTTCCAAGTCCAGTCCTGAGTCCACCTCCAAAGGACTCTTCTGGTCCCTGAACTTTAAAGGATTATTCAATGCAACCTCTTCATCTAGCTCCAGCTTTGCAAATCTATGATAAGTCCAATTTCCTATCTTCAGAAGTATCTTTCAACTCTAATTTCCACAAAGTTTTTCTTTCTTCAGTGAGAAAGTAAGCCACTTGCCCAGTCCTGGTTCCCTCCCACCAGGAAGATTTTGACACAATCTTAGCTCCATTTGAGACCCAGTCTTGCAGTCAAAACCCTCTCTTTGAGGATGAGAACATTTTGAGTAGCTAGGGTTCTTGGACCAGCACCTGAACTCAGTCACTGAGGTTAGTTTGTCTCATAGGCTGGCTTTCCTCCTTGGAAGAATTATATGGAAGAAAGCTCAATCTTGCAAAGATGGAAGGACAGCTCTTTTCATGGAAATCCAGTTATTGTTTTAAACAAGTCATCTTTTATCATTTCTGCCTAATAATATCACTCATTGCAGCTAACTATCAAAAGAAAAAGCTTTTTATTTGATTTTATGCTTTTGTTCTATCACTTCTTTGCTGCAAATTTCTGTTCAATTCAATTACTACATGACATTTGTTGTGTTTCATTTTCTGTTAGAAGCTGAAAAAAATTGATGAAGAAATCCAAGAGGCTGTGAAAAGAGCATGAGACTCCTTTCTGGCTTGTAGACAGACTGGAAAATGTGAAGAGCAATCATCACTAGCCACAGCTTTATTAGAGATGAAAAATAGCATCTGGAAGCAATATTTGTCTTTTCCTCAGAGGAAGAAAATTCCTGGCACCACAGCTTCTTCCCAAGCCACTTTGGTATCTCGAGTCCAGCCCAAAGCTACTCCTCCACCTGCAGAGCTCCTCCAGTGTGCTCCAGCCCCAGCACAACTCCACTTCCGCCTCTCTGCTGAGCTATGAGGGGCTTAATTAGCAGCTGTGCTTCCCCTAGGATAGAGGTCTGACAGCCAAACTCATTTTTCATGGGCAAGTTAATCTCACTTAAACCCTTAATTTTCCCTATACAATAGAGGTTGGTCATGTTAGTCTTAACTCACAATTAAACTAGAAGTTACTAATCCCAGGGGAAAAAAAAAAAAAAAAACACTTTTAATTACTCTTTCCCTTCCTGTGTTCCAACAACTACTCTTGCCTGAGTTATTACATATCCTGACAACATACCCACAATGCTGTCATATTTTAGCAATCTTTTACTGCTGTTCCACACAAATTCTGCATGTCCTCATTTTTATTACTGAAAATTATTTGAAAATAGAAATAGAGTCATGAAGCAAAGATAAAAGACGCGCGCGCTAATGCCAAATAATTCTGCAGGCATCCTACCCGTGTGTGACAGGGACTTCAGGTGTAATTACGGCTGATGACATGAAGCTGTTAGGAAATTACTGTCTCTGTGCTTAGATTCTGGATGATCCTGTCTGTAAGATATTGCTTTGCTCATATACACCCTCTCTGTACTTCTGAGTATTTCTGCCCTGGTTGTAGTAGCCCCACTCAAGTCCAGGTGGGGCTTGACTGGACTAACTCCAGACTAAGTTCTCAGAGACGCGTGGCCTGCGCCATTTTGCACCCCTGTTCATTGCAGCTGCAGAGGCCAAGCTTGGCCCAGCACCCCTGCATGTTCTGCCTCTCCCAGGTGGGAAACCAGCTGACCTTGGCCAAGGCTGGTGCAGAAGAAGCCTGACACGTGGGCAGTAGGGATGATCTCGGACTTGGGGCTCCACTAAGAACTGAAGCCCTGAGGTAACACGGTGGGCACGAGCCAGGGTGCAGGCCTGCTTATTCCAACTGCTGTTTATTAACAGGCCTTTCAGTGTATCCATCCACAGACCTCCGCTGCCGTAAGCAGTCTCACTGAGATGCTATAGTACAAGCAGAAATAAATTAACTGACACCAGCTTTTGTGCAGACTAATGCCAGAAATGTGTTCTGCAAGGACTTTAAAGAACAGAAGCCGCTGAAGAGAGCTGAACTAAGTGGAAGGAGTTAATGGTGTTAATCTGTGCAGGATCTGAAGCAGCTAAGTGGTCGGCAATCCAGGAAGCTGCTCATTTCCGAATGGTGTTGGGCAAGAAGACAGAGATATCAGCAGAGCAAGGGTCTCAAGTGGCAAGCTCACTGGAGCAGAGAGGAAAAATCCAGATAGGCTATTTACGCTATTTGAGTCTTATTGTTTTGTGAAGAAAAAACCCTTCATACAAAGAAGTGTTTTCTGTGAGAGAAATCAGGAGCCCACAGAGGCAGCTCAGCAGTGAGTAACTCAGTTATACCCATTTCACTGGTAAATGTGACATGACGGTGACTAAGACCACAAGAAGATGAGACTCAAAAGAAATATAAAAGAAATCACTAACACAGGACAGCTGCACATTAGGAAAAAAAAATCATTAGAAAGCCAGAAGAAGCTATTCAGAAGAGACGAGAGAAATAGTCACTAGCATCAGTAATATAATAAAGCAGAAAGGTATGACCAGCAAGTACTTACACACACATACAAAATACATCAGTATGTCACTAGACTCTCCAGTTTAGAAACAGTAGCATGTAGCAAAGACATTACAGGGTATTTTTTACAGATGTGGATTACACCATGCAGGAAAGGAACGTGTAGCACTATGCACAAAGTAACACAATGCAAAGCATCTTACATGAGCATCCCACACCAACAAACAGGAAAAACACAGGTCATAGACGACACAAAACTGAAGAACATCTCCAAAAAAAGTAGCACAACAACACTGAAGCTATGTCATTTTTGGCTGCTATACAAACTAAGAACTGCATTGTGGTAAAGCATATGTAAATACCTAAACTGATCCAGAAAAAACTCTCATGACTTTTAAAATGGGTGTTGCAATGCAAATAAGCTACATCTCTTGAGAAAGAAACTAAAGTCTATCCCATAACATGAGACAATTATCTTTTGGGAAACATGATTAACAGCATCTACAACACAGGAGGCACAGAAAAAAAAATACTAACAGCACCACCAAAGGAAATGCATCAGACTGTTTTTCTGTGCAGGAGGACTTGCCTGCAAATGTAGCACATGAAAGCTGCTGATACGTTTGCTAAAATTTTTACCAGTAAAGGAATCTGTAGAAGGACATCTCACAGCTGAGGGGAAAAAAAAATTTATCAAAAAGAGAGGGCATTGTTGTTATTAAGAAGAATAATTAGTCATGGCATTTCTGAATGCCATCTATTTTCTGGGGAACGCATGATATGTGGGTGGAGTTAGGTAGCTAGTACATGTGGCCATGCGCCTTCCAGCACGGCATGGGAAGGTGTTATTCAGCGACTTAGCATTGGCTGCTTACAACTACAGGCATGTACTCCAAGCTGATAATCACCACTCCTTCAAGAGTCAACAATAAACAAACAAACAAACAAACAAGAAGGTACATCTAAAGCATAGTTCATGCAACCAGTTTTGGAAGAGATGAATCACACTCTAGAAATGCTTGTTTCTGTCCACTGACTATAAGGGGATTCTGGACATTGGTAGACAATTGGTAGACAATTAGACTGTGAACACCTTCTATTAGGGAAGATTAATGCCACGCAAAGTGCCAAAAAATGCTGCTTTCCAATTACTCTCAGTATCTGTTGGACAGACTTGCTAAGCAAAATGCATGTATTTTAAAGTCTTGCTTGCACCACTTGTTTAATTTGAATTTTCTTTGGCTGTGAACATTTTGACCCAAGACAATATGTTAAGTCAAGCTCATTGGTTTTTATAGAATCAGTGACACTAAATAGTGGGAATTGGTGACATTAAGAGTATAGAAAAATATGTTTAATAACCTTCTAAATCCTGCTTTCCAAAAATAGGGTGGCTGCATCCAAATTGCTTAGTGGGAATGGTCTCTGGCCAATACTAGTCCTTTAACTGTGCCTGGGAATTGTTTTGGTGGCACACAGTAAAGCAATGCTAGTGACTAGGCTAACAGTTAGGTAGTGTGGCCAACTGAGTTTCAGTGCCTAAGAGGATTCTCTGGCTCTATTTAATCAAAAATTTTGGAAGTAGACAATGCAACCAGTCACATGGCAAGGACAGGATCTGCAGAGTTTTGCATTTGCTTAATTTGAGTCTGTGCCTCCTTTGTGATGTTATTTATGAGCAGCTTCCATTCTGATGCTGAGGACTTCCTGCAAGCCAAGTGCCTATGTGCAGGGGTCCCTGACAGAACCAGGAATTCAGGCTGGGGTGGTTATAAGGCACAAGTACCTGCCCTTTACAGGAATTCATAAAGCCCCAGAAACAAAATGGGTATTATGTTTCAGGTCTGGGTGAATATATGCCTTTTTTTTCCTCTGTTTGTGTTGGGGGGCGAAGGAAGTATTAACTACTTACGCAAAATGAAATTATGGGGAAAAACAAGTTAGTAATCTTGGATTTTCCCAAAAACCTCCCACTGAACTTCAATTGTTTGCTTTCAATTACTGGTCACAAAAAAAAAAAAAAACAATTGCTTAAATCTCTGCCCTTCACTACTGAATCATCAAACAAAGACTTAGTTCAATTGGATTTCACAAAGATGACAGGATCTGTCAGTGACTTTAACAACGAAGATTTTCTCCTATGTCTGGTTTTACATGCCAAGTTTCTTTGTGCTTCACCACAGTCTTAGACACAATCAGTGTAATTCCAATGCAAAAGTCTAACTCAAGACTGTTTCTTCAGTGCAGGGAGGAATCTGTTACGTATTACAGAGTTTATAGCCAGAACAGGTGCTCTAGTCACCCACCTAATCATTATGAGGAGCAGGCTCCTCTTAATTAAATGAGTATATAAGTCAAGGATATCTTGTTATGATCCACTTTTTTCTTTAATATAGGCAAATATAAGATGATGACATTAGTGGTCAGATTGGGATAAGGCGAGGCGAGGAAAGGAAGGAAGGAAGGAAGGAAGAAAGAAAGGAAGAAAGAAAGAAAAAGAACACAGTTTTGAATTCCATCTGTCTTTGTTGACAACAAGTTCTTTCAGTGGTGTGAAGATGGTTCAGGACCAAAACAGCCAATACCAGAATACTTTCTCAGCTAATAGATATTGAACCCTTGCATGTTTTCTTACGGCGAAGATCACAAAAACCTCCTGGCTTGGGAAAACAAAGGAACAAAGCCAACCAGGACATGATGTTCCCTCACAGGGAACTCATCACAAAGTCTGCGTGCCAAACGATCTAGCCTTGGAAAGCTCAGAGAAGACCTGAGTTAGATCCGTAGGCCATCAAGTCACATCTGAAGCCTATTCCCTTTTACTGGTTAATAGCCTATACAATACATAACAAGAAAATTGGCAATCCCTTTACACTGCTGTTAGTGTTAATAGCTAATGAACTATAAAAGCAACAGACAGGGTTTTTTCCCCGATTGATTAATTTAAATTTAACCTTAATTTGTTTAGATCTCACTGAGAAGCTGCTACCTTATTCTGAGCTACAACTGTTGCAATTAGCAGAAGTATCCCACTGTGAATATAAGGCTGATTACATGCTATATGTCTATAGTGGAATGAGACTGCATAGATGTCTATTGAAGAGATCAGACTACTAACTCCAAAAATACAGGACTATCTGCAAATATTTATTCAGCAGCATATTTTGAAATGGACTATAGCATGGTGACGTTTTGTGTGTGGAAAATACTGTGTGCCTTAGTTATTATACCCACCATTATTGAGATCCAAACATTTTTACAGATATAAATCTGTAAAAATCTTTTTTTTTTTTTTTTGTGATAGATTTCTATCTTCCTCTTTCTATCTTCAGAATTCATATACTTGGATTCTAGCATAGCATCTCCACAAAGCAAAAGATAATAATTGTGGAGAATGTGTGTCATTGTAATGTGGTGAAGGAACGAGGGGTGGAGTGTGTGTAAATTGCTCACTTTTGTTGGTGTTGTGATGTTATGTTGATTTTGGTGTAGGAAATTCCTTTTCCTGATGTAAGTGAAGCTTGTGAAAATTGTGTGATGAATGTTGATGAATGTATATTTAATGATAATGTAAATAATATTTCAGCAGATTTGTATTATGAGCTTTCAAATACCCATATCTCACGCTGGTCCCACCTTCATCTGGTGGCAAATTCTAAGTTCAAAGAAATGTCTGTCCAAGCTCAAAATGAAAATAAGCTGTTTTAATGAAAATAATAGACTGTTTTTCAATATTAGGTAAATACTGAGAAGGGGATTAAAAAATCTGTATCTAAATTGTAAAGATTTTCTGCTGCTCATGCTGAAGAATTCATTCTCACAAGAAAACAGAATGCTGTAGTGTATAACCAGATTTTTAAAACAGTAACAAAATAAAATTCTATGATACTGGAGAACATACAGATCAATTGGGGTACGGTGTTCCTGACAGCTAGGAAAGCCCCATGGGAATGGAAAATTATTAGTTAAAACTAAGGTACTGTAAATCATATTTTACTGTTTTAGATGCCTGGTAACACAGGAAAATTACCTACCAAAAACTATCTGATCTGACCAGTCTGACTCAAAGGAGAGAGTTTTTTCTATTCACTTTAATAGGATGTGAATTCCACTCTCAGTAAGACAGCACCCTCCACAAAACAACTCACCCAAAATTCCAGAGACCATCGCTGTTACTAGAACATTATAATTTTACCCTAGCTCTTCAATATCGCAACCTGGCAGAAGCCCCAGTGCTCAAGATCAAGGGTCACCAAACTACAGTTCTTCATTGCAAATGGATCACAAACCTTGCAGGTAAGCTGCCACACTGAGGAGAAGTCAAATGACTTATCGTGAGTCTGTGCTGGTATGTGGGCTGCTGGTTAATTCAGTTCCCCGGTGGTGGGAAGAGGCAAGAAAGCAGGGGGGTGTCGGCAGTCATTGCCACCAGCTCTTCTAGGTCTCAGCTTCACACCTGATCCAGCCCCAGCAGTCTCCAGACCAATGAGACTACTCCTAGTGCTTCCTCTCCTCTTGGCTTCCCAAGGATAAGGTAGGGGTCTGATGGCTCTCAAACATTTGAAGAGGTTGATAGGTATCCAAGTGTCAAGAAGGTTGTTTGCACTTGTTGCAGATGTTTCACAGATAAAGCAAGAAGCATTCCCTTTTATGCGACTTCACACAACCCAAAGCATTATATATGAATGGAAAACATGGGAAGGTTTATATAGCCAAATCTGCTTATGATAGCCTTGGCTAGCTAAATTTACTTGTTTCCCAGGGACTCTACTTTCAAATACTATTTTCTGGAAAGGGACAGATATCAAAAATAAATACCCCTTGAAGGAAGAGCTTTTTTTTTTTTTCAAAAGCAAATGAAGGACAGGTTTCCTGATTATTCCAAACAGTTGAAAAGTTTTAACAATTCAATAAATTCAAATTAATTCTGAGATATTTCTTAAAGAGATAGCAGAAGTCTCCAATGAGTTTAGTTTTTCTTCACTGGGGAAACCAGAACCTTTCTGTTCCCTCAGCTGTGGTAGCTACTGGAAACAGCAACTGCTTTGGCATTACCTGCAGCAATTACAGCTCTCCAGGCCAATGTGCCCAGGCACTTTGCTAGGCTGTAAAGTCTTCTCAACAGTATACAGACACAACCATAGGCTCCAGAAAGAGTCATTCCTGCTTGCAGTAAGGGGTCTTAAAAGCTTTTGGTTTCAAACAAGAGTTAAGCCTGATAATGAAATCTAACAATTGTCAGAATCCAGCTCATCCAGCATGTAAAAGCCCTTAGTCTACATAACGCAAGATGGACTGTGCCCAAATCCAGGGAGAAAGCTGAAAACAAGCAGGCCGCACTATCTTGAATAAGAACACTTTTCATCTCTCTTCTTTAGGCCGAGACACTGTGCAGCCAGGCATGCGTGACGCAGAGCAACCAGTGACCACTGCGTGCACCTGTGGAGCAGTAGGAATGGGATTCCTTGTCAGCCTCAATGACTGCTTGAAAACAGCACGTGCACTCCAGGGCATTGAGCTAGAGTAGCAGCTCGGTCCCTTCGGAAAGCCTGACCCAGGAGAGCAGGTGGAGGAGTAATTTTTGCTTACTGTCCTGCTGGCCCCATCAATGTTGTTTTCATTCACACCAGATGGAAAGTCAAGTAGAAGGCATGAGGAGAGCTTTCACTCGGCGCACTCCATGGCCTGGGGACTAGGATGGTCTCCTAGGATGCACGCATTGGAGCTGTGAATCAATCCAGCCAGTGTACAGCTCTCCACCCTCCTGCTGTGTGGATAAGCAACTTCACCACCACATAATTATATAGAAAGTGGCCACTAGCACCATTCGCTGGTATTTCCTCTTGTTCTCCCAGTATTCATAATGGAAGAGAAGGAGGCTTCAGAAACTGGATTTCTTCAGGAGGCTGCTAGAAAAACAGCAAACTACCTGCCACGAAGGAATTACTTAACACGGGAGGGACTGAATCTCTTTTTCATGCTGTTATAGGCACCTTTGACTGCATACAGAAGGTAGACATTTATGTTCATTTGCTTCCTGTTAAGATGTCCCAAGTTCAGTGTAGGCATTGCCCAAGGAAGATAGGCTGATTGGACTCACAATGCCTTGAACAAGATCGTTCTGAATGAAATTTTGCTAAAAAGAAATCAAAAGTAGAGAAAATAAATGATTCATAACCTAATTACTCCATGTGGTGTTTGGCAACTGCTTGATTAAAAAAAGGAGAGTTACCATATCTAAACCTTGGACAAGACTGTGGGACACATTACAAGTTGATGCTTCACACTCCATGAGAAATGAAAAATTCCAAGCTAGGAGCTCTGTGAAAGAAGCAGAGTGCTCGTACAAAGAGCATGACCAGCAAAAATGGCTAGGAAAACAGGAATGCCAGTTAGCAAACAATCACATAATTCCAGAATTTATCTTCATTTCGCACTGGGGTGAAAAAAACTTCTTTCAAAATTACTTGGGGGGGTGGGGAGCTGAATTACCAACAATCCTTTTCTGAATCATATACAGTGAAAAATTAATTCCCAGAATCTAAAATAGCAAACAGCCTATGGACTGGATAATGCTCCTGACACTCCTGATATCCATGTTTAAATGATTTCTAAATACAACTTGCTTAACCATACTAAGATCATTTTTAATTAATCCAAATTAAAAAGGATGGTTCTCTTATAAAATATTGGTAATGAACACCTGTAATTGGGCCAATTACATGAGACAGACCTGGGACCCAAGGCAAATCTCCAATCCTCTCTCTGGTGACTGTTTGTCATTCACGTGAAGAGAAGCAGTAAAAGCAGGAAAGACCAAAAGAAACACGCTGACTCTACAGCACCGGACAGACAACATTGAAGTGCTTGGAAGGACTTGAAGTAGAAGGGACATCTGAATGTCAGTGTGACCTTCCAGGCAAGAACCCAGCCCAGCAAACTCTTCCTTACCCTTAGGTTGGTTATCTCTGATATCAAGAAAATTCCTTCCAAAGCAACAATTCTTTTCATACTAATGTTTTATCAAAATCTACTTCTAAACATCTACAAAGAGCCATAAATGCTGAAGTATTTCTACAAAATAATAAAATAATTATTTCTACAAAATAATAAAAATAATTTCTACAAAAGGATTCATAAAAAATGTCTTATAAAGTAGCACTCTGTAATTAGTGCAGGGACAGGTGTAAGTTAAATAGAGCAAATACAACTCAGCTGCGATGTACTCCTTCCCTTGCGTAAATGGAAGTAGCTCTTTGGCCACTCCAACTTCCACTACAAGTCAGTGTGATGTGCAATAACATTCAGCATCAGGGAGAATTTAGAACAATTTCTGACTGCTTTTTCAAGAAATATGAGTTCTATTTTCAGGGAACTCAACCTCTGCTCTAGTTATAATCCTTACATAATTTAACATTTTCAAATAATTTGTAACTGTACGCTGCATTTCTAAAGGCACGTGAGAAGAGTGTACCTAGAGAAGCAGCACACTCCACAATAACAGAAGAAATAGTGTTTGTAGGGGAGGGAGTCTCTGCTTCTTAGGACTAGCAAATCAAAAAGTCCCCGAGTTCATTATGTGAAATCATAATAATTACAGGTTGTCCACAAATGTAATTATGAATTTGTTTAGGTCTTTACCTGACTTTTCTAGCCAGTGCTGCTGTATCTCTTCAGACTGGAGTCAAACACTCCCATAAATTGAATAATGTCATCAAATTCATTTCTCATTTTCCCAGTTTCATTGGATGCAAAAGCATTACTGGACATAAACGAGCATTGTCCCCCAGCTTTGAGTATTCAAATAGAGTAGCCTGAAGTATTTTTTTTTTATTCACATTTTCTGGTGAATATAGGAAAAGAAACAATCAAAGCCTTTTCTAGTTTTAAAGCTAATTTTTTTTTCTGAACATGTTGTGGTTCAGATTTTGTTTAACTTCAGAAATTAATTTCTGTTACAAACTCTTGCTTGTTCAGGAAAAAATATTCATCTAAAAGTACATATCACCCAACGGTTTTTCATTATTGTTATTTAGAAAGCTCTTGTTCAAGATTATTTCTTTCCAAGTTGAATTAGGCAAGGTTTTTATACAGATCTATAAACTCTGCAGATGTTTCATGGTAATATCAAGAGGTTAAGAGGTATTTTAGAAATATTTTGAAAAGGTGTGTTTTGAGTCATCAGTTGTATTTAATCCCCCTGAGCTGAAGTACCATAAATCAAGGTTTCTCTCACATGCTGTGTAGTCTGCAGCTGAATCCGGGAGTTCCATCCCTGAAAATAAATGTTTATTCTACCCATGCAGCTGCAGATAAGCTGCTCACACTTACATTTTCAAAGTATCATTTTAATTTTCCACCCAAAATCAAACTTATTATGTACTAATATCTCATAGAATTAAGTGCATGGAAACAGCTTTTCTCCACGTTTTAACTGATTGGTAACTGAAGATGATTTCTTAGAAATCACATAATAATAGCGGTGAAATATTAGCCATCTCAAGGGCAGAAAGGTAGGAGGTTTTCTTATTTCCACAGTCATGGTTATCAGATTTAATACTGTACCTAATCAAATATGCAAGGATTCGATTACAACAGAGACTGAACAGTAGAGCCATTAAATAACTTCTATGAAAGCTTCAAAGTAGGACAGAAAATAGACACAGCTCACCCTTCATAATACCGCAACGCATTTTAAAAGTAGAAGTTTTGTATTGTTTCGAGAGTCTCAGATTACTGGAGCAAAATGACAGCTTTCTGAACCCCCCGGCCCAGGCTGCCTTCTGCACTCCAGCAGCTCCACCAGGCACCCAGCCACCCCGTGCAGGTCGCGCTGTGCTATGCAGCCCCCAGGTGATGGACCAGAAGTAATCCAGCCTGGGGGCTTTTACCGCAAGGAGAAGGGGAACCCAGCATGGTATGGAGCTAGAAACACCACTGCTTTTACAGGAGCTGAAACCACTGCTGCTTTTAGTGGCAGGAGCTTTCTTACATCTGGTTTTCAAGCACTGTCCAACCAAAGTGTTCTGGAACTAAGCTGTGACCAGCACACCTTCATTTCAGCTGGCTCCAGGTGGACACACATGCTTTGTTTAGTCTCTCTATTGCCACCATTGAAGTAGTAAAGGGGGGGGGGGGGNAAAAACAAAATAGTCCCTTGACTAAATATTGTCTCATACCCATTTTGGGTGCCTGGAGATATGCTGGATTTGTATTCAACTACCAGTGAACGGAAACATGGCTTTGGGTAGCTTTGTGTTTAGTTTTCTTTTTGGTAGGCATGGATATTTTTTAAACAAGCAAACAAAGATCTTACTGCTAATATCTTTGCCTTTTGAGGGGAAGGGGAGGGGGCTGATCACCGATAAAGCAGTGGTAAGGCAAAGCCAGTACCATTTCATCTTCAGAAAGAACTTTGTATCTGTCTCTGCACGAAGATCCTGCTGTTGCTGTATTTTAATTTTACAGTGATGGACATATGGCTGCTTTGGTAATTCTGGTCGCTCTCTCAGATACAGGGTACTTTCAGCATTGACACACGTTAACATAATTGTAGCATCTGACAAGCACAGAAGAAATTCTTTGCTCAGTCCCATTTGAGAAATCCTGGGAGGGGGGTAGAGGGCAACAGCTCTTCCTCTACAAGGGCTCTCAGCTGCAGAGATCCATAGGCACCAGCCTTGTCTCCCTTTTATTCAGTATGAAAGTTCTTGTGATTGATGGGGAGATGGGCTACTGTGTCCTCAGGATGCTAATGCTCAGCTCTATCGCTCTGTTTTTATCAGATCCAGACCCATCAGTGCCCTCGTCCTCCCAGCATTCACGAGGGACTGGCAGGATGAGGATGACCCGTTGTCATACAGGGTACGGACATCATGGCAATGGTGCTGGCTAACAAGCAGGCACCAGAAAGTATAACCTTCCTCTAGTTACGGGTGACTCCATTTCTCTTGTCAAAATTATTTACAATTTAAAGAGAGAGAGAGAGAGAGAAAGGTATTAATCCTATCTCTGGTAAGGAGCACTGTTAACAGCTCTAAGCTTCGAATGTATATGAAATTATGGCTTTTGTCTCTCACGATGATTTCACCAGCTTTGATTTGCCTTTGACCATTAACTAGAAATTCACTTAACCTGAGATTAATCTTGAAAGACAGGAAATTAAAGGTAATGCTGAACAGGCCTTCTGAGACATGTTTTAATCCCAGCCTTTGACACAGACTTGGTTTTGTATAGTGAAATAACAAATGAGCTATCCTCATCTCCCTGTAATGTCCCACATCTGTAGTGTTTGCCTCAAGAAATCTAGGAAGGAGAAACACTTCTCCATGCCCATCACTAACTTTTTCTACTTCACCTTGGAACAAAACTAGAGTGCCTCATTTCTACTCTGTTTCAAAATGGGGTCACTAATGCACGTGAGTTCCTCAGCAAAATAGCATTTTTCATCGCGAAGACACAGAAGAACCCAGATTACGCAGCGGCTGGAGATCTTTTACAGGAGGTAAGGCAAGTAACCGACTGCTGTTTATAAACCTGCAAAATGCCTATGGTCAAGCAACATCAGAAATTCTCTCTCCTTTTCTAGCAGTTTTAATCACACAAAAGGGATGAATTAACTGCCACCGCCTGAGGAAGCCTGAGCCCTCTTCTCTCCCAGCGCTTCAAAAACAGCCTAGAAAAGCAAGGCAGAGCAAAGAATTGCCAGGCATCTGGGTGAGCAGACCACAGCCTTCTGTGGTGTTTTGAGGCTTAATGCCAACATTTAATTTGCGACTGCTCTTATGTGCTCACCTGAATGTGGTCAGATTAAGTTTTATCGTATATTTATATTCATATTCTTCTTCATGGTAGGAAATACTTCTATGAGTGTTCCAGTATACCTGCAGTGCTTGGGTTGCTTTGAACTGTTTAAAAAAGCTGTAAAATAAAGATACTTAACACCTTAACAACACAGTTGCAGTATCTTGTACTATCACACTTGCTGAGCAATAAGAAAAGTAAGTCATGCTTCAGGTTTGATTTATTTCGGTCAAGCTGAGGCTCACAGAAATGGCACACCCACATAATTTCAGTGGGATCTTTGGGCCATTTTACCTTTCATCACACAGTGCAAAAGTTTACCTTGGCAACCACGGAAGGAAGAGGAACCAGTGGTGTACCACAGTCAGTCAGCTGTTTCGGAAGGAATTTATCCCTGCTGAAACATGAACGAGCCTTGCTGTAAATTCGTGTGAAGAGACATCACTGGGGGAGACTTGGACACAGCAGCCCCCACACCCCCTTGCCTTTGGGGATCCTCCACCCCTTCCTTTCCTCCAGCCGCAAAAGCCACAGCTGAGCAGAGCAGAGGAGCTCTGGGGGCACCCGGTTTTCCCCGAGTCTCGTTTCTTCAAGGTCTCTGAAGCAGAGCGCTGCTCCGCGGCTGCAGGCCGGGGCGCGGGGCCCTGCCGGTGAGCAGCCCCTGCTCCTGCATGGCAAGGGCACCCTCAGCACAGGGAGGCTATTGCCACCCGCGAGGCCACCCCAGGAGCAGGTCTGCCATCTTTCCCCACTGCATGCGCTTTGCTCTATCACGACACAAGTCAGGATGGATGCGGTGGGCCACACTTATGTCCCCCCAGCCAAATCACCGCCCGCCCCGGCCTGGTTACACAAGCTGTGCTCCAGTCCCTGTTCCCCAGGAGCCTGGAAGTCCTGGGTCTCCTGTGCACCCCCTCAGGCCTCCCCATCTTCGCCAGGGGCTGAGCCCCGTCTCGGGTGCTGCAGGGATCTGGCCGACTCGCAGATCCGACCCGTCGCTTTGCTTTTTTGCAGGTTCAGTCATTTACTCAGAGGATCACTTCAGCAATCCGAGGTCTGTGAAAGAGGAGAGACTCGCTTCTCTTCCTTCTCAGCTGCCTTCAAACGCACACGGTCAGGCAAGTGCCGCCGGCCTACGCTTGAAGGCCGGACCCGCTGGCTGCAAGCACCCCTGCCGAGGGGCGGCCCAGAGAGGGGGATGCAAGAGGGTACCCCCGCCCGGGTTTATCGCTTGAGGCACGCTTACAACCACCTCGCCTTGCTCCTTCCCGTACAGCCAACGCCCAGGGAGGGCCGCAGGTGCTGTACAACGGAGGCAAGGGCACGATCAAACCACCCCTGGCGCAGCCCCGACCGAGAGAGAGGTCGCCCCGGGGCCCCCCCGCCGGTCCCACCCCCGGGAGCGGGACAAGCCCCGCTGAGCAGAGCCCGGTCGATGCTCCTGCTCTCCCTGGGGGGCGGCATCCATTTTCCGTGCCCGTGTCGGTCCCCCCGCCCCGCACCGCCCCGAGGGGGCTACAAGCCCAGCCGCCCCCTCCCGCATCTCGGGCGCCCACCGGCGAGCGGGCTCCGCTTTCAAGACTCGGCTTGGCAGAGTCCGCTGAGCAGCTAATAACATAACAACCCGGCTTTGATCAATCCGAACTAATTACCCCTCTTAATTAAAGTCTTTAGCGGTTGTTTCAGTGTTTTGGCAGGGCAGCGGCAGCGCTTTGCAGCGAGGGAGCAGCACTCGGGGACCTGTCCCCCGCGCCCGGCCCCGCCGCCGGACGCACCCGGGTTCAAAGATTTATTTCCACCAGGTCAACGAATTCTTTTTTTTTTCTTTTCTTTTTTTTTTTTTTTTCACGTGCAAGAGTCAAACCGAGATTCAAATCCGTACACAGCGAACCCGCTCTGTCCATATAGATACGATATTCAGGAGGGAGAGGAGGAAACCAAGAAGGGGAGGATAACCAGCAGGCATCGGAGACAGGGCAGGATCAACACAATGGAAATATATATACATCGAAATAATTAAAGTGATGCAGCATTCCCGGCTCGGGTAATACAGATCCCAAATAAATACAGCAGAAATTGGCCTGGCGCTTTGCTTTTTTTTTAAACCATCTCTCCACCTGAGATGCGACGACAACAAAAAAAAAAGTCTCTAAAAAAAAAAAAGANCCGGGGCAGTCCCAGGGCGCTGTCGTGCAGCTTGCGGACGTGCTTCTTGAGGTCAAAGTTCCTGCAGAAGCCTTTGCCGCAGGTGGGGCACGTGAAGGGCTTCTTGTCGTTGTGGGTGTGCATGTGGAAGGTCAGGTTGTACACCTGG
>VXAL01012520.1:111069-124017 GCA_013399475.1 Chauna torquata
TTGTCTCCCCCCCCCCCCCCCCCCCAAAAACAAACAAACCACCACCACCAAAAAAGAAAAAAGAAAAAAAAAAAACCACCAAACTGAATTTTTCATAAGTTTTGACACAAAAATTTGAATTCTTACTGACTCACATTGAAGGCACAGGAAAATGGGCAGTAGGCACTGTCTGTTCATCTGTCAGTAAGGGGTTTTTGTCTGCTTTTTTCTTTACAAAGCCGTTGTGTCCTTGGATATTTGTACACTAAATACATCTGCTATATAAACCAATATATTCACTATAAATCACCATACAAACCAACTACGTTCTTTCAAAATAACTTGTTCTCAAGAGGAACCATACGACAGTTCAAATGGTTTGAAATATTGAAAACATCTTTTAATTGTAGAATTCTATACAAACTTGGGTAGATGCAGAAGTGGTCACGACAAAATGTGTTCTTATTGCCTGAAATTTTTCACAGAAATAGAAACATTTATGGCAAGCTTACCGACATCCAACATGATGAGATATCTTTAAACTTGCAAAATGAATAGACACAGCAACACTCCTAAGTAATTTGTATGTGTTTGACTGTCCTTGAAGTCCTACCACTTATATACCAACCTCAAAATACAAAGAACCAAGATTAAAATTTTTAATGCACATCACATAATAATGTAAAATTAAGCACAAAAAAAGTAAACGAAGAGTAATCCTGAAAATACACTATAATTTTTTTTTTTTTTTTTTTTTTTACTTAGGGCACTGACTTATTCTGAGAATGATTTCCTGTATAGCTGTGTTTTAAGTGAGGCATACATTTTGTTTTATGCACAGGACATCAATATTCAATGGAGATACAAGAACACATGGTAACAAACAAAAGGGGAAGAAACGTAACCACAAGTGGAACTCAAACTCCATGCCAGTGTTCTCACAGCCCTAAGCAAAGCTATACATTACAATATGCTACAACCATTGTTCTCAAAAAATTATTGGCACTTTTCCTCTGATAATTTTACTTTCCGTTTTTAAAAAATGGAGCAAATTACCTTTCTGCACCTACATCATAAGGCAAAACTATAAATGCAACTACAAGGACAAGTTACCCAAAAAAACCCAAGCCAAAGACAACCCCCACCCTCAGGCCCCCACTCCAGCACTCGAAACGCTTGGTGAAACATCATCCTTCTTCTTCATCGCTGTCTTTCATCGTAATGCCCTGAAGACCTCCTGCATCCGTGACTGAGACTGTGGCTTCCTCCACGGTCAGACGGCTGTGGACAGTATCGTAGGTTTTACTGTTCAGCGTTCCTTCCATCACGCCTTGCAGTCTGAAGTCTCGGTAGGTTTTCTGCAGCAGAAATAAAACATCCTGACTTGGACTCAGGAAAGCCTGAGCCATCTTCCACTATACGCTGGCCACTTCGAGCATGCCAGCAGAGCAGCTTCATTCTTCCTACATTTATGGATCTATCATGTAAAATTCGCTAAAGGTTTGGTGTTTTTTAGCTTCTGGGCTGCGTGAGGTTTCTATGAGCTTAATTTAAAAAAGTGTTCGAATTCTGTGAAAAGGATAGACTCCAAGTGACTTACTTAACTTGAAAAGGTAGCAGTCAGTGACAGTGGTTCTGGATCCACAGAAAACAATTCCAGTTATGATTAATCATTGACATTTTTCATAGGAAAGAACATTGCTATTTGGCAGGCTTAGATAGATGTGGTGCTAAACAGTTTTGCTTGATTGCTCAAGCCTGAGCTCATGAATATGTAAACAATCTTTTTTTTTCCTTCTGGCAATTGTGCATGATCTTTTGTCTCTTGAGCACCTTTTTGAAAAAAGAAATCTTTCTTGGGAGTCAGCTTCTCCCTGCATACACCAGTTCCCCATGGACTTTTTCTACACATTGGTCTAGCAACGGGGCTGCCTTTGCTAATGACAACAGTGGTGGGTTATTTGATGGGCTCGGATCATAACATTTTGCAGATGTAATTTTGCAAAAAAAACCACAACAGTGTAAGCAAAATCACCTTGTTTCACTCTAAGAACACAAAGAACACAAATCAGTAACTTCCATCTGTCTCATTTATTCAATAAGAAGCCAACAAAGTTTTCTAACTGCATATTGCTGTGTGTAGCTCTGCGATTTCACAGAAAACATTAATGTCTCTTTCCCCAAACTATAATTTTATTTGCATTTATCTCTACATTTATACACCAAATGTTGAAAAATAAATTAAATTTTAGATTATTATCTATATTCTATGATGTAAAAGTTTCTCAGGTGGCTACTTCAGTCAATATTAATTGACATTCTAAGTCATCTACATTTTGAGACATATCTACATCTTTCTTTTTTTTCCCCACTTGACAATGTTTTGTTTCCTTGGTAAGTGACCTTCCTATCAACCAGAATGTATGACTTTTTTCTTTGACTTTTCAGTAAGAATTATGAATAAATTTTTATTTATTGATTATATGTTCAAGTGAGCATATGGAAAATCATCTACTCTACCTTCTTTATTTTTAAGTGGTAATATACTTGAAATAACTTTTCCCAAGTTAGCCTAAAAAATTTAAGAAGGACAAGTTGATATATCTAGTTTCTTATTTTCTGTACGCTACGAGTTCTCAATGTGTACGGAAGAGACTATGGGAAAAAGAAAATGGAAAATAATTAAGAGCTATCAGGCCCATTCCTCTGCAGGAGGAGACCATACACAACACCTAGAAAAAGAAAAAAGAGCTGATCTTGTTTTACTCCATACTTAAAAGAACTGCAAAAGACACATCTCAAAACAGGTAACATTCAGCTGGGAGAATTTTTTTCTGCCACTATCTATGATGATAATTTAAACCTCGTCTGAATCACTGCAACTGGGATTTATTTGACTTTCCTAGGTCAACTTCAGAGTCAATGGATGCAGCTTGTGTTTTGCTCACACACTTCTCTGAGTAAACTGCCTGGTCTTTTTCAAGTGTCACCATTGCATTCCCTTTTTATAACACCGTGCTTTCAATTTCCTTCTATGCTGTTAACAGGTCCTACAGCAATTTCTTTCAGTTTTACATTGTATTCCTCCCATTCTCAGTCCAGCACTCTTGGGTTCAGTCATTGCTCTTCTCTTGACATACTTTTGCAGGATAATAATGTTCACTTCCAAGCTTAATTTTTCATTTCTCTCTAACTTTCTTCTTGGTCTTTGACCCTTCTTTAGTCATGTCCCTCTGCATGTGTCTCAGACATCTAACGATACCTTTATGCCACCATCCCTCCATCTTGGCTGTAACAGGAATGAGCAATTTTCTTCTGGTCATTCTTAGTAATGCCACCACCTTTGCCTTTTCCAAACATGGAACAATCATCTATTCCTTACTCATTTCTTGACCCCTAAAAATGACCTCCTACTTCTTCTCCTTCTTCTTCTTTTCTTTTTTTTTTTGAGTATTTTCAAGAGATGACGGGGCAACGCAGCCTCCCAGTTTTGCCAAAGGCAAACAGAAAAGTGCCTCCATTCACTCCAAGGTTTGGAGGAATGGTACCTCTGCTGAGCGAGGCTGTTGCAGTGAAAGTTTCTTAAAACATTCTACTTGAACCATTGTTTCTTGTTTCCCAGTGGTCTCTATGCTGAGTTAGTTATTCCAGTTTCGCTTTCTTCACCCACCAAAACACAAGTGGTCAAGACTTTCTACCCTCCAGTGCATTGACCAGAACACCTATGACTAACATCACTTTCTTCAATCTTCTGTATCCGCAGAAGGTGCTATGGAATAACACACTTGGAATATACGCACAAAGCAAACCACGTGTACAGGCACAGAAAAACTACCACAGTAACCAGTGTGTTCCCATTGCCACTGGGAGCATGATTTTTTTGCACAAAGCTAATCTGTGTGCCAGGCTGCAAAATCAAGGTCAGTTGCCCATTCTGCTCATATACCTCGACTTTCCAGTTTGCGATCAGTTTGAAAAGACTCTTTTCCTTTAATCTCCCAGGTGAGATTTAACTGGTACACTTGACTCTGCCCATTCTTACATCTCACTAAAGAGCTATTAATTTCAACCACAAACAGCAAACTGCTTTTGCCATTTTGGCATGTAATAAAATTAAGCACCAAATCTTTTTCCTAGGGAAATCGGTCAAGGTCAAAAACAGCAAAGCTGAGTTTGGGTTGTTCAGGGAAGCCATGGTGACGTTATTGTGACTTGCATCTCCCTCTCTTCTTCTTCCTTCTTCTTCTTCTTCTTCTTCTTCTTCTTCTTCTTCTTCTTCTTTCTTCTTTCTTCTTCTTTTCTTCTTCTTTCTTGTTCTTCTTCTTTCTTCTTCTTTTCTTCTTTCTTCTTCTTTCTTCTTCTTCTTCTTTCTTCTTCTTCTTTCTTTCTTTCTTCTTTCTTCTCTTTCTTCTTCTTCTTCTTCTTCTTCTTCTTTTTTAACTAGTGAATACTGAAAGTTCCAGTTGCAATGCTTGTATCTACAAGTTAAAATTCTTCCAACTTTACAGTCATGCAGGATCTTCACTAGAAAATATTCTGGAGAAACGAAGGTTGTCATTGACAACAGGTGCTTCTTATTGCACATTTATACTGATAACATGAATGTTCAGAGTTAAACAAGACAGCATTAAAAGGAAACAATTCTGAAATGGCTTTCTTTCTCTTGCCTAAGGGTATTAACTAATATCTAAAATGGAGTTAGGAAGGAACTTGTTTTTATGGTAAGGTAGCCCGTAACTGCCTATTACAAGGTATTTTGCACTTTGCTTGGAGGCATTTCACATTGGCCAGTATAAATGACAGGACTGGACTGGAGGGACTGGTATTTCTATTGATACTGATGCCAGAGTATGAAAGATTAGAAAATGTCATCTAATATATTGAATATTGTTTCCCAATCGAATCTAGTAATCATACATGCATAAGAAAAAGAAGATTTACTTTTTTGGAGAGTGGGAAAAAATGGAGAAAGATTGCTTTTGTAATTATTAAGGTAAAACAAAAAAAATCAAGTAATATGACAAACAATAATTTATTAGGAATACTGTGCAGGACTACTGTACAGCTAGCAGTAATCTACTAACATTCATTAGAACAATTAAAATTGTCAGTGAGGGCAAAATGGTTGAAAATTATTAGTGCACATATCATTTACATTAGAGGTTTTAATAAACCGTTTTTCTTCTCAAATTTGTAACAACCATGGGAAAAAAAAAAAAAAGCAAAATTACAAAACCCCACAACCTTATTTCTCATTTTTTAACTTTTAGGGTGATCTACATATCCATGCTAATACTTCTTCACTTTACTCTCTTTATTATGCAGTTTAACTCAAATACATTTTACCTTCACTATCTTGATGAGAGTCTTCAGTTGGTAGATGTGAAGCTGAAGGTCTAATCTATCAGCCAACCACATGCATATGACTTTCATGGAGCTGCTATACCATTGCTGAAAAGGATAAAACAAACAAACAAACAAACAACCCTGCAGTATTCATTTAACAGATTTGGTAATGAGAGGTAATGAAACACTTTGAAACGATCACAGATCAGCACTTGAAGTCAACAATGATATAATCTCCTGTTAAGAGAATTGCATGGGTCAGTAGGAAATCAAATAACTTGACCCAGACTGTTCTTTGCATGAATTAGCAACTGCCATTTTATTTTTCAGTTATAACATTTTCAAGCAAAATAGTGTTATGCACTTAGCTATCTGTCAGTAAGAATGGATATTAAGTACACAATCATATGAGTTAAACAGCGAGGGAAAAAACAAATGTGATGGTATCTTGAGAGATTTTACCTAGATTTTCCAATCCAAACTAGAAAACAGCATCAAGCATAGAATAACAAATCTGTCTTACTTTTTTCTTTTAAATCATTTCTTTACGAAGGAAAATTTTCAGAAATACATGGGAATTGTATTTAAGCATGGTCAAAACATCCCTCCACCTCTCTCAAAATAAACACGTTAAGGTTTGGTTTTATGTTAATTACTAATTATAATTGCAGCCTACCTTATTTCTTTTTCATATCTTAGGCATGGGTATGTTTTCACTCAAAGCTTCACAAATAGATGCGGCAAGAATAAGCTCTCTGCTGTTGGTGTCTGTGTTACCGTAAAAAAAAGCTCAGATCCAAATAGCTACTATAATAGTTCTTTCCCATTAACTGGATTAAAAGAGATTTTACTAAACATAGTTGCAGCTGTTTGCCTCCCCCTCCTGTAAAATACCAACCAGATGTCATTTAGTCAAACTATAAAAAGGAAGGGATTTTTTTCATTTTAGCAGTGACAGATTAGAAGAGTTTGTGTCATAGCTCTGTTTCTAGTTTCTTTCCCCACAGGGAAGAGGCTTAAAATCTTTTCTAATGTAATTTTCCATGTCTTTACAAAATACATAGATATGCAAAAAGAAAGGAGAAATTACTATAAAAAGCAGCATTTTATACAAGGTACACCTTGTGAAGTAATTCAAAAGAAGGATCTTACATGTCTCATTTGCCATTTCAACATTAATGAATAAAATAAGATATATATAGAAAACAACAAGGAGAAATTACTAGTTACTTAGTTACTGGATGTAACAAAGTTCAAAACCAGAATTCTATAATCAAAATGTAAGCTCTCTGCAAAAAACTTTAAATACAGTAAATATATGTAAATACTTTTTCTTTACAGGAAAGAATGTCTCATTTCATTGTAACTATCAGTTTTAAGAAAAGTTTGAAATGAGAAATAAGATTTTCATGTAATATTGACTTCCATTTACGTTTAATGTGTTAAAAAATATTTTAATTATAAACCACTAGAAATAAATTGGTTTTACATTTTATTAGAGTTTCTCCTATTAATTTACTATTTTGTGGCAGTAAACAAACACACCATACAAAATGCAGATGGCTGCACATTTCATAAAAGTAATTTGAGTTATTGAATAAAATGTGGGACTGATTTGGAATCCATAAAATACTGTTTTTTAATCACTGATTGGCATTCTCATACTATTTATATTATTTCATGGATGACATGCATGCTGGTTTTGTTTTCCTTCGTATGTACCTGCAAAATATTTTTAATGTGTCAGAGTCGTTACTAAGTGGCAGCTCTTAAATGACAGGTGTTGTATGTATACAGATGTCTAGAAAATAAAATACAGTTGAGCTTATTCACTCCATGAACTCTATTGATCTAATAGACATGAAAATTCATATACCAAGCACTCTACCCAGAATATCTATTGCTATTTGCTGTCAGATGAGCCCAAATACTCTATTATAACTCAGACTCTACAGTTGCTAATCTTTAGCATAATGAAGGTAGAGAGCATGATTTTAGCCATGGAGTTTTCTCAACACTGATATTCTTCCATAAAAAAGAAAACCCAATAAAATCTACAATGTATTTGTTTTGCATCAGATGACTGGCAGAAAGCAGAAGGGGCTCAAACTTGCTCACATGAAGAAACTCCAGACAGAATTGAAAATTCTGTCATCGGTTGCCTCCCTGCACCAGCTCTGAAAGGTACAGGATCACCGAGAACAAACCCAGGCCCCGTTTTCTGGCAAAACACGCATTTTAAAACCCAGCCAGATAACTTAATTAAGATGGATGCAGTTCAAATTAGACTCTCCATATATATCTGTGGTATGCTTACATGCACTGAAAAGAAAGCTAAAAAATTGGAGGGAATTAATTCTGCCTCTCAAATTTGTGAATTAAAATAACATAATGTTTTCCTGACTAGTTTTAATATCTTAAACTTTGAGTAAAATTTTTCAATTCAGTGATTGTGAAATGATACTATGGTACTTGCTCCTCTGACAACACACATTGTTCAGAAAAAAATACGACTTATTAGAAAAAGATGTATTCTTATTTTGAAGACTCATCACGATATTTTTAATAAAAATCCCACCTAGTATATTTTTAGTGTCCTCCTAGAGGTATTTGTGGCTAGAATTCCTGTTCACTATTGGCCTTACACCGCTGAGTTTTGTGCACTCGGTATAGACTGAAGCTGCATAAGCATAAATCTGCTGTACTTCATAAGATGAAAAGTAAATATGTCCCTGTTACTTCTTTTGGAGTCTGCTAAAATGCACAGCACTGGAAATTCCTCTTAGAGGTGGAATCCAAGGCCACATGTTTTGACAATTGTAAGCATGTTAGAGAGTCAGGGATGCATCCACTGTGACTTACGGAAACCTATTGTACATTCACAAGCTTCGGCGATTTGATAATGGTCCTTATTACACAGTTTTTAAGTAACAACAATTAAAAAAACCAATCCTTCTGGGTGGTTTTAAGAAAAAATCACTTTTCTGCTACTAGTAATAGCACTGGAAGGACAGGATGACTCTTGCAGATACCAATGATACAGCACTAGTGCCATATTCTTTGGTGTCGCCTATGCAAGAATAAAGCAGTAAGTGTTTATTATATATTTTTTTGCACATCATCACATAACAGCAGCCAACCACTTCAACAAAAATATGTTTGCCTCCCTGTTCCCCCCCTCTTCTTATTCATAGCTCATCCAGCTCCTGTAAGGGCATGCATTACTCACTTCATTTTCCTGAGATACCTCTTTTAAAGTAAAAAATAAGAGAAAAGGAAAGGCTAGGGTTGACTCTGTGAGACCCCTGTATTTATTCACACTTATTGTGCATGACTGTAGACTGGTAAATCATATTAGCAGCCCGTCTCCCCATCAAGCTGCTACTTGCTTTCCAGCCCTGGGAAGGTTCAACAAATCAACAGGAGCACGGAAAACAGAACATCAGTCTAATCTAGTGTTTAAGGTGAAGTTTTCAAACCCAATCTAAGAAGATCTTTAGAGCAAGCAACAAGCTGAAGGGCTCAGAAGGTGGTATTGACAATGAAAGAGTGTTGAAATATTGAGAAGCGCAGCACTTGTGCATTTTTAATAACAAGAGGGTCAACAAGGACACAGCTCCCTCAGTGCCAGTAGTTGCCACACCAGGGCTATAAACGCTCTCAGTTCATCAGATTTCTTAAACAGTTCATCAGCTTTCTTAAACACCCTAAACCCCCTCAGCGGACCTTTAGTCTTAAATTAACAAACCAAAGCAATGAAAGAGGGTGCAGCTTGAATGGCCAGCATTGATCCCCAACGGGGCTCGGCGCGGCTACAGGCACTGAAAAACTCTCCCCATTGTGGGGAGGGATTGACGAACCTCCTTGCCTAAATAGTCCAGCTGAGGCGGGCTGGAGGCACGCAGCTGTAAAGGGCTCCCCTCGCCCCGCTCCCCGCGCTCACAATGCGCCGGGCAGGAGCTCTTTGTCGGGCCCAGACTCTGCAATTTTCTAACAAGGATTAAAGTTGTTTCTCGGCAGGGCCAGTGAAAGGCGATTTAGCAACATACCGTGCTTTCTTCAGGCGAGTTAAAGAGAAGTAGTTAAGGAATTTCTTTATTCTGTTGACTGGTGGAAACACAAAACAAATATATTAAATATTCACCATCTTTCTGGGTGCCTGAGCTATCACGTCTGCAGAACAGTTCAATTAAATATAACACTTCTCGGCTGAAAGCAAGCACTTCAGATTTATTTTTGAAGTTTTATAAAAAGGTGCAGCTGTTTGCCACCTGGAAGGAGACTCAATACATACTAACACACAATGCTTTAGTCCTCCCAGGCCTGGTATTCCTAGCATCTGATACACAGGACCCCGTAGAGTTTCTGTATCTCGGCTGCTCTTGCTAAATGGGCACTGTCGAAATGCTTTTTGTGTTGAATATGGCAGGGGAACAGCTTTTCTAGGAACCACATTTTATCTTCCTCCTAAAGCCTTTATCTCACTCTTTATTAGGAATTGAGTCACTCAGACGACAATGGGATGTTTTTACTTCCTCCGGCTCTACTTTTCCTACTAGGAACAATAACAAAATATTCTTCTCGCTGAGGAGATTGCACATCAAAGGCAGCATAAGCTACAATGCATAAGAAATATTTTAAGCATGCTAAATATTAAGTGCTAAAACTGCTATAGCCAGTGTTCTAGCATTTTTTTCAAGTTTTTGATAGTTAGCATTAGTAGTATGTCAAGGAACTTTACATTTAACATTTATTAAATGACTTAAGAATAAATAAGTTATTCCTTTAAAATGCAAATAGCAAAAGTTAGAAACAAATTCTTGATTTAAGTTGCAAAATTTATTTCCCTTTTCGTAAAATATGAACTATCATACTGATGTCCTTTGTGTCAAATGTTAATGAAGGAAACCAGTGTTATTTATAGTGCCTTTGAAAACACTCTGAGGTCTAGAAGCTACAGCTATATTTTCAAGTTTATGTATAGACATCACCCACCTAAGTGAGGATTTTCACCTGAGCAGTGAAGAGTTCACAGGCTCTCTTGCAGGTTGGCAAGGCTGGTAACTCTTTAAAAAACAACAAACAAACAAACAAACAAACAAAACAACAACAAAAAAAAACTGGGGAAGGAATTCTCAACCTGTGGGCCACCATGGCACTTCAGAAGGTGGTCTGGAAAATGACTGCATCTTTTAAATACACAAAGGAACACCAAAATAAGAAATCAAGTCAGAAGAAGTAATTAACATTCAAAATATCTTTGTATTTTTGCAGAAATTAAAAATATTTAGCTGCACACTGAGAGGAACAATGAAGTAATTTTGCAAAAGATGTTTACAATTTTCCCTCAGGTTTAGGTAGCCTTTTGATTAAGAAAGCCTGAGAAACCACTGAAGGCTGAGGCAACTATAGGTTGCCTGGTAGAGAGAGACAAAAAATTTAATGTATCTGCATCTAGAAATTTTCTTTGTACTCTTCTTGCCCCATCAGTTCTAATTCCCAACACAGGTGATTTCTGAACTGGTTAAAATAACCATTTTTTCTGCTGAAGGGAAACCAGAACTTGTTGACTTGTTGAAGTAGTGCCCTCCCAATGCTCCCTGCTGTATCTTTACTGCCCTGGGAGGAGCAAATTATCTCCTCAGTGACTTTTGTTTGCTAGATTGCACTGGTCGTAAATGTGGCCCAGCCTGTGAAGCACCTGCAGTTGCATTTCCAAAGCAGATAACTGTTTCAGTGACCAGGAAAATGAAGGAGCAGAAGCTGGGAAAACCTCGGAGAAGAGCAAGGTCTCATGCTAGAGCTTTCCCACCCCACTACCAGCTCCACGTGGCTTCATGGGGACAGCCACTGCCCTTCTGCAACAAATAACCCAACCCTGTAATGTTGCTTCTCATTATCCATGTGCTCATAGTGTCATAACATAAACAAAATGTTGAGCTAGGTTTGATTCTGAGCATCTGAGTTCACGGTGCCATCCCTGAAAAAATATTCTAACCAAAGCTCAGAATTTTGCCTCTGCAGGAAGCCCACACAAAGGTGATATTTATTCTTTCCAGTGTCTCAACATTATTAGTCTGAATCAACAGAGAATTTTATATTATTGAGATGTGCTTCTACACTAGGAAAAATAAGATTCACTTGGTAGAAATGCTCTTTTACCGGGCCTCTGACTGTAGAAATAGAAATTACAACAGCTCTATGTACAATAAAATTTTCAAGTACACCTGTAGCCTGAATCTTCTTACAGCTAAGCCAATGGTTCTGGCTGGGTTTTGTTTGGTTGGTTGGTTGGTTTGGCAAGATAATAATCTTTCTATTTAGAACATCAAAGAAGTTTATGTTATTTCTCTGAAAAATGAAAAGAAATCTTGACCTTTTGTTTCAAAAGGTTGCTATGGTGGAGAAAATTTGCGTGGCATAAATTTCATAGCATGATGAATACAGGGAGAAACAGCTGTCATTACAACTGTGCGGAGAGATAGAATTGTATCTTCAACTTACGGACACCGCTCAAACTCAACTTCTTCACCTACACTTCCCGTACATTTACTATATCAGGACACATTCGTTTTATTATTATTTACAACATATAAAATATAATTGATACAAACACTAAAACTGAAAGGGTGTTTTAAAGTAATCTTTCATCCAGTAACAGTATATATCCTTTAATTTGCAGACATCAGACCTGCAAGGTTCCAGGGCTTACCTTTGCATTTTCTTAAATGCTCACAAAGTTCAAGGAGAATAATACTGGTTTTGGGAGTCACCATGTCACTACTTTTACTCCTTTTGCAATTATTTTTTTTTCCCCCCAGGAATTTTCATTTAAGAAATTGAAAGAAATAAAAATTAAAAAAGCTAAGCATGAGTGGAAAATTCCTGGAGTTAGCCTTGTTGGAACCATGGGGTTAGTGGGCAGTACAAACAAATGAAGCCTTCCCTCTACACCAAAAATCAGACGTTTCAAGCCCTTGATCCAGAAAATACAAATAATTAAATCAATATTAAGTACAATATGAATAAACTCTATTTACCTACAGTCCTGCATTTCACTTCAATTCCTTTCCGCATTTTCATTCGAGGACCTGTCCGAATGTCCCCCTATTGCTCTATCACTCATGTCTGTTGTAATGCTCTCACGCCCCCTGTTCCTTCATGTGCTCCTACTTTGCAGCAAGACCCTGATGCAAAGCTCTTCCACCCCACCACTGCATTATGCTTCTAATGCTCTGCACCATTTATCAAGCCATTTTCCTGGAAGCGTCTCAAGCTTTCATCCAGCTTCCATGTTTTTCTTCCTCCTATAGGCCTGAAACACTAAGCCAAATCTTGAACTTTGGCTTGGGTATGTGCATAAATGTTCGCAGCCTAAATTCCAGCTACATGCAACAGGAAAGAAGTAAGAAAGAAACAGCATGCTTGGTCTACTTCAACACTCACTCATACTTCTTATGAAAAAGGGATCAAGACCAAGATTTGTTTAGTTTGGTAATTTCAAATTATGGGCTTTGTTTATGTACAAACCACATCATCCCTTTCCTTTCCTTTCCTTTCCTTTCCTTTCCTTTCCTTTCCTTTCCTTTCCTTTCCTTTCCTTTCCTTTCCTTTCCTTTCCTT
>VXAL01012520.1:124063-146608 GCA_013399475.1 Chauna torquata
GCCTTGCCTTTCCTTCCCGTGCCTGGCCTTGCCTTGCCTTGCCTTGCCGTCCCTTCCCTTCCCTTCCCTTCCCTTCCCTTCCCTTCCCATAGCAGACATTAATTTGCCTTTTGCATGCATGCCTGGCCACGGAAGAAAGGTTTTCCTCCTTCCAGTGGGACTCTTGCTTTGATTTTCTTCTGCTTTTTTTTGTGCTATTACCCAAATGAACCTCTCAGGGACCTCAAAAACATTTTGTTTTTCTTAAGAATGACTAATTGATGAACCAAATGCTTTAGTCTCTTCCCTGCCTATTTGAATGAAGATGTCTCACTGTCACACCCAAAGCGATCAGGAGAACAGGTAAAAACAGCTCAACAAGAAGAGGAACTCAAACCCTGACAGAAAGACCCCGTTCAGTGGGACTCATCACAACAAACAAGTGAAAAGTTGCTGGATGAGGTATTTTGTTGATAGACAGAAACATATCAGGCAGGCTAGTTTTCAGAAAGTGGTAATAAAAAGAAAAGGGAGAATGGGGCTTATTTAAAAACATATTAAGCATCTTTGAAACTTCTAGGAAAAAGGGTTTTTTTTTTTTTGGTGAAATAACAAAGAACTTCTAGCGTATGAATAGCTTATCTTTCAGGAGGAAAGTCAAATTTTCATATTTTAAAATAGGCTTATAATTAGAAACTGACTAGTTGCTATGGAACTGCTGCCAATTCAAAAATAAACATACACATTTAATACAAAATATATAGTCCTCATCTCTCCCTACATTGCATACTAGATTGCTAAACAGCAATTTACAATATTTATTCTACTTTATAATGCTTGTGACCTTTGGTTTTGTTTTTTTTTTTTTTCCCTGGCTTCTTCACATACGGCAGATGCACAGGGAAACTGGAAGTTTGCTAAATGAGACATGCAGAACTTCCTTCCCTGTCTGGACATATGTAATGTCACTGTTCTGATTTTAAACACTAGGTACTAATATAATTCTCATGACTGTGAGAGACTAACAGCACAAACAGATTCCCTACTCCACTCCGGATACGCAGTCTATCTGTGAACAGTACTTCCATAGGTTATTCTGGTGCTAAAACTCTCTGGAGCAAACACCGTCAGTCTCGCTGTACTGTGTTGTGTTGTAATTTGGGTGTATCTGCAAACATCCTCCAAGGCACAGAGTGGGGAACATCACTTGAGTGACCCTGAAATGAAAGCCAGCTTGGATCCTTAAAATAAACAAATGAACATAATGTGAAATGACCAAGTTTTTTATCGTTATAACACTAGCCTCTTGCTATACAGGATCTAGTTTCATAAACCCCACGAACGCTCGCAGCTGCAGAAATGCTATGCGCTCTTCCTAAATGCATGTGTAGCATTAGTACGATTGAAGGTCCAAGTTCACTCCACCTGTAAGGCCTGTAACCGAGACACCTACACCTGCCTTTACCCAGCCATCCTGTATCCCCTGGGGAGTCCCTCAAGTGAGGCCTCTGTACCAGGTACTAAAAGCCAGGTGGACCAAATCTGCGCCAAACTCTGTGATGTAGCATTTAGGTACCCCCTCACGTTAGTAGCTCTTGTCCTCTATTTAGACTTCCCGCTCCATGTGGAATGAGGTCAAATGCATATTTTAATTAAAGTACTTAAAATATCAGGGGTTCCTCTGTGTGAATATTTACATGCAGCTTATTCCTTCCGCTTCAGCAATCTTGACTCATCATCCGTTTACTCTGCATGGTATTGTAGCGGCACACGACAGGGCTGGATGCAGCTGTGAGGCTGATAGGGAGTTGCACAGTGGTGTAGGCACTCCTCTCCTGTGCCATATCGATTGGGCACCACACCAAGCAGCGCTAATGCAGAGCAGAGGTCCAGCCTCCTGCCTCCCTCTGTCTTCTCTCCTTCCCTCGTCTCTTTGGAGAAAGTATCCTTCGATTGAACAGGTGCCTGGTTTGCTCCTTTCCATCTCTCACCCTACTGCACATGTGCACTCTTTCAGCTAGGCAGATTTTACAGCTAGGTTGCTACATATACATGTATTTGTTTTTTGAGCTGATTTTTCTATTCATTATTTGTAATGTTTGTCTTGCACATTCCGAACGCTTCTGGTACAGTGTAGTATAAAGGACAGACAGTTCTGTGTAAAGCAAGGAAACATATGACAAAACACTTGAAAATATTTAAAGGAAATCATCTATATATAGATGAAAACTTTTGCACACTTACATCAGCGCTAAAGCTTCAGTTCCCCTTGATCAAGCAGGTTAAGAAGTTCCTTCCACTGGTGACTCACTAACTTTGTCAGTGGTTTCAGAGCACTCTGCAGCAGCCTCACCTGGTACTATTTGGATTTACAGCATAGCAACCTCTTTCTGTTACTCCAAATCCTTTATAATAAAACTAGATTATTCTTATACTTTCTGACAGTATTTTTCTTGTGCTGTGGTCAACAATGTGATTGTGTGCCTATTTGATTTTGCTTTTTAAACTAAGCTTGACCCAAATGAAATACAAGTAAAAATATCAAACCCACAAGTAGGGTTTCAGAAACCACAAGGTTCTCCTGCTGTTTAGACGTGTGTGAATTACAGTACATCAAGAAATCAATATTCCCTAGATGGTGCTTGTGCCTGGCACTTCATGGTGAACAAACATTAGATAAGACAATATAAATGGTACAATCCTTATTGATTTCTCTCGACTGCGTAGAATGTGAAAGCTACAGCCACAGTTAACACTCACTGACAGACTCATCTAAAGTTTCAGTGCTATTTTATATTTTTATAGTTGGCCATGCTCAATTGATTCCATTAAGTTGCTAGACACATTTCAAGCCATCGAGATAAGAAAAAAAATGCAGTGCCTGGAATGAGACGCTGCTACTTTGTGCCTAGCAGGATAAAAAGGTTAAAGGACTAAATTGTGCCTGGATGTTGGAAGGAGTTCTCTTTTATTTGATAGAGTTTGTTATTGTTTTTAGTGAATGGATACTGTGAGTGATGGATAGATGCATTTAACTACCTTAAATAAATGACTGAACGGTATAGACCAGAAACATCTATGGGGAAACTGTACTGGAAGCTCCCAATGTTATAGCCCCTCCCCAAACAAACAAGCAAAACACCTGGTAGTTCTGCCTCCCTGTACAATACAATTCCCTCAGGAAAACAAAAAAAACATTGGACTGGCTTTAAAATCTTGCGTTTGGGATTTTTTCTTCCCCGTTTTTCTTCCTGCTTTGACTCAGGATCCACATTTTAAATTGCCTTTCTATAGCAATTTATATATTGTTCTTTTTCCCCAAAAAGTGAACTTCTCTTACATTTCTGGGAAATTAGGGGGTAGGTCTGCATAAGACATTCTGATTATCAGGATATAAAATTTAGTGCCCTGAAAGATAGTTCTTTATTTCCCTTTTATACCCAAAGAGCAATACCTCTTTCAGCAACATATCAGAATATCAATTTCATAGATTCTTACTCCCCTGCTGGGAAGATTTAAATAATACGATTAAATTAGTGTGAAAAGGGTGGCAGACATCTACTCTATGAATATTAAATGCAGATTGGGCTATGGGATACATAACGTCCTAGAGAAAACCATTTTTATATCTTTTTGGACTGTTTGATATGTAACAAGATTGAAATTCAGAAATTAAAAATGGAATCAAAACTAAAGGAGTGGGGAAATGTTTCATATCAAAAACATATCAAAAAAAGCCATTGTGTTAAGGTTTCCTCTAGAGAAAACACTCTCAGCTACACTGTAAAACAGCTTACGAAGTGCTGAATATTCTGATCTTGAAGCAGCAAACTCTGAAGCACATGCTTTGCTTTAAGTGTGTTGTGGTCCTATTGATTTCAACAGTACTGAGCTTTGCTGGATTGATAGCAGCATAATCAGCACCCTCCACGAGTGGGCACTCCTTTTCTCAGCGTATTCCAGAAAAAAAAATCAAAGAAAACTTCTATACTATATGAAATCAGATGGGGATTACATTTTTTCAGCTTTCAAATGAACTATTTTTCTTTTATAGAGATTTCTATCTCAAAAAAAAAAATCAAAAACCAAAGAAACAGGGTGAATCTACTTGAAAACATCAGAAATAATTTACTGAACTTTGAACAGACTTTGAACAGTAAATTTGCAAGACGTTGCTTGCATCTTGCAGAATTTTCATATATTTGAGCATGTTAATATAATTCACTTTTTCAGTCCAAATTTGGTGACTGCCTACAGTTTCTTCCAAAATTCTTTTACCGAAAAAGACATGACAAACTGTTTTAAAATGACAAAAATGTCTCTAGATCAACAGAAAGCTGCAGATTGGTTCTCATATCAAGAGCTTTCTATTTTCCCTATAAAATATTAGACATAATTAAAGGTGAGTTAAGACTTTGGTGAAAATCTAAAGAGCATCAGAAAATCTGAGCACTGCTCAGCTTTTCAATTGCTTTTCTACTTCTCAGTTCTTTTAAATGGTTTTCTATGGCAGGAACATTTTTCTTAATTAGTCACAGCTAATTAGTGTTCTGGCATAGACAAGTAATCAGAAATGTCAGAGCTGCAAGGCTACATCTCCCTAATCCTTTGATAATAATTTAGCCTCCTGGGAGGGCCTCAAGCTGCGGTAAGTAGTGGCTGACAATAAGGCAAAATTAGGTGGGCAGCAGACCATTAGGATAGAAAAATAAAAAGCACTACCAAATCCTGCTGAGCACCATCAGGCAACTAACTACACTGCCAGATGAGGTGCCTGTTTAAGCCTGTGTTGTTAATTAGCTGATTCTACCAGACCTGCCACATATGTCCAGGTGCATCATGCAAAGATGTGTATTTCTGGGTTTGCGCCAAAGGACAATTTTGCACTGTGATCAAATTTCAAGAATCCGAGAAAGAAGCCCACATATTTCTTGAAGATTATTCTGAGTTATCAAAGAAATAAGAAGATCAACGAGCTACAATCCATTTTTGTTGAGTCTCATGTAATTAGGCATGGTCCTCTCATGTTTCTCAGTTTAATACAAACAGAGCTTTTGATTCAAAAGTGGCCTTTAACCAGTTCTACCTAGTCTTAACTTGCCGAAGTTGCCCTGGCATATAACCTAGATCAAAAAGTAGACATTTTGTCAAACCAAACACTTGCAAATAATTACATAACAATGTAAGGTAAGATTACTTACTAAAATTAATGTGACAGGAAGGAATTTGAGAATGGGAAAAAAATCACAATTTAACTTTTTTCTAATAAAACATTGTTGAATACTGAATACTACAGTAACGTTGCTTTTGAGTTAGACATGAACAGCACAAAGAGTTGGTACAACAGAAAGCTCACATGTAAAATACACGTTCCTCTTAGCGGTGCAACACCAGCCGAAGATTAACTCACTTGTCAGAGAGGAGCATTTGCACATTTTTAACACGTTTTTTGTAAAAGGTCAGAAAACTTAAATAAATGATGCAGCTGAATGCAGCACTTGCTAAAAATGTACTAGCAGATATGATGGTAAACAGAAATGAATCAGTGCCTGGCAAGATCATGGAGTAGATCCTCCTGGAAACTATGCTAAGGCACATGGAAAATAGGGAGGTGACTGGTGATAGCCAACATAGCTTCACTAAGGGCAAATCGTGCCTGACAAATCTGGTGGCCTTCTACAATGAAGTAGAAGAAGGTTACAGCACTGGCGGATAAGGGAAGAGCAACTTACGTCATCTACCTGGACTTGTGCAAAGCATTTGACACTGTCCCACATGACTTCCTTGTCTCTATATTAGAGAGACGTGGATTTGATGGATGGACCACTTGGTGGATAAGGAATTGGCTGGATGGTCACACTCAAGGAGTTGTAGTCAACAGCTCAATGTCCAAGTGGAGACCAGTGATGAGTAGCACTCCTCAGGTGTTCGTACTGGGACTGCTGATGTTTAACATCTTTGCCAGTGACACGGACAGTGGGATTGAGTGCACCCTCAGCAAGTTTGCCAGTAACACCAAGCTCTGTGATAAGGTCAACTCGCTGGAGAGAAGTGATGCCATCCAGAGCAACCTTGACAGGCTTGAGAGAAGATAGGCCCGTGCGAACCTCATGAAATGCAACAAGGCCAAGTGCAAGGTCCTGCACAAACATCAATACAAGATGAGCAGACAGTGGATTGAAAGCAGCCCTGAGGAGAAGGACTTGGAGGTAGTGGTTGATGAGAAGCTCAACATGAGCTGGCAATGTCCGCTTACAGCACAGAAAGCCAACCGTATCCTGGGCTGCATCAAAACAAGTGCGACCAGCAAGTCAAGGGAGGTGATTCTCCCCCTCTACTCTGCTCTCATGAGACCCCACCTGGAGTACTGCGTTCAGTGCTGGGGTCCCCAGCATAAGAAGGACATGGACCTGTTGGAGCAAGTCCAGAGGAGGGCCACGAGGATGATCAGAAGGCTGGAGCACCTCTCCTATGAAGACAGGCTGAGAGAGTTGGGGTTGTTCAGCCTGGAGAACAGAAGGCTCTGGGGAGACCTTATAGCAGCCTGCCAGTACTTAAGGAGGCCTAGAAGAAAGCTAGAGAGGGATTTTTTTACAAGGGCATGTAGTGATAGGACTAGGTGTAGCAGTTTAAACTGATAGAGGGTAGATTTAGATCATGTATAAGGAAGACATTCTTTACTGTGAGGGTGGTGAGGCACAGGAACAGTTTGCCCAGAGAAGTTGTGGATGCCGCATCCCTGGAAGTGTTCAAGGCCAGGTTGGACGGGGCTTTGAGCAACCTGATCTAGTGGGAGCTGTCCTTGTCCATGGCAGGGGGGTTGGAACTAGATGATCTTTAAGGTCCCTTCCAACCCAAACTATTCTATGATTCTATGAGTACTTCAAATCTCCATTTAGATACAGAATGAAGTACATGACACAGTAATCTTTGGAGAATAATTACCGCCTCAAATAACCTCAAGTACATCACTGAATTTAAATTTTCCATCCCTTTCTACTAATGGAAAGGAAAACAATGCTTTTATTGCAGTTAATGGTAAAACTCCCAGTGATTTTGACAGTGTTGAACCAGACCCCATGGGAATTTTAAAGTTGGATATTTTTTATATCTGATAATTTTGTGACCAGATAAAGAAACAGCACTGTGCCTTGATAGGTGGCACTTTTTCTTACAGCATTCATCAGGCAGATTATAAATAAGAGGGAGCTTCTTCAGATTAGCAGTATTATAGATTTATTCTAGGTTTGTATAATTCTATTTAAATATTGCATTTTCCCATTCACCAAATACTACTTTTATGGCCTTTTCTGATTTTTTTTTAATCAGTGTTTGAAAAATGCTTAAAGTATAACTTTGTTTGTAAAACATTTTATTAAATATTATTTTAAAAAATAATTTCTTGGTTTAAATTATTAGACTTTAAAAAGTTTCAGTGGGTGATGCTTTTAACCATAATTAAAAATCTAAACCATTAAACAAACGCAGGAGTGCCTGTCTTTATGATTTAGTTGCTGTACACTGAATCTGCCTGAGGTAGAAAATGTTTGCTTTATTTGAGTTTATTAGAGACATAAACTTGTCCCATTTGTAACTTCATTGTTTTATATTGCTTCAGTGGCACATGGGATTGGAAAGAATCATATGGATCATTGAATTAAGCCTTTAGGAATCACTAACATGGAGTAGACATTAAGCCAGAAGTACTGCAGATCATCCACATGTACAATGTGTTACAAAACCTTGCTATTGCTGTTTAAGATCTGTGGTGTTAAAAACAAACAAACAAACAAAAAATCCCACAACTATAAACTGCTATAGATGATAGGAGATATATGTCACAAATTCCTGTAATGGGAAGGAATTTGGTAGGTGAAGTTCCCAGCTGATCCTAGGAAGAGGACTATGTCTCACAATGCTAAGGAACACAAAAAGTCCTAAGAGTCTTTGACAAATTGACCAAGCAACATACTCTTTGTGACTCCAAATCTGGTGATGAAGTTTGAGAATGAGAGGATGGCACAGTTGCTACCAGGAGCACCAAGGCATTTTGTCCTGCATGCTGTCTATACTCCTTTCAGAGGAGGTGAAGGATGAAATGAACCCAGAAGCAAGTAATTCAGAGGAAACAGAAGAAATAAATAACCAGCTTGGTTCTGCTGCATGATCAACAACAAAAGTACTGAAGAATAGGATTTAAATGGTTTAAACTGGTGCAGAAAAAACCTGCAGCCCAGTCTTCCTTCGAAGTTCCCTGGAGATCTGAGCACCTCTCTCATACGTAAGGATTCATATCACAAGTTTAAATTCTATTCTAAATTTTCATATTTTGTATAGCGTGGCAATGCTTTTCCAGGCTTCTCAAGCACCACCACAAAATACTGCATATTTTTTGCTTTCCTCCTAGTTTAAGACTTCTCAGATGTTTAGAAAACTCTCCAACTTCTAGCCTTAATGTATTTGTGACCCATTTGCAGACATTTCTACTTATATCAACACTATTCTTAAATTTACATGATCTTCTTTGATATGTACAATACTTCATATGGTAGACATGCCATTTTCTTGGTCACTGTAAAAGCTGCTGCACATAGCAGCCCTAAATCAAGTCAATGAAATCCATGAATAAGTAATTTGTAAGCATACATTTTTGGATTAAAATGGCATCCAAGGCCTAATCTCGTCTATGTTGATAGCTATCACTTCTAGCATACAGAACAGTCTGGTTTTTTTGGGTTATTCTGGATGAGTTTTTTTGCCCGTTGAAGCACAGACACGCACTTTTCATGGTTTGCTTGGATGACGATTTCTCCTCTGATAGAAATATTGTGTGTTTTAAGGGGAAATCAACAGTGATGTACAACTGCAGCCAGTCAAATGGCTTGAAGTATATTTACATAAAAATTTGAATATATTTTATGCTTGCTATTGAAATCTAACTTGATATAATTGAATTTATAAACAGTATCTAGGTTTTGTTATATCACTAATTAAAAAAAAAAAATCCAAAATCATGGGCAAATTCCTGCTCTTCTTACACCGTTACAAATCTGAATTAATCTCAGGAAAAGTGAGTTTACACAGTGAGATGCCTTTGTTTTAAACTTCTGCTTGCTCTGAGCTTACGTATTTGTTACTGCATTTGTCTGATTCTGTCCCATTGATTATATCTCCCAGTGTGATCTTATGTAGAAATGTGATACTGCCACATCTAAAGAAAACTAAAGATACAGATAGATATTTGATACACATAATACTCATCATGCTTCAAGAACTGTGTACATCTTTTTTCCCTCCTTAGAGCAATAACCACTGGCCATGACAGAATATGATGCATATTACTAAATAAAAGGGGATAGGAATGGTTTTGTGTCTCAAAGGTAAGTGGTATGTCATGGCTTGCAACCATACAGAAATTTTTTCTTGTGTTGAAAAGCTTGATTGCTGAAATAAAACTTGGGAGAGGTCCTCAGCCCATGCTGGCCCCAGTAGTACTGAGGTTCTGTCCTTTGAGTTAGTGCTGGATGGCCTAACCCAAAACCACGCCAGGAGCTATACTGATGACTCAATGGTATGGATGATCACTTGCTAGTTCTCAGGCCTCTGCCTTGGCCCCGTTTGGTTTACTACTTGGACATAGCCTAAGGCTTGGTCCAATTCCACTACATCAACAAAGTCAATGTGGTCTCTCCAGTGACAGTTAGTCTTGGCCTTAGGCACATAATTTTATTAACATTCAGAAAATTACAACATAAGCAAAAATAACCCCAAAGAAAAACAAAAAATAGAAACTTGAAAATGAAACATATGCTTGCAGATTCAGTGCAAAAGCAAACTGAAGCAGAAGTTGCTAATATGGTTTTAGTACTTTGTGAAGGTGCCAGCTGGATGGATGATAATTTTTCTACCCCTGCAGGGCATCAAAGCTTTTATAAAATCATTCTTTTCACACATATTAGCACTTAGCGTATTAAAACAGATGATACTTTTTTTTGTAAAGCTGCCTGGGAGTGTCTGGAAATAAAAAATCTGAGAGAGAAATCTCATTTTGACCACCCAGTCTAACAAACAACAAACACTGACATGACATACCATGGCTGAGAGTCTATGTTATGGGACCTTCTGTGACTGCCACAACTGTAGTGTCACAGTAAAGGCTGTGAATTGCTGTTATGAAAACATTTGCTGTAACTTGCATAATTAAATGAAAGTGCCAGCAAAGCTTTCTAAAATACTTAGGAGATGACACACAAATAAATACATTTTGAGGCGTGTATTATATTCCAGAATTTGTTTTGCAATGGATTGCATTGCACAGTGTCAGAGATTAGTTTTTTCCATGTTTGAATTCCTGCATAATTATGACGGACATAATTGTCATGTAAATTGATTCGAGTTTATAGTAAAATAACTTTTAATTTAATTTTATTTTACATGTGTAGTGCTTTGAATTTATACAAAAAATAGATACAATTTCACCCACCTAAAGCTTTTGCTTCAGGCAAGCCAGAAAAGGACATAATAGATTAAATTGGTGGTCAGAACTTGAATAAGCAGAAATATGCCAAAGAGTGTTGCTATTGGCTTTACAGGAGAGGAAAATTTTGGTAAAGTAGGTGACTCTTTCTAACAAAAAGAGGACAAATCAAGACAGAGGAATGGCTGGAGGGGGGCTGCAGAAGCCAGAATAGACACTGAGGGAAATTAGTGCAAAGATACAGGGCTGGCTGGCAATGTGTGGGCCTCGAGGACGAGGAACAGAATTATCCTCAACTTGCAGAAGCAGGATCAAAATTTTGAATAGGAGCCTGACAACTCAATGAACGGTCAACTTTAAGACCATAAGACTCTTAAACTGAAAATACCATAAAGCAAAATTCTAAAAGTTGTTCCACGGAAATACCAGTCAAACCCATAGATACACCTGGCATAACTGCCCTCTTTCTGTATATGAACAAACAGTGATATGTAGAAGTTCTTTATTTAGGGAAATTAACTCTGCAATGGAGTCCAGAAACCACACCAATCCAATTCTCTCCATTAACAAATGCAAAATCAAAGGAACAAAATTGGACTACTTACAGCGGAAAAAATGACTATTTCAAGTAATAATATCTTCTACCATTTTTATTTATGCCTTCAAGCACTTAAAATTTCCATGCAGAAAATGTTTAAAGAAAGGCCACCCTTGATAGCTGAAGACGATAAATAAAATGCAAAAGAAAAAATGGTCATCAAGGAAGAACATCCAAATGGCTTGCTGAATATCATCAAAATGCAGCTTATCCCCTCTAGCATAGTAGTGACACCAGCAAGCCTTGCGAGGGTAATTACTTACATCAAATAACTTCTCTATATACATTTCCTCATTGACCTTTTCTCGAAGTATATCCTGGTTTTGTCGAACAAACATAATGTAGGTATCTGCTAGATCCATCCCTGGTTTCTGTGGAGACATAAAGCAAGAGGAAAGAGTAGTGGGGAAGGGAAAGAGAAAGACCACACAACAACTGAGACTTATAAGAAGTTATACTTAGTTGTATTGGAAACTGAGGCAATGTTACAATGCTCATATTTGTAAAAACAGCATTTAGTAAATCTGCTGTAAATTCTGAGTTAGTTACCAAGTTCAAGAGGGTCCACTATTAGTAAAGTTCTCAATGTTAGAATTTATGAATGCTTTGAGTCACAAATCTGCTCTGATGTATGTGAGCCAAGAATGAAGTCTTGGTTCTGGTAACATCAATGGCAAACTTCGGCATTTTCCCCTTTGTCCTTAGTAAGGCTGTCATAACTACCCCACCCTCAAGGTCCAGATCCTGCTATCACATTCAGAAAATGGTTAAAAAACACCACAGAATTCCTTTTGTATTGCCTCAGATTTGTTGCCATTTGTTTTCAATGTACAGCTGAACTTTGTGTTTGAGGTTAGTTTCCACTAATTCTGATTCAAAGTTCAAGCGCTTCACTGAAAGCAAATAAGTTACAATGGCACAAAAATGTTAGTATGAGAGTAGACTTGTAGCCCTATTTTTCAGAAACTGTTGCACTAGCATAGTCAGCTCAGAAGACGACTAGGAAAGCAGCAAGGACTGAAGCATTTCCCTTTTTGCACCAATCTACATTCTGTAGGAATAGCTGAGTAGGTTTTATTTTCATACCACACTCTTAAACACGGGACAGGTCAAGAAATGCTGCACCTATGTCAGGTCAGCTAGAGTGGTTGCTGCAGCTACTCCTTCCTATCCCATTGGGACTTCTGGACCTCTGTATCCACAAAATGTTTCACACTAAACCCCCACCGTGACAGCCTGCAATGTCCTCTTTCGTGGTAGCATATGCAGAGCTGGTCAGGAGTTCACCTTTCTGTAACAGGAACTGAAAACGAACATAAGCACTTTGGAAAGTCTTCTGTGTCAGCAAATTTGTAAAAGTATCTTTTGCTCCCAAATAACAGTTTTTGTTTTTGTTTGTTTGTTTGTTTTTAAGTTCATGGCATGAAAAAGAAGGCTAAGTTTTGTAATAACTTACTTTACAGTAAGCTTTTTACAAAGCTATTCATAAAAGATTCAGATTTAGCTAAGATTGACTCTATACAGAATATTAAAGAGCTCTAGTGAAGGAGAACAAAAGCAGCTACGTTCAGTCCCTGAATTCCCAGGCATAAGTCACCTTTGTTTCTTAGAAGCTGTTAGTGTCTCAAAACAGCATAGGTGCAAAGCTGTAAAATATGTAGCATATTTTAAAGACCTATATGCATAGACATGCTGATATAGTTAAAATATTTACACATTTCATAGTAAGGCTTGCTTTTTAGTCTACAAGTGGACAACATTTTACTTTCACATTCCTTATTATCATGTATGCAACGTATTATAATGTACATAAACAGGTCTGAGCACAGAAGGGACGGAAAGATATAACATGCCCAAACTGTCACCTGCCCAGAAACTGCCACTGGAGTAATAGGATGAGAACATTCTCCCCTCAAAACTGCAATGAATGAAACCTCCTGGACCATGAGCTTGGTCCCTTTTCCCTGGATTCACCATGAGTATGATCCAAAATATGTTTTACTTTTTCATTTCATTCATGCATGAATAACAGTTTGATTTCTTAAAAATAATAGTTAAATGTGGAATGATGACCCAGTTTAATGATCCTGGGCATCTCCAAAACTCACACTGAAAAACGTAATGTGTTCTGCACATTGGTCATTCCAGAGGCAATGAAAGCTCATTTAAAAATCTTATCACATACATACAGCTACCTACATGAAACTCTAAAGAGGAAAGCAGGACCATTTATTTTTACATCTAAGTTACAAACCTTGATTCTAAGCACAGAAATAAAAATGTAAAATAACAACAGATAAAATAGTTCTCTGTTAGAAAACGTGGTTCATGGAAATCAATGGATTTCATTCATCAAAAATGTGCCTTCTTCACCAAAAGTTGACAGAAATGTTTTTTTAAATGAAACTAAATCACAAGTGAAGGAGATTTAAAACAGAAATCTACATATATTCCCTTAGAATACTCATTTGCGATGGCATAAAAGAATACAACCAGAGTTGAAACCTCATGTACTTTCTAAAACCTTATAGGAAATTTATATGAATTGGACTAGTTTATCTTGGAGGGACAATGGGACAATACTGTGAAATCTCAGGGGGTGGGTAAAGGAGATAATCTAACAAATGAGAGGATGATTATAATTCTTGCAGATACATATTCAAATATAAAAATGAATTTCCACTGAATGCTAAAACCTACTGGTTCTCTGATTCATGCAATTTGTTCTTTTACTAAGTTCAATAAAAAAATGGTTGTCTTGCAGACAGCCAAAGCTAGAAAAACAGCATTTTCCATCAACATCAACTCTCCCCTTATCTTTGAGATGTTTACCTAGTCTTGAAGCTGTGACATATGGGAATTTCACACCTAGTGAATATATTTTCATGTATCTTGTGGTACAGGAGTGTAATCATTAAAAGAATATACACAAGTAAGAGTAACTGCAACAGCTGGTGACATTTACCAATTAGAATTACAGTTCTTTAAAACACTTCATCGTTCTTTAATGTGTGCAGGATAATTATCTTTGAAATTGCTGTGGAAAAAAAAAATTAATTTTCCTTTTAAACAGTGTCTGCCTATAGTAGAATTATCTGGATATGGAAGATTACCAATATTCCAACAGTATGACTTTTTAAAAACTCACCAAAATCATTGCAAGCTAACTATCTTTGTTTATGGTGGACAAAATACAATAAACATTGAATGAACCAACAGTAAATCAAATAGTTCATTATCTCTCTACATGAGATGCACTGAATTTATTTGTTTGCTCTAAACATGCAAAAGAAGAAAAGAAAGCTATTACAAGCACTGAAACAGGCACAGTGCTACATATTTAATGTTTTAACTGTTTTTTTTTTTTCATAGGGATTATGTATTGGAAGTGAACCTCTGATTTGACCCTATCATTGTTCTACTATTTTGGTTTATTAAGCTTCAGAAAAAAAGAAACAGGCTAACATAAAATAATAATAATAACAATAATAAAAAAGCAACTGGGTGTACCTTAAAATACAAACCAAACAAGCTGAGATATACTTTAAGTAACTGTCACAGTGGACATTTGATTACTAATACCAGACAGACCTTAAACAACTCAGTCTCCACTTCTATACTCAAAACATAAAATTTTGCTCCTCTGAATCTCTGGCAGAACATTAGCTGGAGTTAATGGGAGAGAGTTATTTGCACATCTTTGGGAGAAGAATTTAGCCTGGTATATTTATCTGGATAAGTGTTTAGAAATGCATCCTGTCTGAAAACTTCCCCAAGAAAAAAAGTTTTTTTTTTATGATAGATAAAAAGTTATTGTAGGTTTGTTTTATTCAGAACAGCAGACAAGATGTTTTGCCTATCTGAAAATGAAAGAGAACCAAACAAAGAGATGAATGGAGAAACTGGAAACACAAAGACATCAAATAAAATACCAGGAAATGAAGAGTTGTAAATAGGGTTACTTTGTCGCTGGTTACACAAGTAACTGAATACACTGGCAAGTGAATGAGTTTAAACAAGGGTGTAGGCTTCAGCACATTCTTTTTTAGGGTTAATCACTAGTTAACCTGGCAAGATGAACATGCTGTTTTGAAAAAAAAAAAAAAAAAAAACTTTGTTAATTATATACTGCAAGTACTCTTACTTCCTGCTGCTACACCTAATCCCACAGGTGCAGGTTGTCTCTTTTGCTATTCACTGGTAGGTGGGTTCAGATTGACAGTCACTTTTTCATAGTGACAAAGTTAGATAAAGAAGAAACAGCTTAACCTTTCACCATTAAACAGGAAAACACTATCATAGTGTCTATTTAACAAGGAGGCAAATTTTAAAATACTTTATTCCAGTTTCAAAGATGATGTAGAAATGATATTATGATTGACACGTGCTCCCACTGGTGATGGGGCATCTGGTCAAAGTAATGCCGCATTGCCTTGAGTTCCAGGCATTCAAATATTTTGCTGCTGAAAGGTTTGCAACAAGTTTAATACTGCCACTAATATTAGCCCTTTCCCTATGGGAGAGATACGCTTAAGTTTCTGCACAGCTTTTTACAATGCAACCATTTGTAACGAATCTCAATAAAAACCATGTACATTTTTGAATACTTGAATGATGTTTATTCTCACTTTAGCATTTGTCACAGAACATTTCTTACGATCACAGAGTATTAAGCATACTTGTATTCTTGATATTACCAAGAAAGAAATATACTCTTACAGAGTTGCTATCCCATCAAAGCATTCATTTTTCAAGGATGAGAACAGATGTACAGGCTAACTATATAATAACAAACTTCTTCCTATTTTGTATTTGCTCTCCTCTCCGCCCCCTTCCCCTCCCCTGCATGCTGGAGGGAGGCGTTTTAACTACAGCATGGATATAACAATGAAATGAAAAGGAGTGATGAGCTGGAGGGGGCTATTGTGAGAAACATAGGAGCTCCCTATTAAGTGTCCACCACCTAATGAAAGAGCACATTGGAAAATTTCACTGCCTGGAATTTCTCATCTAAGTACTCAAGGCTCATCACTCGTGCTTTTGAATGAGAGAACTAAAATATCATTCACATAGTTTTGGAATATAAACTACTTGTACTCATGACAAGATCCTCACTCCCTTCATTTCTTACACATCAAAATACCTAAGCCAGGCAGGAAGATTTGTATAATCAATTCATTGTAAAGGTAGCATTTTATTCTTACATGGTTATGAAAAATACTATTTTGCTTAAATGAAAAAATACTATGCAGTTTCCCTGCCTCTAATGTATTTTCTTATAGATTAAAAAGCAACCTTGGCAAAAGCTAAGGTGTGTATTTTAAGAGAGAACTGCCATGCAGAACTTAAGCTGTGATTCTGCAAGTGTTTATGCAAACCCTTTTTCATATATGTGTAGTTTCATTGAAATCACAGGGAAACACAGGTGTGAAAGGGCATCTGAATTGTGTGGTGCAAAAGTTCTTCAACATGCCATAGCCACGATGGCAAAATCTGATATTAAACCCTGTTTTTTCCCCCAAATAACTACGTTCTGCTATGTTATTTTAACTTGCTGACTGATTAGCAGCTGTCCTTCTGATCTCTATTTAAGAGGTATCTCAGAAATACTGCTGACTTAAAATAGATGATGCAGAGCTTTTCCTCCCATTCTGCAACAGCTTGTTTTTATGGATTTGAAAGCAGAAGGGATGGTTCCCAGGTTTGGGTATACAGAGGAAGAGGAGGAAGGTATGAGAAGCACTGAGCATGAGGATGATGACAACTCTGTGCTCTATATTTTTAAGCAGATGTTTCCAAGTAAATCCTGCTTAAGAAATGAATGGCACAGTATGTCTACACCTTAATAAACACTGATTTCCCACAAAAGTTACTTGCTTCTTAAAACTAGTTAAATAGGCAATGCAACACAAGTGTGATATTTGGAAATGGAGGTATCTGGAAGAACCTGATGTGTATCTGCCTGGGAGGGGGCAGAGTTCCTACTCTGGCCTCTGCAGGACCCCATAAGTCAAATGCTGGCACATGTGTGAGGCCCCTTTTCATACCTTTGATCCCTGCATAAAGGCAACAGCAGAGTAAGAGGCCTGGCATTGTGTGAGTTGTGCATTGCTGTCAGCCCTGGGTCCTTCAAATGGCCTCTGTGCACTTGGTATGACAGGTGGCCTACATGAAGTGCAGGAGGATTAGGTTCCTTCTGTGCCCTCTAAATGACTGGCATAGATTACTGGCTCCTAAAAAGGGATTTAAACATACCTTTCTGAACAAAAAGAAGTATATAAATATGCATGTAACTGGATGCTCAATTTGTATAAGTAATTGCTCTGGTTATATTTGTAAATGAGGCAAATGTGTAGAGAAATGATGAGCTAGATACACAATTATTTGTGTGCAAAATTGACTTAAATGATGAGAAACTGAACACAATGAAATTATCTACGCAATTTAGGAATACTAATCATTTGAGATTAATAGACATTTTTGCCCTCAATTCTGCTGCATTCTTTCCCTATTCTCATTAATTAACTGGCTATGTAAACAGAACATTAAAGAAAAAAATAGACAGGTTTTACTTCTATATCTCCCAATGATTGCTTGGGCTTTAAGAGAAACTAACAAACAGTTATAGCAGATTTGGGTGAGTTGCTTTTCAAAAAAAGTACCGTAAGTCAGCTCCTGCATTCCCAAACATCAAAGCAGAGCACTAACAAGAGAACAAATTGCATCCTTGATGTAACACTTATATTTGTAATGTTTGTGCTATTTTTCTCCAAACATTTGGCTTGTTTCACATGCACAGCAGCCACAATTTCTTTCACTTCAGAGCATAGCATACTGTGACAATTGCCAGCAAAAACAGCATAACAGCAACCAGATTTTTTCATTATTATTTTAATCATAAATCATCATTGTCACTACTGTTCTTAGTCTGGGTTATTTTGCACTGTTCCTAATATTTCTGTTGGTGTTTTAGTTACTAAAACAGACACAGTGTCCATATATCCCTATACACTGTGGTCAGGGAAAGCAATGAGAGTTCCTTGTGACTGTGCACATACCACTTCCGAAAAGAGCACTCTGAAAAATAGAGGCTTATGTTGAATGTTTTCTTAAACAGGTTAAAAACAAAAGATGAAACCTTTTTTTTTTTGGATGGAGTTATTCACAATTCTCTGGAAAGATTAATGAACAGAAGGGTGGATGGCAAGACTGATCATTTTTGCAAACATATCTGCCAAACAAACTGCAAGTCTAAGTCCACTTTTCCCATCCTGGCCCTGGGAAGCTGAAGAACGCCTTCTGCAGAGTACATGTCCTTGTGTCGCACAACTTAATTTCTAAATTGCCTATCAATATTAATGCCTTCTCCTCAAAATGACCAAGAACAATCCAAGAATGTCCTTCTTTCTTAATCCTTCTATTTTCATTTACCTTTTCACTTTTTGTATCTCCTTTCCTTCTCGTCCTATCTCTAAAACATTCTGCTCAGTACTGCCTTCATTTTCTCCCGATCTTTTGTCTATTTTAAAAGTTAATTTCTTCTTATTGCGCTATAAAACAGCATATTTTTCCCTCTCTGCCAAATATTCAACTTGGAATCACAGATAAAAAATCCTGTTGAATTCACACAAAAAAAAAAAAAAAAAGAAAAAAAAAAAAACCAACGACCTTTTGGCCCCCCCAATCCGTTCTCCCCTAGATCCACCAGCTTCCAAGACCCCAAGGACAACTCTAAAGCGAATTAGTGAGATCACTGAATGGAGGTGGGGCATGGGGGCAGAATGCGGTCATCTAACAAAGTGCAATTTTGCACATATTTGAAACTATACCAAATGACAAGGCTGCACTTAGGGGTACCTGTAAGCCTTCTATCTGCAAGGAATTGAATTCCAAGTACAGAACAACATTTTTAGAAGTATTCAGTCCTGAGCCTGCTATGAACACCTTGAAGCCATTTCTGTAAATGCAGCTATATGATAAGGGGCGACATGAAGAGAGAGTATAGAATTGTTGAATTTCTAGAAACCATACAGTCTAGTATGTCTGGGGTTCTTCTATTTTTGGAATTGTATTTACGTAACATCATTAACATCATTTTAATCATGTTTTCCTATGCTTGGCAAATAAGACTGTCTTAGAATCACATTAAAATCAAATGAGAATATTTTTGACAGTGATATTGACCATATTTGTTTGATAACTTCCGTGCTTTTTTGAAGAAAAATATTTTACTATAATACTCTAATGAAAATATTCTAATAGCTGAATTTTGCTTTTATGCGTAAAATAGCTCCAACAGCAACCCTGTTTTTATTCCCACCACATAAACATTGCATAACCAATGACAAATCAAATAGAGATTTAGCAAGCAAGGGATTAAATAAAACAGATTGGGTCCCAAAGTAAGAAATTAATGAACAATGGATATTCAAGAATGATGCTTTTACTTGTTGCTTATCCTCTACAGTTGAAAAAATTATCCAAATGATGGAAAGACCCCTACAAAAGAGTATCTAGGTTACAATCCTCACTCTTCCACAACTGAAAAAGTGCATTGAGAATAACCTTTCTAAGCTTTGCTTTGAGAGTTACTCGTTGCTTAAGGGAAATGAAATGCCCTCTGAGGGTTGTAGTGGCTGTTTAAATACTCTGTGTAAAGCTATAATGAATCTCTGTAGGAAAGCAAAATGTCAACAATAAAAAATGTGAGCTAACAAAACCCCTATTTTTTGAATTATTATTAACACTGAAAAAAAAAATAAAAGGGTTGTACTTACAGGAACATCAACATATTTTGCAGCTGCTTTCACCTTTAGAAAATTAAAAATAAAACAACACACAGTAAGTGATTACTACTACAGATTGTGCACAATTTTAGAATTACGCACAGAAAGAAGTACAAAAACACTGTGAATTCAGACACTTACTGTGAATGAAACTAATGATGAGAAGAAAGTGCCTTCATCATATCTTGACAATTTAGACAGCACACCTTCTAACACCGAAACAACCTGGAGAAAAAGCACAGAACAAGATCCAAATGCACAATGTGAGAAGTAAATATTTTGAATGAGAATGTGAGTTTTTCTTCCTCAGACTTCCATAGTTCAAAAAGGCAAAATGACAATTTGATCACTTTTTCTCTCATAAAGTGCTGAAATCACGGAGAACCTTTTTTTTTTCAGCTTCACTTGCTGATCAAACTGATAGAAATCACTTTTTAACCACTGCAGAAATAGAAACCCAACCCAAATTTTCTCTCAAGGTGAGCTTGTTAACCCATATCACTTTGCTGCCCCTAGACTGCATGGTTAAATACAGGAGTGTGTATAACCAATACATATTCTGGGTAGGAAACACACGTTATTTTCTAGGACCACAGTTTCTAGTATCACAGCTTCAAAGTTGATGGAGCACAATTGTTAAAGCTCATTATCTCAGTATCACGTTCCTCTTATCTTTGCTATTGAAAAGAAACCCAGCACTGATTTCTTCCAGCAGTGTAACTGCACTAGTGATTTCTGTCAGCTCATCTTCAGCAACAGCAACAGCTACTGTATGGCCAACAAGAGGCAAGAAAATGTAGGCCCCACATCTCTAGTATGGCAGGATTCCTTTCCCCAGTACTTCCACCTGTGACTCTCTGAGGAGAATGACTCCTCAGCAAGTGGCTTGTAAGGTCTTTTTGCCAAAATTTATTTCTGTCAAAAAAAATCTCTTATTAATTGTATTAATTGCATTTATCATTAAAATTAAATGTTAAAGCTCTCCAAAATAGCCTTAAACAAATAAATGCCATTCTCGTGTTCCTCTGTGATGTTACATTGCTTAAGTCATTTATGGTATATGACATAAAAAGTATGTCAGCCACCGCATGCGTGCACATTTATTTTACACATATGAATTGCCTTCCAGTTTATATAAAGATTGTTTTAAAAGTCATCCCTTGCTCCAATACAGTCATTCCCACAACCACGAGTATCATTTTATGAGTGTGAGGACAGAACAAAATTCCATCTGGCATGCTGTTAATGGGCACTGTAACAGTGTCACAACAGTGTCACCTCCAGAGGAACTGAGATCATCACTTTACAATAAGCCCTGCTCTTAACAGTTCAAGGAGCAGGAGCAAGTGCAAGCCTACATTTGTCATTTATCAATCTAACCTGTCATATTTACAGTGATTAATTAAGACACTAGTATGTAGGTGCCGAACAAGGAATTAAACCACATCACGAGCTACCAGAAAGAATGGTGGTTGCTTCTGCACCCCAGGCGCAGTTAATTACAGTTCCCTTATTAGACCAAATACCATCTCTCTGCCTTGCCATTGCGTGCCTGCGAGAAGCTGCTGCTCATGTGCTGCAGACTTCTATACTCATTTTATCTGACTGGCAAGGATGCTTTATGCAAAAGGGTGTTAAACCTTATTGTGCAAAGATCCACTATGGAAGGGGCTAATATTACAAACAACATGGTGCCTACACTGCCAACAAATGGTTCCAATACAAGTGGGCACAAAAGATCAGAAAGCAAAACACTGCAGTGTCAAGGATGTCCATTTAAATGAAAGGCACAGTTATGAAGCTGGAAACTTGTTTTCTGAGATCTCGCTGTACAGACTTGTGAAGCTCTAAGCGCATTTCTGCCTGTACCTCCAATTCTCTGAACTGGTTACCCTGAGACACACTGTGCTTTGTTTCACTGTTTTGTGCTATTCCTGCGATTTGTTAAATGCTTTAGTTTAGCAAGTCTTGTGTATAAAATTCACAGTCTAAACTTTACTAAGTAGAGTCTCACTGAAGTGAAAGTACTCTTTTCATTGTCTTAGATGACTTGCAGCTACAAGCAAATATTGAAACACTTATTCCACTGGAAAACAAAGGAAATAATACAGAGGCAAAGGCTAAAAAGTAATGAAAATATATTAGATGAAAAAAATGAACACGCAGACACATTACACACGTTGACGTGCATTTTTCCTGGCCAAAACCGAGAGTGAAATATCAGCCTTCCTCAGAGGCTTTCTGCCTTGAAACAGAAGCAATCAGGATGTCACTGGCATTTCACATCTCAAGTGAGGAAAGACTGCTTCAGGTCCTAATGATCAGCCAATGACACAGCATTTGCTTTCTGTTCTGAGATTTCAACCTCTTGTAGTAGTCTATGTGATAATTAATAATGCAAATCACTCTTTACTGATAGCAATTGTCTCTAGAATTTGTATATATATATCCAGAAAGAATATGATTATATTCCTCATTCTACTATAATTTCATATATATATATAGAAAAAATATTATAAAGATTAACTTTTAATAGTATGATTTGCTCTGACTNCAAGTGGACACATTTTGCTTAAACTTCTGTAAGAATTCTACAAAAAATTCGTCTTCAACTCATGTGCAAGCATGGTGGAGGTCAATCTGAAAGGAGATTCTTGCTCCCGCCCACCCCCCGCCTGCAAGCTGTAACAAATGAAAACAAAGGC
>VXAL01012520.1:149207-165243 GCA_013399475.1 Chauna torquata
TCAATAGGAAAATATAATTTTATATTAATGGAATATAATCAGTAACTTCACTATGTGACCAAGAAAATCAAGAAACAATTCCAATTATACAAAAATCACAAAAAGCTTCCAAAATTATGAAGTTTGTTTAGAAATAAGATTTGATTTTTTTAAAACCTGAATTGCATTTCATTTTTTCAAGACTTATTTTGTGAACCATGAGATCAGAATTTTTTTTTAACCCACTCCTCCCCAGTGCCAACTTCCACCAAAACAGCCACCCCTGACAAAACAAAACTTCAGATCCTCATGGAAGATTATTTAACTCCAGGTGACAGGCTTTAGGAAGATGACAAATATTGTAGAATTCATGATAAAATTGTACGAGCTGACAAGGTTGTATGCATAATCCCAAAATCAGCACCTGAAGGACTCCAGCTTTTCTACTTCTGCCAAGCTTGCTCTGTGAGAGCAGACAAATCCTCACCCCATTTCCAAATACATTTATGGATAGTTGTGCCCTTACACTCCTCTGCTAGCTGATGTGATCACAGTGTGATTCTTGCCTGTCTATCACACTCAAAAACATGTTGCCAGAATACTGCAGCATCTAGATTGTAAAGTTTTAACTTACTAGGCTTTAAACTATTTATCCCAAATAACAAAGGCTGAAAAATCTCTGGATGAATTAATGTTGTGTGACAGAAAAGGTCTCCCTTACTGCTGCTGTTCATTTGACTCAGGATACATGGACCGTTGGCTTCTGGTTCATGAAAGAAGGACGTGGGATACTCTTCAGCATACAACTACTCAAGAGTACATACACTGAAACTAAGAAGCTGGACAGGCAACTGTTTGAGCAATAGCAGCAACTGGCATGTTACCTAGTTGTCTCACTGTACCCTTCTGCTGTACTCCATGAACTCCATGAACGGCCATTCTGTTTGGTTATGAAGAAGGCTACAGGCACCATGGTTGGCAATGAAGAAGGCTATGGGCACCACGGTTAACCTGAGATAAGGCAATTCTCCCTTGGACATGCTTCTCAAACCCTCCTAAGGCAGCTGACAACCAATGCAGAAGGCATCCAGCCAGCTGAGCTCTCTTTAAAAACCATGTACTAATTGTGCCTCTATCCAATTAACACTATGCTTAAGTTTTAAGATGATATACAAAAGCGAAGGAGCGGAGCCTTTCTGAATGGCAGACTTGGGGACTCTGTATAAGTGTGAACTTAATTGGAGGACGTTTGGGAGAATGGCAAGCACTGTATAAAGTAACATAGGAAAACCAGGAGACTCAATCAAATTGAAACCCCAAACTCAAGGTGCTATTATTGCTAACCACGACCAGAATGTGCTAATGATATGGTAAGAATTCCCTCTCCTATCTGACAAAAAAGGGTGAGAATTTTTATTTATTTATTTTTTTTACTCAGTTTTCCTTATAGAAAACTTTTCTTGACTGGCATAAAAGCCCATGTCTGAGACTAAAATGAAGACAAAGGAGGACGAGGGAAAGAAAGGTAATATAGAAAAGGTTTTAAGATCAAGTGGCTGAATAGGAGTANCAAGTGGCTGAATAGGAGTAATTGGAAATGTCTTGGATTCCAGAAGTATCTCACCCAAGAAATCTTCAAGCATTTCAGACAACTATGATATCAACTACAAGCAACTGAAAAGCCTATTATTTCTTATTCTTCCAAAACAGCCTTGTGAATGGAATAAACTGATAATTCAAAGTTCATGAGAAAGAAGGTTTCCACATTACCTGATAATTTCTCATACGTGGAGAAACTGAGATTCCTTTGGTTGACTAGATGAATTGGGATGAAGATTAATTTGGGGACTTTGAAATAAGTATGTATTTTATTGCAGGTATGCTAAATTGTCAATCTCTTGCACCAAAAAAAAGCACTGGAAGCATCTGGGGTCATGGTCAGACCTAGAAGGCAATAAGGGCTTTATTTCTGTATGGAGATCGATGGAGCTTGAAATGAATGATGGAGCTTGAAAATCTAGAGAATGAGGAAATTTCAGAAGAGAATCTGGTGAAGGTCTGCAGTCCAAAAGGTAATTGTGAATGCTGAACTTCAGCTCTGAGGGGGACTGACAATGCAGGAGACACCACCCAGAGCAGGTGAGAGGAACGGTGTGACTGTGGAAAATGAAGGTATACCATCTGTCTGCAGGTCTTTATGGAAGTACTGGTATTGCCTTTTCCTAAAGAACAGTGTGTACACGTGTGCAGGTTACTGCTCAGACACTAAGCGAAACATGAACTGGCAGCACCACCTAAGGCGAACAGTTGCTACTTGTGGTTAACCTCTGATGAGCATGAAACAAGTTGTTTGCTGCTATTTTGCTTTATTGAGAGATGAAAGAGTCCAAAAGTTTGTGACCCAGTAAGACACGACACTGGGTCTGAAAAAAAGAAGAGTGAAGAACTCATTGGAACAACCTTAAGGGGATGAATGAGGAAAGAATAATTTAGAAGCTAATGATCTAGCAAGGGCAGTCTGTAAGGGAATTTCTGGGGCTAGGCTAGCAAATTAACAACATAAAAAAAACCACTATTTCCACTTAAAATAAATAATGGCAGTCGATAACCAAAGAAAAAATGTAGGTTAAAAAAAAAAAAGAAAAAACACTTACCCATTGACTAGCAAACTGGTTCATGTCACAGAAAACCAAAAGGAAAAATAAAGATGACAGGGTTGAACAGGGAAATGATGAATGTCTCAGTGAATTGGAAAAAAAAAAAAAAACAATTACATTGAATAAACTAACTCAAAAAGATGAATCAATAAAATGAAAAGCACAGTACAGAAATGGAAAAATCAACAGAAACAATAGGACCAAATAATGTAAATGCAAAACTGTCCAAAGTAGACACTTTTTTGTTGTCAAATTCTGACAAATATTTTTACCATCTCTCCAAAACCAGATTACACTAACACATTAGGACTAATGCATAGCAAGACCAGTTTTAATTTTATGCTGGTAATCTCACCAGACTACATAGTATGCCCTTTTTCACTTTGCATATTATTCCTGCTGAAGTAGTCAGTGAAGGCTATACTTCCTTCAAAAATGCATTAGTGCACCAACTGTGGAGTATCTACAGTCCCAGCAGCAGATTACTACCAAAATGGTTCCTGACCTTGGAAACCAAATAAAAAATCCCATTAAATTAGCTGATTATTTTTCCTCTATTTTCAGCATGTTCACAGGCATGAATGCTAAGTATATGAGCCAATTAAAACAAATCGTACACAATTAAAACCTGGCTGCAAAGGACAACGTTTTGGCTCTATATTACTATTACAAAAGAGTCCTGAAGTGGGCTGATGATCTGCTACAACTCAAGAGAAATTCCCAGAGTGGCTGTGAATCAAGAAATCCTCTGACTACAGACTCACAGGTCACAGCAAATAAATTACACAAGCACTCTGTGTCTTTGCTGGTGGAAGATGAGGGGTAGTGTCTTGAGTGATGCTTCTAAGGAGCAGTCTATATATTCCCCTGTAGAAACAGAGCTACATTACACCTTTCAGCTAATTTGAAATTAATCTACTAGACAGTCCACAGAGTGAGACATTTCAGATTAGCTGAACATAGGAATTAAGCATACAAAATTCCACTTACCTCTTGCCCTCCATCCAGTATGCAGAGTTTAGCTGTCTGTTTTTTGGCATCAACTAAGACATTAAACATTGTACACAAAGAAGAAGGAATACGCAAGTCTGTTGATTTGTTTGTCTTTTGCAGCTTGAGTTCAAATGCAATTCTTGTTCTGTTTATTAAAACACAATTAATAATATAAGCCTCTCTGATAATTTTGAGCAACCATTACAGAAATGTATAAACCTTACTAAACATGTTGACTTAACAATGTATATGCCCATGAGAAAATCTGAGAAATAAAATTCTGTAAATGCAGAATACCCACCCATTCAATAAACAATTGTATTGATGGTAATCTCAAGGTTCTGCACTGCTTCAGCTAATGCAGTTGAACAATAAAAGTATTATCTTCTTGCCTACTGGATAACAATATGCTTCCTTGTATGGTGACTAAGAACAATTTAAAGCAATGAAAATACCCCACATTTTCCAGCTCTTCTATGTTAAAATGTAGTTTACCATAACAAGTACTTGCTTCTAAGAAATACAATACAAAAATCCTCTTCTAACTTTAATAGAAAAGGGAACCTCATTGAAAGAGTTTATCATTAAGCAAATATGAACATTTGTATTGAAACATACGATGTATCATGAGATTCATAATACAAAAAAACTATTTTCTTCTCACTCCAGTGTAAATAAGGAGTAATGTCGCTAAAATTAATGGTAATAGTTCAGAATATATAAATACAAAAATGTTTTATTTCCACCCCTATTTGTAAAATGTACACAGTAGAAACTGACATAATATTTTATAAAATAGGAACAGGAACATCTTATTCTATTTTAAAATGTCTTATAAATCATAGTAGTATTACAATAAGAGTTGTAAGAGAATATTTCCATCCTTATTTTCTGAGTTGCTACTGTCTAATACAACCCATCCTATGGATATAATTTACTTTCTTTGTTTACCTGGCATATGACATCTTCAACAACACTATAACATACTTTGGGTATTAACACTAGTATGTTACTTATTAACCCTAAAATATAAATATATTTTAAGTGTCACCAGGATCATTCTGTAATATTAATGAGACCCTCATTTATTGCCCCCAGAATCTTCTTATTCTCTACAATAGCAAGCAGCAAAGATGTCAGGATTGGTATCACAGACCAAAAACTGATCCACAAGGAATTCTTTTTGTAATTCCTCTGTGTAAATAATTCTGGTCTTGGCTTCTGCTTGTCAGTGAGCTGCTTTTAACCTATTATGTGTGTGCCATTAAAATCAAAACAGTCAAATCTATATGGTGCAAAGTTTTAGATGATGTCAACATGTGGCATTAGATTTATTGCCTAAGAGAAATCCAAGTATTTATATTAATACAATTGCCTTTCTCATATTAATGTGTAATCATCTTAAAAAAGACGTAAGATTTATTTGCAAAGCTTAATTTTTCAATAAATTATTTTAACTAGTACTAACTATACGTATCTTTGTATTTTAATCCTGTTGATAGAGTCCTAGCCTAAAGATTTTTTTTTTCCAGGCTCAAAGACAATATAACAAAATACTACTTTTATGATTGAGATTACACTGATAGTCTTCCAGTCTTTTGAGACTTCACCATTGTTCTATGATTTGTTAGATATGTGTAGCTGACTGAGCCAAATTTTTTACAACAGATGGATGTAAGTTTACATGACTGATATATTGTCTTATATCTTCTTTCGCTATAGACCTTAAACTTTTATTCCATTTACTGTATCATCCTCCTTCCAAAATCAAATAGAAGTGTCCGTGAAATGCTTCCACCTTTTTCACCAAGATTTCATCACTGTAGCTCTACAGCAATAGGTTCATATAATAAGCCTCAGGTTCTTGTTCCTATTATGTTTAAAAGAAAACAATAAAATACTATGTTATCAGATTAAACCTTATTGGACTTTAAAGGTTGTCTGTTTCTTTAGCCTTTCTTATCAATGTTCTGTATTTTCTGCTTGACAGTATTGAATTGTTTACAAATTTTCATTATTTTTTTCCCTCCTTCTTCTATTTTTTTTTTCTTTTAAATCAGTATTTTCATGTGTCCAGACTAAACAACATTTACTGAAAGCTATGGCAGAGAACTTTTTGGATGACCTATGATTAATTTAGAAAAATATACCCAAAATTATAACGTAGCTTAAGAAAAAAACATTGTTTTCTGTATAATTTCCAGATACTTAGTGATATAAAACTTAGTTTTAGTTGGATGGCTCAAAGATTCTTTTCCTTTGTTTATTATATAAATGTAGAAATGCCGCATACTCTTTAGTTTGTAATATCTTTCTTAGAGATAGTGCTTTAAAATGATAACTAAATTAGTACTATTAACCAAAAATAAAGAGTAACATCATAATGGAGAATTGAAACACATAATAAAAAGGATTTCTTTCAGCAGAACTCTGAAATTTGTTAACATTTGCCAAAAATATGGAATGGAAAAGAGATTTGATTCATTGACTTCCAAGGAACTGCTCACAGCACATGTAGAAATCCTCCTTGCTATTTTGCAGATGTTGCCAAATTGCTGGTTGCCATGTGCTGGGAAATACTCCCAAGTCATGATCTCTTTATACTTGCCCTCATTCGTAGGATCTTTCCCTATGCATCTGCTGCTGATCGCTGCAGGAAACAGGATTCTGGTATTGATGCACCTCTGTGTGCCAGTATAACTGTTCCTGTGTTAATTTTCAAATCTCTCCCAATTTTCAATCGGTCATTTCAACTGTACCTTTTAACGCAGGCTTCTATCATGTCAGTGGCCATGAGTTTAAGTCTCTGCTCTAAATGGTGGGCAAATTCTGGTTCTGGCCAGTGAAGATCAAAAACAAACATCTGCAGAGCATCCAGTTTCCAAAAAAGATCTTCTGATGTAGCTGAGCCATTGCTATAAGAAACAAAACAAAACAAAATCCCCAAGAAACAGAAGATAAATGTATGGATGTCTATCCCATTTGACACAAAATTATCTAGGATAGTAAGATTTCCTTATCACCCCATCTTCCTCCTTCATTTCACTGTATCTCATAGTACAGTTGCTGTTATTCAAAGGATGTGAAAATGGTAATGAAAAATTTAAAATAATTCCAACTAGGGTGAAAAAAGCACAGTTTTCTCATTTGCTAGCTGAGAAATATGGCAGGCTAAGGGAGGTTAAGTGGGATGTTGAGGAACATGGAGAAATGATGTAGCTCAAACTTCAGATCAAGACAGGAAAAATAAAGGATAAAGGAATATTAATTAGTAAGGACCTTTTCCAAAAGGCTTAAGAGTTTGCATATGTTTTCTTGCTTTCCTAACTCAGGTAGATAAACCTTCCAAAGAAATGAGGATGCTAGTAGTAATACCATAAAAGAGATACCCAGACAAATAGTCCCTTGACAAATGCTCATTAATTTTAACTGAGGAAATAACATCAGATCTCAGTGGAAAAAAGAGAACAGAAACCATTTAAAGAAATTTGTGCACAAACAAAACAGGGGTTAATATGGCTCTGTATCACCTCAGATTGTCCATGTGGTTTTCAAGTTCTTCTTCCGCCCTGAAGCAAGTGCTAAATTTTAGGATATTTACTTGTGGTAAAGCACAGCAACTTAAGGCTAATCTTAGCAGTAAGTAGAGTTACACTTCCACTGTCAATGTTGATTAACTAATACTCTCATGATGGCTTGCATTTCAAAGCCTGGGTTATTGCTTAAGGAACCACAATACTACGCAGCATAGCATTCCAGGATGTTAGTGATACAGGCAACAAAAACAGCCTGGCAGTAGCTTAAAGACGTCACTACTGCCATTTTCTTTCTCTACCTCACGGCAAAAGAACGCAATTATCAAAGTGTAAAGTGACCCCAGCTCTCATGGAAGGAGTCAGTGAGTGTGCTGAGGACTGAGGAGTGTCAGGTTAAAAAATAAACAAACTAACTGAAAAAACAGAAAAGACCTCTAACACCTGACTGACTAATGCACTCCTCAGTAGCACTAACACCGGGTCACACCAGGTGAGCCGTGACTGCGGGTAGTAATGTGAAGCAAGGGCTGAAGCACAGCACATGTTGTTCAGGGCTTTGGAGAGGTGGCACTGATGCAGCAGGAGCACTGCTTTGGTCTTACAGCACCCCACCATCTTCCAGACCCACACAAGTGTCTCCTTTCCCCCCTGCCTTAATGCTACCACTGCTTCAGAGCCATCACTGTCTTCTGCTGTGCTGTCTCAGTGCCAAAAAGGACAGCCAGGCCAGGAGAAGAGGGGAGCCAGGGAGGGCCAGGCAATGGGGGAGAAGCCAGGAGCAGTGACACCTGCCTAGGGAAAAGGTTGGGTCCAAGCGACCGACTTAAATGTTGCATGTTTTGATGTCTTCACTACGCATAGGAGGATATTCCACAGTTTCAAACAGGCCTTGCATATTATCATGCAAATTTTCCCCACTTATTATAAACAGTAATTTCTAATTTTAGATTGTGTTGTGCTCCTGAAAGAAAACAGCAGAAACAGGAAAAAGGCCCAGGAGACCGCTAAGATTACAGCTTGCACAGGGATGTTACCTGTTAAGGTTAGAGCTGAGTGGGGAGCGCTTTTATACACCACTAAGTTTAATTAAGAAATATCAATAACAAACCACGAAAACTCCTCAGAAAGTCTATAATTCTGTTGGGCTGTTTCTTATGTTATATGACACCAAATACTGAGGACTTCATTATATCTTCTTTGTACACTGCCAGTGAGTGAAGCTGTAGATCCTACATTATACGCAATATTGGATTTGAAAATGACTGAGTCAATTTTTGAGACGGATGGGGTAAAAGAAGACAAATTATATAGTCACAGAAATGGGGGCAATGCCAGTCGATATTACAGTTGATAAGAATACATTTTCCAGAAAACAAAACATACTTTCTCAAGAAACAGAACTACCATTTTTCATCATCAGATCATATAATTTTATCATTTTTTATCCCTCCACAATTTTTTTTCTTTTTATCCTAATGGAATTCCAACTGAAATTCTTTAAGACTCAGGAGGACTCATGTGCTCTCAATAACATCAATGTATTCTCATGCACGTTCACTCCCTGGTAGCCACTTAATTTGGTTTCATTATACTACCAAGTAAAGTTTCAAATTATAATAAATGTAGTAATAGACACAGGTTCATGAAACACTAATTAATTCTGTCAGAACCACTAATTCATTCATTCTCTTTTCATATGATTTTGAGGTCCCATTCTTCAATTTTTTATTCAGCATTGTCCAATGACATTTGAATTTGACTACTATATTACACTAGTCAGATGGGGAAGGAAAATAAAGGGCTACAACAGAAACTATTTGTTCCTAGTTCACACATCTAGCCACAAACATCCAATTTGTTTGCTAACTGCTGCAGAGCTGTGATTTCAATCAACTTGTTACTGTTATTTGTACCAGACACTTGCTTTCTTTGGACTGTAGGATTTTTTCCAGCCCTTACTCAGTAAAAGCATTACAAATAATATTAATTGTCAGCACACACCTCAATACCCTGAAGTGGATCTACAGACAGTCTGCAGTTTTTTTTTTCCCCTATGAATAGGTGGTTATGTCACTTCAGGGTTTAATACTCCATAAAATGTAACATGAAGAAAAGCCAGACACAGTTTTTACCTCCTCCTGGCATTAGGAGGTATTCCCACATTCAAATCAAACCACCAAAGCATTTGAATCTATGTGCATAATTGCAGAACCATTTTTTTGCATAGGGACAGGACAAATTCTTGGCTATTGTAAGGTTTTTATTTGAACACCTATGATAAGCTACTTCGGTCTAATGAATAAAATAACCTTGCTCTGCCAGAAAATTGAACTGCTATTCCTTTTTTTTTTTTTTTTTTTTACTATACTCAATATAGTTATTTATCTATCTAAAATTAAGTACAAACTCCACTGCTTTGCTGGTCAAGACTTCAGCTTTCAGCACTAGTTCTTTGTGCACAAGATACTGACTAGTTGTTCACTCTTTTCGATTGGGTCATGGCAATAAGAGGTTTCCAATGGTTTAAAGAGGCAAATATTATGCCCATGATGCAAGACATTATATTTCTCCAAAACCCTGCAGAATATTAAACTTCGGAGCTGCACACAGTCTCCTAAGCAATTCACTTGTCCACTGACAGCTAAGAGAGGCAACTTCCCACTACCTAAGTAGCAGGTATAATTCAAGCAGTCCGCTAACAAAGCTGCAAGATTAGTGCATACACACAACTTCAGAGTAGATATAGAGTATTTCAGTTCTTGCCTAGATGTCAAACTCCATAAGGTAGCTTGGAATGAAAATGTAGGAGACATACAAAATATCTAAGGACATTCGTAACCAACCACAAGATCCAAAATCACCTTGTTTCCATTCTTGTAGAATTTGCCAAGAGCAATGACAGTGATTTTATAAATTACTCTGATTATACATTTTAAAGTTTATTACTGAATTATAACCCATTCATGTTTTGTGGGGAGTGTTACAAAACAGGGCACCAGCTCTGTGTTCTTTGTGAGCCCTCAGTTTGTAAGCTCCAGCTCTACTTCCTCCCCTGAATACATATATTCAGGACTAAGAAAGTCAACTGAGAATTCTTTCAACAGAAAAGGATTTTCAGTAATTACAGAGTCAATGGCACTTGCCCCAACTCTCTACTTTCCATCAACAGTTGAGGGGAAAGGCTGGAGCAGAGCTTTGGCACAGCAAGTAACAGCTTGCGTGTAGTTCCTCAAAGATGTTAGGGACAGAGTTACCTCTTGGTTCCTCCTATTTAGTTCAAGACTGAGGCAACTTGAGGCTTAAGCAACCAAAACATTTTTCTTAATTCTTCTTTATTCTTAAATGAAAGTATTTTTGGAAGAAACAAAATGTGACCCATAATATACATTCATCTTTCAGAATGCTCAATAGGAGCTAGCTATACTTGCCTTGAATTCAAAACTCCGTATTCCACAGGAAGTAGACCACCTCTGCTAAATTTGACTACTCTATCAGTCCTATATCAGGCTATACTTTTAACTACCCATCCTTAAAAACACAAACAATTGTCACCTTCCACCTTTTCACAGGCAAGCACTATGACAGGAACAAATGTGGCACTACATACGTAACCCCTCAAAACAGTGCTGAAGCGTGCCCCAGTGACTTATTCAGCATGCACAAACACACAGAGATGTCCAGCAAGAGAACTCAGACACATTCAGACCACATCTTTTTGTATGACAGTCAGAGCACAGTGACTGCTCCCTCTGCCACTCAGTATAGCTGGGCTATAGCAGGAAGAACATAACTGACACAATTCCTTTGGTGTCTTCTGCTCTGGCTGGTAGACAAGACAGGAGTGTCCTCCTGCAAGCATGTATCTTATCCTGTGTTTCTCCAGCCTTGAGGTTTGCTGAACCTGATGGTCTAGACTGGCATAAGATAGCAACAGACAACCTCAGGTCTGTGTCTACAATATTTATGGTGAGTGAATCTATGCCATGCCTGCACTGAAAATAATAATATACAAATGAAACCATAAACAATTAAAATCACCCACAAATATAATTTAAAAGCCTGGTCCAGAACAGGTAGAGAAATGAAATAAAAAAAAATTAAATGGAACAGAAGCGCAATTTTAAGTAATACATTTGAATTAATGAATAGTTAAGAAAAGCCTCATTCTGGCTAATTAGAAGCTTTTACAGAATACTCAAACTTTTTTGTCCTTTTAGGATGTTGTCCTTAGACATATGTAACAGTAATTCACAGTGCTCTGTACGTCTAGCCAAGGTATCCTCTGAGTTATCCTCTCCAGAGACGAATCAAGAAAAACAGACTACTACACAGAACACTTTCCTCTTTTCATCTCTCTCTTTCCAATGCCCAATAATAAAAGGTTAAGCAAAAACAACTGGAAACGAGGTAACGATCTTCCTAAGCACTGGTATAAGTAGTATAAATTTCCTGCTCCAAAACATGTGATCAAGGAAAAAGCAAGTTAATTAAAAATTATAAACAATATCCTTTAGTAATGTTCAAAAGAATTGGAGCAATTTTTAAGTGATACAGAGGGAAATATTGTAACATTCATTAATAAAGCACACAAAGAAATACCTAACAATGTATTTTCATGTCTTTCTATTCAGCAAAAGTTCGTAGGTAGGCATGTTAACAGCTCTGTTGAATGTGAACAGAGTTAAACATGGGCCTAAGAGCTTTTTTGCACGCAGACTCACAATCATATACTAAAGCTTATATATTAGTTAAGTTTGGATAATATGAAAACTCTTCCTATTACAACTGAAATAGGAATTAGCAGACATTTAAAGATAACTCAGTTTACTTGCGAACTCTTTTTTCTCAGTTTTCTTGCCTGTAAATTCTTCGTTGTGTAATTCAAGTTGATAATGATTAACCAGCCAAAATCATCACTTTCAAAGAGAAGGACAGAAGTCCAGTACAACATAATGACATACTTAGTCATCTTCTTGCCAAAGCTTCAGCCGTGTGGCCTAGAGGAGGGAGCACAGTAGACCAGGAGTGAAGGACTTGGGGGTGTCAGTGGGTAGAAGGAGCCACCTGCAACCACTGACAAAGGACAGCCCAGGCTCCTGAATTTAGGTGCCTCCATTGACCCCATACAATATGCCACCCTAGTCCATTTAAGGTGAGTGTTCATCATAATGAAAGGGAACACTGACAGGAAACATTGGGTTATGCTTAACAGAGATTGGCAAACAGCTACTTGGTTACTTCCCATTGGAGAATTTAACTAGAAAGAGGGAGCTCTGTTTTTCCTGAAAAGGCTGGGATGGGAGCAGTGGGGGAAATAAAATACTCCTCCATTCTTTCATGTAATAATGAGAGCAAACCACTTCCTCTGCTGGAAGCTGAGACACTGTAACCAGCAGGAAAGAGGAAACTCATTAGCTTGGGAGGAAGAATAACCGGCTTGCAGCGCCTTCACTGAAACTGGTTTTATTTTTTGATTTGAACAAAATACATGGCCATTCCAAATTACCTGGTTCTTCAGTAGGATGCAGGTAGGCTGATTCTTAAAATACTACCCGAATTCCACAGTATTACAAAGATAACTTAATACTACCTACAATCTTGAAAGTAAATGTATACATGCTTCATAAAATACAACTTCAAGGCTCTGCTTTTGGGGAAAAAGAAGGTAAAGAGTTGCCTACAACACAGTCAGTGCCTTAGCAGGCATTCTCTTCTGGCATGCTGCAAGGGTCAGCTGAAAGGGGATGATGGCCTTACCGAGGCCACATGCAGACACCACACCTGGCATGGCATTCCTCCCCACTTCTCCTGAGAAGCAGCAGAGTGACAGCTACTGCTGGCAAGCGCTTACAGCTCACGTGAACCTCAGTGTTCGCTGACACTTTCAAAATCTCACCAATTAGTTTAGGATGCTATTAATACTTTTCCAAACAGTCCACATAACTTAATTCTAGAAGATGTGCAAGGCGGGGAGCCAATGGCTGAATTTCACGGTACTCATGCATTTTTGACAATACTGTTTAGGTATTTATTGCTGCACAAAAGCCTTCATTTAGAAAACATCTACCAGTACAATCCTGCAACCAGAATCCATACTTATTATATATTAATTATAAATTCAGTATTAAAAATACAAATATTTTAATATCTACAAGTTATTTTTACTTATACAGACTGTAAGAAGACCACATCTAGGATTATAACAACTCTTAACTCTGAAAGCTATACTTTAAAAAAACAAGTAACCCTTGAAAAGATGGGAATAACTAGACAAAGTGATCTAAGTAGCGGAAGACCAACTAGTTTGTACTCAAAGCCGAAATGACTTGCATAAGCATATCAGGAGAAATCTAGAATTATTATTATAGTAAACACAAAAGGTACCAATGCCAAGGATTAAGAGGAATTTTGCCAACTTTTAGAGGAATTAGCAGCAGAACAACAATTATACTACTCAACAGACAAGTGCCAGAAGTCTGGCAGAGCACAAACTATCAGCTCTCACAGTAATGGATCTGAGTGCTTGTTAGGAGTGTTTAACTCCGTCATAAAACTTGAGAAAACAATACTTGGCTTGAAGTCGTATTATCAAGCTTTGTGTGTTAAATGTATGTTTTCTGAAGTCATTCACGTTCATTGTCTCCTAATACAAACTTGAGCTAAAATAAAGTTCTTCTTGAGACTTCCTCAAATATACACGAATGCGTCACACAGAATTCTGGCCTGTAACTATGGGAGTATTCCTACAGAGCTGGGCATGTCTGCTTTACTTCTCTCTCTCTCTTTTTTTTTTTTTAAAAAAGAACACAAGTGTTGGGGACAAAACAAAAATAAATTTTTTTTTTTTTTGAAACAGACGAAGAAATAGATGTACTACTGTTCTGGGTACTAATTACTCTTTACTATTTCTCTGTAATATGGATATTTAATCTAATGGCTGTATTTGCAATCTACTGTTTGAATGATTTTCAGAACCAATCTCTACATACAATGAGTTAATCAAACCCATGCAGAAATATGATGGGCTGCCTCACTTTATGATCTAAAATTGATTATTCAAAAGGTTCCTCATTGCTTATTAACTGAGAAGAGTAGTTAAGTTGTTTAGGGTATAAAACACCATTCATACTATGACAGACCTTTGCCAAGTTGATTTTGTAAGTTATCAAGTTTAAGACTGCTACATTTTAATGCACTAGAAAGCACAACTCACTAACAGTCCATGCTTGGCTCACTCCCAAGAAACAATAATTTCCAACTAAGATATCATAAACACCATGCAATCCAAAAACAGCTGCACAGAACACTAGCAAGGCCATGCAGAGCTGACATACAGTCAGAAGGTTATTGAAGAATACACACGTGGAGTCATACATAGAAGTCATCCAGGTTGGTGTAGTAAAGCTAGGTATTTGTGGAAGATTAAGAGGCAAACTTGGAACTTTTGGAAGAGCTACATTAGGAAGACTGTTGGTGATGCTCCTGTGAAGAAATAAACAATGTAGGAATACAATAAAAAATAGAATATTTAGAGGACAATGGGGGAGAACACCTGATTAGAGAGCAAGCTATAGGCAGGTGCTTTGTACTAATCTTGAAGAAAGCACTTACTTGACCGGTTGCCACGACTCTTGTTCAAGACCTCTGTGAATGGACTGGGCAATCGATGATTCCATGAGATCAATGTAACGGATGACCATGGGAACAAAAATTTCTTGCAGGTGCTTGTGAAACTTTCCATTGCACAAAAATGCTTTAAAAAGAAACAAAAGACAGACAAAAATGTCAGGCCTCCCACTAATTTATATTGCTATAGGAAAGAGTATCTCTTAAAATGTTTTAGAACACAAAAGCATTTTAAGAACAAGTGTATATAGTGTGATCCAGCCTGTGTAGGAAGCACAGTTCATAAAAAACAAATGAAGTGCTTCATGACGACTCTGCAGTACATTTTTAGATGTCAGTTATAAAAACTAGGTACATACATAAGTACTTTATTGAGCCAGAACACTTTTACATCTTCTTAAAATATACTTCACCAAATCTAAGCCTTAATAATTTTGTTCAATACTTAGACACTAAGACAGAACCAAAAGAAAAGAAAAAAAAGTATTTGAATATCATTCAATTATTTTTATTCTCCTTATGCCAAGAAGAACAAAGGCTACAATAAAACTTTCCAGCTTCAGTATGCAATGTGAAAAAATATAGAGATATACAGCTTTTCCTCCAGAGAGCTTGCAGAAAAAAGGCAATATGTGACATTAGAGTGTTTGGGGGAGTAAGAACAGTTTACCCATCTGCTCTGTGTCCTCAGGAGCTTGCAAAGTCCTGAATCACTGCCTGTACCTACATGAGACGTGTTGTCTTAGTATGCCTGTGTATGTCAAGGCCTGGTCAGCATGCCAGAGCTCACCACCAGAACCCTTGTTTTTCCCATCCTGACACATGTACAAACAGCATGCAGACCCCCACAAACAAAAGTACATCCTTGCCAGTCTGTGTTCATGTGAAACCCAGCCCCAGCAGCCACATTCGTCTCTCCTCTGCCCTTTCAACTTGCAAAATTTTTAAGGACATGAACTCTCCGCTTCCCTTCTGGAAGATTGCTAATTCTCTGGAGCGATTATCTCCAATTTTACAGCCATTGTAGTTTTATAACTATTTAAAGGAAGTCCTGAAAACTAGTTGCCTAAAATGCTTAGGAAAGGTAACGACATGTAACACCACTAGAAGTTTTCTCTTGCTTTTTGAAAGAAACAGAGTTAACTGGTGGGGGATACTATAAGCATGAAGCGTATTTCTCAAGAGAAGTAAAGCAACTACAAGCAGTAGAAAACTACCTGCTTCACAGATGGGATTTACTGCAAG
>VXAL01012521.1:0-67070 GCA_013399475.1 Chauna torquata
GCAGGCTCTCTGGGCACCTGTTCCACGTCATGAACTTGTAGTTCGTGAATTGTGTTCACGAATTTTTTTCACAGGATAACCTCACTTCTTGTACTCTGGTCTCCACCCCCTTTTTCATGCCGTGCCTGGGTTCCTCTGGTGAAGGTGTAATCTCTCAGGTATTTTTTATCTTTTTTTCTCCCTTTCTTTCACTGGTTTTTCAAGAGCCCTGTGCATAAGTTATCTTTAGTGTATTATTGTTCTGTTCTTTGCGTGAGATTCTTAGTAGCTTTTAGGTGGCATAGGCAGAGAGACATTGCATGTGTGCTGAAGGGGCTGACGAGTGCTGTCATTTTTATGTAATTATAGCCATTATGGCTAATGGAAATCTCAGTACACCTTCTCCAATTTCATACCATACATCTTGCCTTGATGTTATGTTAACCAGAAATGGAATATAAGATAGGTTTGTTCTTGTAACGGTCAGAGGGCAGATTGTCTAGGACATTTCCTAGGCCTGTTTCAATAGGCAGGGTATCTTTGTTGGATAATGTCTAGCTATGATCATACTTGTGAATACTTTGCCTGCTGTGACTGTGCATCTCTGGAGGCAATTAACTCAAGGGTGTGTCTTCTGTATCAGCTTGATTTGCCTGATAGATTACAAGGGTATAATCCTCCTTTCTTCTTCCCCAGATTGCATTATTTCTTCTTTTCTTGGGTACAAATTCAGGTTACATTGGAATATGGATTATTTTTCTTTAGTCAAGTTATTTAATGAATCACTCAGGGCAATTACTATTCAAATGAAATAACTTTGATTCTCTCTTGAACTCCTTCCTGAATATAAGACTAGGCTTTTATTGGTTAGAAAAGAGAAAAAGATATTTCTGAAATAACAGAAGGATCTCTGTCTTTGTAATCCTGCTGATAACACTGGAAGTGAGAGTTACCTCTTCACCGTATGTCAATAATAATATTTATAAAGCCTATGTATTCAGTGCTATAGCTGTGCAGTTTCATAGCAATGAGTAGACTTTTGAAAGAAGTACAGCCTCTTCTCTTACCTCATTTCTTCTTGGAGATTGGAGAATATATTTTCTTAAAGAAGAATATATTTTCTTAAACTATTTCAGTTTACTTGCTTTTCCTCTGCTTTCATATACAATGCTTCTCTGAAGTAAAGGTGTTAGCCCTGACTGAAGACAGATCATTCTGAAGGTACGTCATATAAAACATTAACTGGCTTTTGTGCATTATTAACATCAGTGGAAACACGTCTTGGAAACAGTTTCTAGGGACTGTTTAGCCAAGGCTGCTATAAACAGTCTGCCATAATGTAGGCATTTTGTAGACTTTAAAGAGTATTCAAGTGTTTGAGTGCTAAAGCGGGTCAGAGCAAAAGTAGCAGCCGTGTGTATCCCAGTCTCCGGTCTGACAGGGAAGCAAAACCAAAAAAATAGTTAAATATCTGTCTTTATTTCTCTCTGTAATGTTTTTCAGCCTTATCTGAATCTGGCAACAAGTGCACAAACCTATCATCCTCTCAAGTATGTCTTCTGAGATTTTCTGTCATGCCTTTACTTATGTCCAGTAAATTGCCTATGTCCACATACCCTTCAGAGTCATCTGCTGTTGTGATGCTTGGTTTGAAGTGACAAATATAAAAGAAGTCTTCAGTATTAAAATACCTCCTTTTTTAACATCTTTGAAGTATTTTTCCTCTCTATTTCAGAAGAAACAATGCTCTTAAATATATACAGAGGTCAGATAATGTGCATATTCCAGATTTATATCTATAAAAGAGAAACTTAAATTTGTATGCTTTTGAACATATGTACATGCTGGCACTGAAATCAGTGACTCATTTGCCTGAGCTGAGCCCTTTTCTTTTTTATTCCTGCTGTAATAAACTATGCACAGAGTAAGTATCCCATGCAGGCCATTATGATGGAGTTGCACTCCAGAGAATGTAGTGAATTGTCAGATGTTTCCCAGGAATAATCCCTTGCAGTAGTTGTTTCCACAGCCAAATGATATGTGGCATTTGGTTTAGCATCTAATGTAGCACAATAGGAAAGCACTCTCCTGCTACCAGAAACAAGGAACTTGCAACACTTCATGCCAACAGTAACATTACAGCTTTGCTTCCCGTGTTAGAATTCTTTTTTTTACCTTTTTTTTCCTTTTTTTTTAATTTTCTCTTCTCTTACTTCCCCCTCCTCCCCACAGGATACAGCCCGTCTCAATGTGTGTGGGTTAATGTTGTTTGGAAATGAGCTCTGGAGCTCATCTATCCCAACCTCCTGCTCACAGCAGGGCTAGCTTCTAAAAAAACATGTGAAGTAGGTTCACACATGCTAAAGAAAGGTAGGGCACATTTTCCTGTTTCCAGAATTTTCTCATATCAATATCTTCTTTTTCCTCTATGGTACATACACGGTTGTTCTGTTCATCACTTTCACAATATGTATGCAAGGAATTTGGACATGCTAGAAAGCAAGACTTTAGTGTCAGAAGGCATGTTGGGACCTTTGATTTAACAACAATTCAGAAAAGTTCCAAATTCAGAAAAAATCATAAAAGAAAATAGAAAAAATGCCCTCATTTGTCATGTTAGCTAATTATTTGCAATGTGAAAAAAAGTAATTTTTTTCAAACTTAAATACTCTGGACAGCAGTTGTTTGTTCTAGTGTCAAAGGGAAGAAACAATTGTGTGGTTTATCGTCATACTTTTCATTTTCCTCTGTCAAGTTTCCTGTTATTTTCAAGCTCTGTCAACAGCTTAGTTCTGGTCTTCTTTTTTAATCTATTTTCTTTTCAAGTAAAAATCTTCTTTCCCTCTAATCATATTCAGTGCCTGAAATCTCTTTAGTTTTCCTATTATTTTCTTGCTTAGGATGATGCCTTGGAATGAATTAGGTATACCTAGACATGTGAAGAAGAATATTTTGGGTTACATCATGGACTTAATGAATTTGAAATTAGTCTGATGTTTTTCTCCTAGAGGATTAGTACACAAGCACGAAGTCTAGGAACAACTTCCAAGAGCTACTTTCCTTTAACTCTGTTGTTCATCTGAGATTATTATTTTCTTTGGTATAGTTTTCTGGTTAACCTTGATAATTATTAGGAATTATCATATGATTCCTTTGTGAGTACAGACAAGTGGATTCAAGCAGGTGCAAATGTAGTGCAAAAGCTAAAGCTTAGAATTCTTTCTCTTATACTGTCAGGAATTACACAAAAGTTTCATGCAGCAAATCTGTAAAACTGCAGAGGGCAGGATTTTTGTCACATCTGTTTGTACCAAAGGGAAGTGAGATCCTCCTCTCCTCTACACTATTGTAATTAATAAGCAGATCATTGTGAGCCTATGGGCACTGAAACTGGTAAATACTTTGGAACAAAGGACCATAAACTCTGGGCAAGGAAACAGGCTAATTATTAATGTCTTTGCTTTGCAGCGTTTTCTTGGCAATAAATTCCATTTGTTTTGTTAGATTTGGAAGCACTAGTCTTTCTTCTCTTTCTGTATGCATCGATCCTTTTGTTTGCATGCCAATGACTTCTCTTAGTAGCTAATTCTTCATATCTATTATATGTTTGTGAAAGACAATCACGCCTCATTACACTTTTTTTGTTCCCACTCTGGAAGCCAATACTTGCTCTTTCATGCCTTCCTCTCCTCCCCTCCATCATCGCTGAAGGTTTTGTTCTGGATTGATTTTGTCAGCCCTTTAGAAATGAAGAACATTCACATTTCCTCGCTCTCTTCACCTGCAACAGTATCCTTCTGCTTTCTCAATCATTCCTGATGTCTTTGTTCTTTAAAACTAGCTCTCTGTTCTGCAAGATGAAGTCCATTACAGACTAGTACAAGGTAATATTACGACTTTGATGGAGATTGCTTCTATTCTGTGCAGGCTCTTTGCCATCTTGTTTGCTTTTCCTTGCACGTTGTAGCAGGAAAAAAGGGACTAGAAGGTTCCAATTGTTTACCTGCTATTTTCCTCTTATTACTTACAAGTCTATTTTGACTTTGTGGTGCTTACACTGACTTATTTGTTATCCACAGTTCACATCTCTAATCCCAGTCTGTATTCTAAGCTGTCTTCCTCAAATACTGTTATGATATTTAAGACTTCTCCTCAGGTGTATTACACCCTATTTGAAAACTTACATTACCATGATGTTGTTCAAAAAATGGTGTTTTGATGGAGCATGCAAGTTCACACTTTTCCTATATGTGTCTTAAGAGATGAGGAAGGAGACCTCAAGCACAGAGCTCTTTGCCTCAGTTCCATTTTAAAGCTTGGGTCATAAGATCCTCCTGGAGGGGGACTTATCAGATGATGCCCAGAAGGTCTGAAGTGGATGCATTAGACCAGCTTGGTATGTGTCCTGTAGTAATTCTGCTTGCTTAATGTGGATTTGCTCTGTAAGTCCCTGAGTGCTTCTGCTGGATTTTCGTCTACCATTTGCACTGTCTCCATTTGGGAAATAGTAGAACATGGCTGAGAAAATAAAGTCCAGATCTGTGTATGAAGCCTGGAATCCCTAGTTCTTTTTTTCCCCAGTGTAGTTGTCAGAAGATTGTTGCTTGAAAGTTGAAATCATGTTCTGTCAGCTGTAAAGCATTCCTTATTCACAAGTCATACCTGGAAATAGAAGCATCATGGATATTTCTCCACCACCAGTGCTGTTCGTTCCTGTCCTTGACCAACTGTGTAGAAAGGAGAAAGTAGTTTAGTTTCTATATCTGCTCATTTCTTGATCTCTTCACCCTCCCACTTCTCAAAAATTAAAAAAGGAAAAAACAAGTCGGTAGCTACGTTGATGATGGTCAGTGGCATTGTGCAAAATATCTCTGGAAAATAACTTCAAACTGCATATTTAATGTAAGTAGATCTTTAATGCTGAGACTAGCTTCATTCTCCAGCTGCACAGCCATTGATGTTTGGAGCTATCTCCAGCAGAGGGACTCTTCCAGGCATCAGGATGACAAATAAGACAAACGAGTGTTGTGATTGCTATGGTTATGCAGAGATGGCTGTGAAATGCAGGAGAAGAGCTGGACAGGTAGCTGTGTGCAGAGCCCCACAGTTATCTGTGCTTCCCCTGCATATGGTTAACAGACCAGTGGTTGCCCCTGAGCTACAGCAGATATCTAGAATGGATTTACAAAACCATACTGCTTTTAATGGGCTATGAATTAAAAGGCAGTTCATACACGAATGTCTGTCAAAATGTTTAGAGGTTGACAGTGTGCTGTTACAAAAATGTTTGGCAACCACAGTGGTAAAGGTTTTCTCCAAATTGTAGGAGCATTTCATACAAATATTTACAACATCTACAGTATCTAGAGCCTTTGTCTCTAATGTACTTGATCCTAACAGCACTCCTTGCATATTACTAGTGGAAAAACAGACATAAAATGATTGATTGACTCAGAGGAAAATTATTAAAATCATCTGAGTCATTTAGAAATCTAAGATGAAAGTGACAATAGCATTGAAAAATAAGACTTCAGCTAGGCAATTAGGAAAAAAGAAAACCTCAGGGCTTTCTCAGATGTTTCTATGAATGATGAATAAATAACAAGACACATCATGTGTGGCTGTGTTCCCTATTCTCCTCATGATTCAGTGATTGGCAAAGACTCCTCTAGTTAGTGGAGATTAGTGACATTCTTCTGTATTTGAGAATCTGTTACAAAGGTCAACTGAGCTGAAAATACATACCTTGGTAGTATGTGCATACCTGTACATGTATTATCAAGTTCCACTTGAAAAAACTCGATTTTCTTGAGCTTTCCCTCTCTCTCATCCTCACACATTACTCTTTAAGAAGGACAACTGTTTCTCTTCACTTTGTCTTAAGCCTTGTTAGTCCTGAAACCGTTTCGCTGAAGTTCAATCTATTTACATGAAGCTTCAGGAAAAACACTGGTTCAGCTTTGGTGTACCAGCCAGAGAAGTTTGCTTTAAAACATCTGACAGGCTGCAGGGAAAAGGCAATGATGTGCAGCATTGACTGTCAGCAGGGGATAACTTGCCTTAAAAGACAAAAGCCTTAATGCCTGGGAAAATGATAGCTTATCTGATTGCTCCGTAATTTCTTTTCAGCACTGGCTGACAGAGCTGGAGATCTTCGCTATGATCTTTGCAGCTGCCATTCATGACTATGAACACACAGGAACCACCAACAACTTTCACATCCAGACACGGTGAGGCCATCATAAATCATGATGAAGGGTTGGGAAATGGAAGGGGAAATTTTTGGAGAATAACAGCACAGACGCATAGAAAAGTGCAGAAGCTTTTGCCTTCAAGTGGTGTAGGAGGAAAGTTCACTTTCTTAGGTTACATTTAATTTTCTCTTATTCAACCATTTTCAATTGAATCCTTGTATTGTAGCTTCCTGAGCATTGTTTCATGTTAATAATTGGGAAAAAGGAAGGTCCCAAAATATTTCTGTGTAAAGTTGCTGAAGACTAATTGCTGTACCGACTGATGTATTTCATTGAAGGTATAGTTTTGGAGGAGATACTATAGTTCAAGGGTTCACCAATACCTGTATTCATCAGTGAACACTAGCACTACACATACTATTTTTACTTAGTGGAAAGCCATACCTGCAGCAAGGGGATATGTTTACCTGTATTCACCCATTGTTCAGGGATAAGTTATTGCACTCATTTTTTAAATCTTTGTAAATTCCTAGAGAGAAATCAGTTGATCACAAACTAGACTGAACTAGCATTATTTTTGATCTCAGAGTCTTCCATAGGGCTTTCAGGTTGGTGGAAGGTATGAGGTATGAAGAAGATGACAAAATTCAGAAATATTGTGAAGTGTCTAGTTGCAGTGATCTAGTGTCTGCATATTATTTTGACAGTGTGAGTCTATTGGTAGCAATGACAAACTGTCTAGATGTCCTTGACTGACATGGCATACTCGGACATTTCTAAGATGCACTGCATCTTACCCTAAATTAGATATCTGGAATATGTTAGCTGAATCATGCTGTGTATCGCAGATATAAAAAGATTGCTAGGATAGATCACACATATGCTCGGGAAAGTTTGGGAACACTGAAAGAAGTTTCTGTCTCTGTTCTGGGACGAGCCACACTCCACTCCTTACAGCTTCATGCATGCAAGAATTTGGGATCTGATGTATTTCCCAAATAGAAAATAGCTATAGAAAAGTTCAAGAAAGGACAGTGGTAATTTAATTTCGGTGACACTTGATGATAGAGGGTGTAAAATGTCAGGGGAGAAAAATTTACACTGCTCTCTGGGAAGCAGAACTGAGTGGGGACTATAACAAATCATACTCAGTCTCTGTTGCCATTAACTTCCAGCAAACACTTTGTCTTCAGACTAGTTTAGCCATTCATCAATCTCAGATCCATGCCGTGGAGCTTAAAATAAGGTGTGAAGTACCTTTGGTCTTGTTCTATCACACTGGCATTTGCCCTTCTGTACAGCATAGCCTAGTGCACAGGTAACAGAAAGCAGTTCAGTTATATCTTGCTTACAGCCAATTTACTATTCTGGAAACAATGTAGGAACACAGCTCACAGTTATTTACTAGGGTACGCTCAGGCTTCAATTTGAGAGCACCATACGTAAGAGCTGGAAAGGAGCCTCATGATTCAACCCTAAATTTATGTATCTCTATCAGTCAGAAAGCTCTCAGCATCTTTTTTGTAAGTATGTAACAAAAAGACTAGGTGAGTCTCAGCTGATGAAATAGATTTTGTGATGAATTTTGATCTTTAGTTTTCTTTTACTGAATAACAGCAGTGAACGAAATATTACAAGTGCTCTTAAAATGCTCCTATCTGTGCTATTGGAACTAACCTCTGTAGCTGATCAAAGAAAAACTTCTGAATGTGCGACACTTTAGATAGGGAAGAAACATAACCTTTCCTATGTTTTCTTTTAAATCCTAGGTCAGACTCAGCCATTCTATACAATGACCGGTCTGTGCTTGAAAATCACCACGTTAGTGCTGCGTATCGTCTTTTGCAAGATGATGAAGAGATGAATATTTTATCTAATCTCTCAAAGGACGACTGGAGGTAAAAATGAACACGGTGGCTGCTTCAGAACATTGCAGCATCACTATAGACTGTTATTGCCTTGTATGAATGGCAATATGCATCATCGTATATTGTACATTAATATTTCTATTAAGAAGAGAAAAAGAGCTTTAAAAAGTGTTTGTCTTGCTTATTTCTGCATTTGGTTTTCATCTCAGATAGTAGTGAGAATAGACTTTGTGATAATAGATAATAATATACAATTTGACTCCCATGTAATTTCAACATCTCACAGAGACACCCTTTGTACACATCTGTTTGTAAAGGAGTGAAGAGGTAGACTGCTGTTTGTTCATGCAAAAACATAAGCATAACCTTTATCTACTTTGGCACCCCTTGCCTGGAAATTATAAATGGGACTTAATGCAAATAAGAATCAAGTCCAAGGAGCATAAATCAGTGTACTATATATGCCAAGGTGATGTAAGAAACTATGATTTAAAATAAGCCTCATGCAACGTATGATTTATGTGCCGAAATCAGCCCATGATTTGTTTACTAATAGCTCAAACAGTTCAAACTGATGAGGGCTTCCTGTTTTTATGGGGAATTTTGAACTCCAAGAGGTGGTACGTTAAAAATAGCCCAGTCTGCCAGACAGGAAGAATCCTGCTACATGGTCTTTCTCATATGAGGGAAGGCAACTTGTGGGATCTTACGTAAAGCACGGTGCCTCCTGCATACACTTAAATGTAATACAGTGCTGAGCAGTCAGTTCATCTTTCTGATTGGAAATATGGGGAAATTAGCCTTTCTCAGAGGCTTGGCTTCTAGTAAGCTGGTTAGTGAATGCTCTGCTTCCTAATCCCTTTCACCTGAATTTCCTGTTAATTTTGACTTGTGGACAGTGACATAATCCTATAGCTGAGCACCGGGAATAAAATTCAGGAACTTAAGTGGCTGGTTTCAACAACGTGAGTGTTGTGGGGGAGCGGCTTGAGAAATCCTACCCCCCAGTATAGAAAATAGTCTCATGGTGGGAAGCAAGCAGGAACTTAAAAAAAAATCTGCATTGAGGTGTTAAAAACCTTAGTGGTTTTTTTTTAGCGACAGTCGGTAATGCCTTGTCAAATATTGGCAGCAAATTGCTGCTTCCTTTTGTGTTGGCGGGGAAAATGCAAAGAACTAACTGACTAGAAACAGCAGCCTTAGAGCCACTGTCTACAAGGATCAGCAGAGCAGCTGCTTGAGAATGCTGCATTGCATAGATACTGTCTTTAGGAAAACAGTCTGCTTTGGGGCTTTAAACTGTTTGTGGTTGAACCAAAACTAGCTTCGGATGTTTCTCATTAATTTTCTAGTGTCAAAATGTGTATTTGGTTGAGGTACATATTTAGACCTGAAGTTTCAAAGATTAATATATCTGCTTTTTAAGAAATACTCTAACTGCCTGAACAAAAATATTAGTGGTTTAGATTGCATATTTGTTCTCTCAAGTAGGGCTATATTATTTTGTAGCTGCTGATCAGGCAGCAGCTGCAGGATAAAGGCCATTATCTCAATGTGCTCTAATGCCAAAATATTGTGACTTTTGTGTGTCTTTCCTTTTGACTGCCAGTTTGAAATCCCGTAGACAAACATTTGGGAAACACTGGAAACATAGGGTGACAACAGCAGGATCTAAGGTGCTGAGAAAAAAAAACAAGCCCCAGTTTCTCAGACTGGTACTCAAAAATAGGTCTCTCAGTATCAATAGGACCCAAAACATGAAAGGATGCTTTGGGAAACTGTTAAAGCATGTCCAAATTTCATTTTATTTTTGTAGACATTCCTGATAAATCTCTTTCAACAAAAAGCCCAAATGATGGCTCTTGGAAAACAAATTCTGAAGTGCTGTTTTGAGCTGAGCTCTCATTATATTTTGACATTATTAATAAGAGAAGATCTGATGATCAGTGCATTTCACAATCCTAGATGTATATGTGGATTTCATCAGTTTTGTGGTATTTGGTCATCAAGTTAAGGAATGCATTTTCAGGAAAGAAATGTGGAAAATTAGAGCTAGATTTTACAGTTGGAAAAGAAATGGGCACAGGTTTTGGAGGGAAAGCAGATGAGACTGAAAGAGATCTTTTGGGCTACAGTCAAGGAGAAAAGACATGAGTGCTTACTAGTACTTAAACTACATTTTACTCTCCATTTTAAAAACATCTGTTCCTTTTTAAATATTTGAAAATCAGATGAGTTGCCTCATTTGATGAATCCCATTTGTGCAAGTCATCAACAAGTAAAAGAAGAAACTATAACAAAAACAGATTACAGTGAATTAAGAAAATAAACTGCAAAGTGAACAGACACTTTTCAAGATACTGTTATAGATGTATTTTCTGGCACTGTATTTCATTGTTAATAATTTCCATGCAGTTTATTGAAACAGAGTACGCTTAGCCCAAGCCCTTTACTGTCAAGTACAGGATTAAAGAGGCATCTGGAAAATGCTTAGCTCCTTAACTCTGTATCAGTACAGCTTTGGGAAGTAACCTTTCATGGAATACTGATATTGTCAGTAAAGCTGCTTGGGATTTTGTCCCTCAGATAATTTTGAGCCCTGTTTGTCAATCAGTGTTATTCCTTTGGATGTTGCAGTGAGAAGGGTTGAATGGTTCTGACTGAAGACAACTTTGGTCAGAGCCTTCTTGTACATAATAGCTGGTACATGGTTGCATAATCACTTTCCTTGTAAAACGTTGTTTCTGTGTATCCCGCATGGACGCATGCTTATTCTGCGGGTTACACCTTTAGTGAGTATCAGCCATTGAAAATGTTTCCTTGAAGGTAGCATTTTTCCTTCATCCATTAATTTCCACGAGAATAAAGAATTGAGACTTCAACTGGGCAAACTGGGCAAAATATCTCATTACGGGAGATCTTACTGTTGGTTCCTAGCACAGGGATTAGGTGATCTAAAACAGTCTTTTTCCTGTCCTTTTCCCATGGAAAAGGGGATGCGAGTCCTTTGCTAGAATGCAGCTCTAAGGTGAACACTGATATGGAGCAAAGACACATCCAACAAAGCATCCAACAAAATGATATAATGTTCTCTGAGGCAAAAAAGGTAAAGGCGTGTAGTAATTATTCTAAAGAGCAAATAAAGATATTTGCCAGATGGAGATCAATGCAAGGTTTGCAAGTATTTAGATGTAAAGTCATCCAGAGTCAGTCTATCTCAGCAATCAGTGGTGAAGATACCATAAAACTGTGCTTGCTTACAGAACTGTGCCAGATACCATATTTTCATGTGCATCATCTGCAGGACATTGGTTAGAAAACAAAAAACTCAAAGCTCTGATATTGGCAATAGGGTGAGTTATTATCCAGCATGTGACAGTAACGAAACAGAAAATTCACTCCAGGTTTTTCTCTTCTCCAATTGCTTTTGCTGACCCTGCTCTCTCCACCTAATCATATCTTTCCCTAATTCAACAGGGCTGTTAAAAGGCATAGACAAGTTATCTTAGAATTTATTTTCAAACTGGTAACTTCAAACTTTTTTGTAGTATTAGGTTATAGGTGTGAGAATTTGGTGTCTCCCTGGCTCCTGGCCTCTGGCCTTCGGGAAATGTATCTCTACCATGAGATAAAGCATCTGAATATGTAATGAGAAATATTCAAATTCTTAATTAGTCAGACAAGCAGCACAGTCAGATCTGTAAAATAGACTTTGAGTCCACAAAGAGATCTTCAGGTTGGGGGAGACTGCAAGAAAACCCATTCGCAAGCCCTTAAAATTCTAATATTCTTAGTGACCACTTTCACATGATTGTGTTTTTGTTACCACAAACCTTTGAGCCTTGTATAAAGATTAGCCATTTAGACAACTTGATATTAATACATGTTCCTCTAGTTTATTAGGCTACTTGAAAAAACGCAATAGTTGAAATATTTTCAAGTTCCTCTGGAGCACAAAAGTTTCTAACAACCTTGTGGAAAAGTATAGGCTTTATAAATGTGTGTGTCCAGCGGGAATGTGTTGGTTTCCCCAACAAATTATTATTTTGATGTTGTAATCTTGACTGTGTCAGGTCACGCTTGCATTTCAGCCCAAATTCCCTTTCACCCACACTGGCTTTCGTTTTGTGTTTGGTTTGGAGTGAATCTACTTGGTCTCCAGTTGAGGGAGTTCAGGTCCTTGTTCCACAAGTGTTTTAAGCTGCTGTTTGCCGGCACCGCTGCTAAAAGAAGCAGCTTCTTCTCTCCTGCTTGGTTCCTCTTGCTTGTATTGACAGGGAGGTTTTTGCTGCTGGGAATGCACCAGACCAGGGAACTGACCAGGGCTGGCAATAAATAAGATCCCCAAAAATTTGAACTGCATTTGTTTTCAGCCACCATATCATTTTCAGGAATGCTGTTGGCTATGCAACTGCTTGTACATAAGGGTGGGGAGGAGGAGGTGGGTATGTTATGGGGAGAGTGAGGCCAGCTGATGCAATTTTAATGTGTGTGCGGAACTCCTGGGGGGGCCACGTTACGTGACACCCATGTGACTGGGTCAGCACAGAGGTCTTGGGTCTCTATGCAGTGTTGGCCTGGGGCTGGAACTTGAGTACAGACACCAGAGGCAAGAGAGACGTGCTCAAAATAGACCACGTCCTTCGTGAAAGATTCATGACAAGAAGAATGGCAACTTTTATTTTTAAATGAAAACTGACCCATTTCTGAATCTCCCAAATCCTGAGCTGGTGTGCTAACCTTGGGCTCTTTTTCCCCTATTAACCTGTGGGCAGCTGAACCAAGAGAAATAGAAAAGAAATTTATATTGTATGCTAGATCAGAGCATTCTGATATTTTAAAATTTCTAGGACACCCACACTACCTTCAGAGGAATTTCAAACACATCCTAAAAAGTTTACTTAATAAAAATTTATACAGAAATAGTTTGAATGAGTAGTATGAGGAAGTAGTGCCGTTTCTCAAATATCTTGAATGCATGTATACATTGTATTTACTAGATGTTTTTTAACATGTTGTTTTTCCTTTAATAATATGACTAAGCTTTCAACATAGGTATTGGCCAGTTTTAGTCAACTGGATAGAAATCCAGGTTCAAAAGTTCACCTGATTCATGCCAAGGTTTTAAACAGTCTTTTTGCTTCCTTCTAAGAATGCCCAATAGAAGAAATCAATTCAAGAGTTTTGTGCTTACTTGAAAAAGGAGTGTTAATACTAATACTCCCTTCACAAATATCTCGGATTTCTCTTATCAAGGATTAGCCACCTGGCTTAATTTGCAGCCTTCCCACTCTTGTGTTTGTAGAAAATCATTCATTTTCTTCCCACTCCCCGAAAGACAGATAATGGAAAGACTGACATGCAAAGGCAGAAATGCTGTCAATAATTTGCAGATAGACAACAAAAGAAGCTGGAGTGTGAATTATGCTGGTTTTTGTGTTTCTTTTTCCTTGCTTCTCTCATCGTGATGCCATCCAAAAGGGAGTTCAGAGCTCTGGTGATTGAGATGGTGTTAGCCACTGATATGTCCTGTCACTTCCAGCAAATCAAAGCCATGAAGAATGCTTTGCAGCAGCCAGAAGGGTGAGTCACTTCACAACACCATGCAGTGAGGGGCTGCATTTCAGCTGGTGCTTTGCCATTATGTTTGACTTTCAAAAACACCTCTCCAGAGGCCCTCACTCTCTTTGATGTCCACATCAATTCCATTTCTGTTGTTGAATTTTGAATGAATTCACTTAGGAGTGGACTGGCACCCCCCTATCCACACATCTCTACTCTGTGCTGGTGGACCAAAGCTTGCAAAGTTCACCATGTTGGGATAAGCCTCCCTGGTCATTTCCCTTTGCATATGAGGGTAACATCAAGGACGTGATCCAGCCGAGTGACCTCTACAGCTTGACTATGACTCAAGGTTATAAGATCTGCAGAACACAACTAATGCATTGCCCTTCTGCAGATGGTAGCAGCTGCCACCACTGCAAGGGGCCTACTCCATAGACAGAGAAAAGACAAAAACAATCTGAGATGCACGAAGGGAAGGGCTAGAAAGTAACAGATGGAGCATTATGTGGAAAGCCTATTCTTCTTCCCAGTAAGCCAGTGGGAGCTGTAATATTTTGTCCACAGCCTTTCCCCATAAAATTCCTTTTACAGGGCAGAAAGCTCTGAGTGAAGGCCATTTTTTTTTCAGCCTGGACACAGGTCTGTCCAGAACCCCCCAGAACTGTACTTGTATGAGACCAGAATGTGGCTAGCCACTTGGTCCTCTCAAAAGCTACAGCTCTTCCAGTTATTTCAGGCAATCAAAAGCTGGAATTAAAATCTAAAATCTGAGACTACCCATCCCAAGAAAACATTAATTTCTGGGTTCTTGGGCTAGCCTCTCAGGTTATACTGTTAAGAAATTGCCAGCCTTTTTTCTTCTGTGGAACCGGACGCAAGGATCCCTTTCTGACCTCACACTACTTTTCTGACAGTGAAACGTTTATCAGTTACTGTGTAGACTCATCAGAGTCCCTGAGATCAGATCCTGTTTACCGCAGTAGGATGGTAGGGACAAAATTCTCTTCTGAGCTGCATAAAATGCAGCCCGGATGAAATGGGGAACATAGCGACTCTTCAAGCCTGACTGTGCAGACAAGCGAGCCTGGAAAGGAGCTCAGCAAAGCTGAGCAAAGTTTCTCTTTGCACTTCTTAATGTCTCTGTTACAACAGGAACGGTGTATGTTGGAGAAATTAGATGATCTTTCATAGTTGTCAGGTTTTATGAACACAGAAATCACTCCATTAATATGGCCTCATTTCCCTGTTTAGGTGAGACTTTTGTCATTCTCCACTGCAAGTGCAGGCAATTAACTTGTTTGATCCTTTGGGTTTTCAGAATTGACAAGCCGAAAGCCTTATCACTGTTGTTGCATACAGCAGATATCAGTCATCCAGCCAAGGCCTGGGACCTCCATCACCGCTGGACCATGTCTCTGCTAGAGGAGTTCTTCAGACAGGTAAAGCTGGGGAATTTCCTCTGCATTTTGGCAGCACAGAGGGGAGTGTGTAGGATTGTAGGATTGGGCAGGGAAGCAGGAAAATGTGAACACAGACCTTTTCCTTCTTCTCTGGTTTTCTCAAGAACCTCCTAAATGATATGAAGCTTTTTCATCTGGCACTGGTAGCACTGCCAATTAAGTCTCTTGAGAAGCTAGTGTCTGATACACTGCCTATAGACACAGGCATTATCTGCATAGTAGAAATTCTGATTTGGGAAGCTTAGCCAGGATAATTACTTTTATAGGTTCAGTATGTGTTTCTAATCAGCAAAAGATAGAATATATGATGTTCTGCTTAGCTGTAAAACCATAGAAAACAAATTTAGGCAGCTGTACTTCATAGAACTATCTGTATTGTTGGGGTAGATGTGAAAAAAAGCATTACCCTTACTTTAGATGAAGTGAACTGCTCTAGTTTATATATCCTAGTGGACCTCCCATTGACAGACCCACAAATCTAGAGAAGTCATTAAGCTCTATGTGATAGCTATAAGCTCCCCAAGTGGCTAATTAAAAGCATGTAAATAGCTGCCTTAAAAAAGAAAAAAAAAGTAAAAGTAAACAGAGCACTTAGGAGCATATGGGTTACTTTTCACCAGTATGAATTACTAAACTAAGCAGAAAATTAAGTGCTTAATTTCCCTCCAAAGTTCAGTAACTTCATGTTCAGTAGTAAATCTGAATGCAAAAAAAAAAAAAAAAAAAGCCAATTTAAAAAAAGTTTTTTAAAAGGCATTGTGGAAATTGCTTCTTAACAAGGATGTTGCAAAAATTTGCTTTGAAATGAATCCTTTAATTTGTTTTTCAAACCATGAATGGGTTTACTAGGTGGAAGCAGGTAAATCATGCCTGCAGCTGTCTCTGCATTGCCACACAGGAGACTCATGTAAGGAGGATGATTTTCACATACATTTTATGGAAAACTGCCTCTAGGCATGTTTATTCTTTTATTCTATGTCTATTCTTCTATTCTAGCTCAAAAGGATACTAGATCTGATAAAATACACCATTGCTGAGTGCTCTAAAGATTGGTGAGGGAATTAAGATTAGCTAGATATAAGAACACAAAAAACCCAAGTTTGGATCTGTTTTACAAGCGTAATGAAGACAAAATTATTGTTTTATGTTTTCACAGGGATAATTTAATTTCAGCCAACAAATCCTACTTTAGTTTTGAATGACAAATGCCTCCACATTTAGATAGAGCTTTATGTAAAACTTGTATTCTAGTTCCAAATTAACAGGCCGTGCTAACTCCCTTTTCAGGAAAACCCTTAAGCTTACCATGAAGTATAGACTTATGTTCACTGAAGTTATTTAGTACTAGATATATGAATATATCCCTACCTGATAGCAGAAGAGCAACACACATTCTTCATGAGCTCTGTACAAGCTAAAAAGTGCCACTAGCTAGAGGGGACCATGAGACTAAGAAGCTGGGCTGGCTTCAGTTTAGGTATTTATTTCCCTATGCTCTTCAAGAGCAGATTCTCTCCCATCCTTTCTGTTATGTGCTTTATGAGACATGAAGCCTTGCTTAACCTGTATCAGTGCAGGACCCCAGCCATACTGGTTTCCAAGTATTCTGTGATGTGACACAGGTCTTTCTACATGAACTGCTGTAGATGTGAATGCCGCTTCTGAATACAATTTTTTCTTTTGATATTCAGCAGCTATGGTGACACTCTCTTAAAGGAAACATCTTGCATGTTTTGCTTATGCAATTTAGCCAGCCATGAAAGATCTGCCCAAACAGCTTAAAGGTCAAGTATGTCTTTGAGCAATCAGGAAGGTGGCTAGGGGCTCCTTCATAAAGAAAATTGGGCACTGGGGTTTTTATGAGGCACAAGGAGTAAGAGAAGACCTATGATTAGGTAAGAGCTGGCACTGAAAAATGCTTTTCCTGAGAGGTACGGCAGATGCAGTAATGGAAAGTTACTTTGAAATATTTCTATGTTTGCTTTCTGTTTTACCATGAAGTTTGTACATCAGATCCTAACATAAAGCAGAATTGTGCTGCAACAGAAGAAAATTTTTGTTTCACTCAGAACTGTAACAGAATTTGTGCCTCCATTTCATATATATTATATTAACAACAAAGAAAAAACAATTCAGTGCTTCTTATGCCTACAGAATTTGTTCTCTGATTTGTTTGCTCGCATTTGACATTAGTCCGAACACTGGCATGAACTTCAGCACAGTTAAAGTGAGCTGCTGATTTAAGGAATTGATTTTCTAGTATATTTAACAGGCTATTTTAAATTTGAATGCTCACTGGGGATTATTGCAGCTATGTCATCCTATGGATCCTCTCAGCATAAAGCAATTTATAATAGAACCAAGCTTTTTGAGAATATGCAGCTTGAGTGACTGGAAGAAACAAGGTTATAACACTTGATCTTCTGCACCATCTTGTGATGTTAGAAAAGGACTGTCAGTTCTGAGGGCTGCAAAGTGTGTTTGGACTTCTGCTCTTAAGCACTTACGTAAAAAGTTGACAATATCAGCATTTCATTTGGACAAAGAAAGTAATCTGCATCTGGCCAGCCATGACCTGTGAAATCCTTATCTAAAAGACAGGAAGAAGGCATGCAAACAAGTGCAAATCCTGAAAGATCAGTGCTGATGCTGATGTTTTCTCTTGAAAGGTTTGTTCCAAGAACTGAGTTCTGCTGGGTTCTCCAGATAGCTACAATGAGAAGCGTTCTTGTGCTCAAGAGGGTGTTTAATTGGTTCATAGAAGTACCAAGCAGGCAGGGAAATCTCTGAGGAAAGATTCACTGGAATCAAGATGCTTAATTTACAAACTTCTCCTTGGACAGCAACTTTTCCAGCCAGACTCAATTCTCCACAAATAATTTGTGTTTAAGAGACACACACACACATACAAAACCCACTTCACTAAAGAAAGTGAAATGGGTGGCTTTTACAGCAAGGACGTAATATATCAAATTTCAGTGTGTCTTGCCTTGTTCTAATTTATTCTCAATTTTGTTTCTCCAGGGTGATAAAGAAGCAGAACTAGGGCTTCCTTTCTCTCCATTGTGTGACCGCAAGTCTACTATGGTTGCTCAGTCTCAAATAGGTATGTCCCTTTTGGCATTCTAAGTAGTATCTTAAAAACAAAACTTACTCCTCCATGTGGGGCTAAGACCACAGTGATCTCTCATCATTTGGAACTAGGTCAAAGAGAGGAAATAATAAAGTGCAGTGGTGTTATTTTCTCCAGATCAACAGTTCAAAGCTGAGGAGCCGTTACATTTATGGTGGTGGTTCCATGTAGTAACTGAGTTACCTCTGATGTGACTGCAGAGCTGACTGCAGTGCCCAGTTATGACACTACTCTGTGGTTTTCTGAGCTGTGGATATGCGATGTGCCTGGCAACATGTTGTTATACAAGTATCATTAGTGGATGTGGAAATCTAATGTCAGTCCTTTTGATGACCTGGGCAAAAACCATTGCTTTTTTTTTTTTTGTCATTTATTCCTCCCACCCTTTCCCTCTCAGTGCTCCAAGCCAATCAATATTTTGCACTGAAGCCAAGCAAACAGCAAACCTTTTTCAACTCCATCCATTCAGAAGCAGAGATCTTTTTACAGACTCACTCATAGCACTTTCTCTACCTCTCACAGAATCACAGAATGGTTAAGATTGGAAGGGACCTCTGGAGGTCATCTGGTCCGACCTCCCTGCTCAAGCAGAGACACCTACAGCAAGTTGCCCAGGCCCATGTCCAGATAGTTTTTGAAGATCTCCAAGGAGGGAGACTTCACAACCTCTATGGGCAACCTCTGCCAGTGCTCCATCACCCACACAGTAAAGAAGTGCTTCCTGATGTTCAGACGGAGTCTCTTGTGCTCCAGTGAGTGGCCATTTCCTCTTGTCCTGTCCCTGGGCACCACTGACAAAAGCCTGGCTCTGTCCTCTTTGCACCCTCCCTTCAGGTACTTATAGACATTGATGAGATCCCCCCTGAGCCTCCTCTTCTCCAGGCTGAACAGTCCCAGCTCCCTCAGCCTCTCCTCATAGAAGAGGTGCTCCAGTCCCTTCATCATCTAGGAGGCCCTCCGTTGGACGCCTGCCAGTATGTCCATGTCTCTCCTTTCCTGGGGGCCCCAAAACTGGACACAGTACTCCACATGCAGCCTCACCAGTGCTGAGCAGAGGGGAAGGATCGCCTCTCTTGACCTGCTGGCAATGCTTTGCCTAATGCAGCCAAGACTACCATTAGCATTCTTAGCAGCAAGGGCACATTGCTGACTCGTGTTCAACCTGGTGTCTACCAGGCCTCCTGGGTCCTTTGCTGCAAAGCTGCTTTTCAGCTGGGTGGCCGCAGTCCATACTGGTACCTAGGGTTGTTTCTCCCCAGGTGCAGGACTTTGTACTTCTCATTGTTGAACTTCATGAGATTTTTGTCAGCCCACCTCTACAGCCTGTCAAGGTCCCTCTGGATGGCTGTGTGGCCATATGGTGAGTCAGCCAGTCCCCCCAGTTTTGTGTCATCTGTGAATTTACTGAGGGCACACTCTACCCCATTGTCTCCTCCAATTATTGAGTGAAAAGTAGGAGGATGAGGCAACAAGCCTGATATTTGGGGAGAAGTCAAGAGGAGTTAAGTGAAGTAAACACATTCAGCAGGCTGGGAGCAAAAAAAGACAATTTTTCCAAAAGAAAAGGTGGGTTTGTGGGTAGATTTTTATACCCAGAAAGCAAGTGAAATAGAGAGCAGAAGAATGTGATCTAACCTTGACTGGAGAATAAAGCGCCAAACAGAGGAACAAAATAAAGATAACGCTGACCCTAAAAATGAGGGAACTGAGTCCAGAAGCAGAAAGAAAGCAAATGTATTCAAGGAAAACAAACAAATAAAGAATTTCGAGTATGAAATTTCACAACTGTTTCCTGAGCTCTAAAGGGCTGACCAAAGAACAAAATAAAGATATCCCCAAACTTAGGAAAGTTCAGATTCACTTCTGTAATTAAAGCTGTTTCTTATTTAAAATTATTTCATTGTTCCTGTTAAACAAGCTATTCTCTGAGGGGACTTCATCCCACATTTTTCTGGCTCTGAAAGTTGAGGCAATTCAGCCAAGAATCTGAACTTAAAAAGCCCTACACAAGCCTAGCCTGGTTTCCAAACTTGTAGAGTGTACCCCTGTGTAACAGTAACCCAGAAAATTGGGTATGTATGTACGGCACAAGGCAACTGCTGAGGTCATTTGTATTTTACAGTCAGCTCGGTGGAGGGAAGCAGCAGCAAACTTTAAGAGCTGAAGTCTCAGCTAAACCCATATTGAGGACTCCTGGGCAGACTATACCTGCTGCTGTGCTATGGGAGAAGATAATCCCTCTTTGTCTAGCTAACGTGGAGGAAAGGGCCCGTAGGGACTTCTCTTTCACATCAGTTCTAGCAGCTTTCAGATATGAACCTCACTTGTTACAGGGAAGAGGAGCTGTGCTTCCCACATGGACCCTCCTGTGTTCCGGCGTAGGGTCGCAGTGTGCTTGGAAACCGATTTGCGTTGTCCTCCTCTTTTATACTCTGTTGCTGTGGAAGGCCAGGAGAACCAAGAAACTTCTACACTGATGCACCTTGTGTCAAGCCACTGAAAAATTATTGATGAATTAAGCCATCACCAAGACAATTACACCTTATAAAGGAGACACTCCATCTGTTTGTAAAGGCAGCAGTATTTAGTTAAGTACTATTTGTCACTATATCCACTTTGTGCAGTTTAGTAATCCATTGACATTAGTAGGCCACTATCTATAAATCTGGCCTTCTAACATAGTGAAGTTTTCATTTCTCAGTCTGCTGCATATATTGGCATTATCTTTCTGTAATGTCTCCTTTATTAAATCAAAACCTCTTACATTTTCTACCTATCTGCTGAGGTAAGGCTTTCAAAATTGTAGGCTAGATTCTCAGAGAAATAATCTGTGCCTATTCATTTGTTTATCTAATTAATAGCCTCAATAGTTTGTTCCCTGGAATAATAATTACCGCATTTCTTTGCAGAAGTAAGTTCCTCTTGAATTCCAAATCATGCTGTTATCTGCAGCAAGTAGACTTGAGTTTCTACAAATAAAAAGAATCTGTCCTTTGTGAAATAAAATTGTGCTCTTGGTTCTGACAGGGACAGATCCTAGCAATCTTGTTCTGGTAGCTTGGCTTGTTTGTAGTCACTGATTTGTTGCTCAAAGTTCAGTGCAGATGCAACAAACGGTGGGCAAGTTTTTTATTAACAAAAGGTCTTCACAAACGCAGACTGAAGGCTTTGCTGTATGCACTCTTTCCGTGAAAATGAAGCAACCTAACAGCAAAAATTTCCTCAAAAGAAAGAATGTCTCACTCTCTTGTTGCTTAAATATGTAAATAAATTGTTCAGTATTTAAACTGATAATGAAAAAAATGTTTATTAATTAATGAAACTTGATTTTAAAACCTACTGATGCTAATACCAGTTTATCATCCTTTTTCTTCTTCAATGAAATGGATGTGGTACCCCAGTGAGGTCCAGAAATCAGGAGAGATTCATGTCCAGAAGTAAGGCTGCTGACCAGAGTGGGGGAGGCAAGCAGGTTGCAAACAAAACCAGGCCAAGACTTGTATTTCCCCAAAAGAATGACAGGAGTTAAAGCTTCTCTATCTGTCTCAGGCTGTAGGAAGCTTGTTGGATGGGAGATCGGCCTCTCTTGCAGCTAATAAATATAGCAGCATCCTTTTTTTTTTGTCCGTTGGTTGGCAGGAAAGAAAATTACAGCTTCAGAAAATATTGGATAAAGGCTGATGAGTGAATGCTTCTGGTTTGTTTGTTTGTTTGTTTTGTGGTGAGCTTTAGGGAAACCATTCTCTAGCCAGTGTTTGCCATGGTGGTGTTCTCAGGTGGATTGACTCAACTCTAGGTAGGTGCCTGGCATCACCTCCTCAGTGTGCAGTGTTAGTCAGTAAAATCATCCTAGTCACTGGGATACAGATATATTTACCACACTCATTCTACTGACAAAGAAAGAAGATGATGAATTGGTCATTAGCATTAGCATTAATAGGTTTTAAAATCCAGGTTCTTTATATGATATTTGTTTTTGTTTCTTTGTTTGTTTTTTAGTTAGCAAACTAAATCACACTATTTAAATCACAATGTCTTTAGATAAGAAGAGAGAGAAGACTAGGGGTGGGGCATGGGAATATGATTTAAGTTACGTAATTACTAATAAAGTACCAAGTTTTGTTTCTATGATAGCAGACTATGCTTCCCAATTTTATTATAATTCCCATTTAAAGATAACATAATTGAATAACTTATGCAGGCTCTAGGGAACAGAGGAAAAAATATCACGCGCACTCTGCTTCAGTACAGAAATAATTATATTACCCTTGCTTCAGTTTTATCAAAAAAAGTTCTAGGTCTTCGAGTTTGTTCACCTGTGGTCCCTTGTGCCACCTCTGCCTGTCTTTGTTAATGAGATGCAAGACTTCCACTGGGGAAAGCTCCTTTCTTAGATCTAACACTTATGACTGGACCTTGTATTTATGTATGTATGGCGAGCATCTCAGCAAGTGGATCGCACAACCCCATTGCTGAAGTTAGTGATGCAGTCATTCAAGTGCTATCAGAGATTTGCATGTCTCAGGGTTGTTAGTGGTGATGAAGCAAATGGCAGTTGTATTACTTGCCAAGCAGAAGTGACAAGATATGATGGCCTGGGTTTCTTTGGTCAGTAAGAAGTAAAAAAATTTTGGAGTGAAGGGGAATAGAAGAAACTTATGGACAGGCAGATACACATGTGTAAATCAAATTCTCAGTATCCTCAGGGTTCCTGTGGCACACTTAACACTGTTCTCAGTCAGTACAATTTCCAATTTTTTAAAAATTATATGAAGTTTGCTAGGGTTATCTGGATTGTAATCTAGCACACAGTTTCCTGTTGTGGCTTTATACTGCATGCATTTCTGATTAACACCTTGGGAGGAAGGGAGTTATTTTTCCCTAAGTCTGAATAGATAAGACTATCTCAGGGTTATGGACGCACATGATTCAGATGTTCAGATAAGACTGAAGGTTCAGTACTGCGTATTTTTTTTCCCTAAATTTACAGAATGTTGTGTAATATACAGAATATACAGAACTTGGAAGTAATGTTTTAATCAGGGTAGGCATGAAAATACACTTAATTATCCATCATTTTAGAGATACAGAAAAAATCAGGCAGGGGAAATAGAACTAGAAGGATGTTCAATTGCTTTGCACTCTAGATGTGTATCAAAGCATCTGTAAATTCAGGTCCCTGGCCCATGAGGTCTCTTCTCCTTTTACTGTTCTGTTATCACCGAAAATCACCAAGGTCTGCCATAACATATCATGATTCAGTCAGAGAAATTATAATTGTATGAATTTATAATTAATAGCTAACAATTACTAAATCTTTAAAAATGCAAGTTGATAATTTTTCCTAGAGCATCTACTACTTTATGTTAACTTAATGGAAAATTCTCGGCCAAACCCCATGTTGAATTGGAGGCAATTTCAAGACTGTATGGTAGCAGTTTAGAGAAGTGTATTTTATAATGAAGTTGTAAAGTATCTGTGGATGGACTGAGGAATCTGTAGTTTGCATGAATTATGGTTGAATTCAGTATGAGTTACAATGGAATGAGAACACCAACAGTCCTTATTCAGCTCTATATGGGCATCATTGGGAGATTCAAATAAATAAAGAGCAAATGTTACTAAAAATCAGTTCACTCTAGGGTGGGGCTGCAGTCTCTGAAATGTCTTACTGTTGTGGTTGTTGTGTGGTGGCAAAACGGGGCAGAAGTAAGATGATTTGGCAATGTAATATCTGGTTCATAGACATACACAGTAATAGAGTGAAAGTTGGTGCTTTGGGCCCTAGAGTTAACACAGGACTGGAAGCCATGGCTTGAACCATTTCTCCTGCTGACATGGGCAACTTTGACACAGTCATCTAGTGTAGAATAAAATAAACATACTGCAAGTTCTGACACATCAGTAGTCACTGAAAACCCAGTACAGTACTGCAGGTCCAGTAGGGAAAGACCTGAATCGCCCTAGGAGATAGTAAGGACATCATTGTTTTTTTGGCTACCTATAGCACTAAGAAATTTGTGAAGTGTTAAGATGAAAATAGGAAATAGCCCTTGCCTCAAGTAAGGATTTATGGGAAGGCCCCACACTCTCACATTTTATCTGTGGAACTTGGATTTTCCTTCATCTCTTGAGTTTATGACCACAGGGCCCTCTAGTCTGCCCTTCCCAACGTTCAGATCAGAGCCGTATCTGTCTCTGCCAAACTGTATACTGAGGTAGAAGTGATTTACTCCTTATTTTTTTTTCCTTTACTTATGTTAAAAAATGGGGGGAATAAGAATCAATAACAGCATGCTGGGTGAGCACTGAGAAGAGAATATTCACAGCAACCTACTGATATGCAGTGAGGGAAGTGTGTATATAACTCCACACCAGAAAGCTTACCAGTGTTATTCCTGTTATATAAATTTTCTGCTTTTAGAGATTTCATTTTTGAAACTGGGTTTTAACCAAATCCGCTAGGAATTTGGCTTAAATATCACACTCCTCGGATAAAACAAGTCCTGATGCATCTGCTTGTGTTCTAATTTGCCAGTTTCTTTCCAGTGTTTAAGGAGGTACCTTTTATTGCACACTATACCCAGGCTCCTGCGTCAGGGATTAACATGTAACTCTATTTTTGCTTTGTAGTATTTGCCTATCCCTCTTTCAAAGGAGTGTAATTTTTTTACTCTGTCTTTTATGGTGAGGTTGTCCGTGATCACTGAAGCAGTGACTCCACTTAAATCCATTTCTCACCTGCTTGGCTGTGCTTGCATTTCCGATCAGGTTTCATTGATTTCATCGTGGAACCCACTTTTACTGTGCTGACTGACATGACCGAGAAGATTGTGACACCACTCGTTGATGAAGCTTCCCGCTCTGGCATGTCTGGGTTCAGGCGTTCCAGGTGAATAATCACGTGTCCTCTCCTTTCAGTCCACATGTGTTGCTTTTGCACCCAGCTACCCTGGGTTTCCCTCCGCAGTGTATGTCAGCCATTTGGCTTAAAGCCTGTTGTCCACATTGCCCACACCATAGCTCACCTTGTGATGTGACTGTGTTGCAGGGAAACCCCAGCCCAAGGCCGGGCAAAGAGGGAGGCTGACATGAAATTGAGCCGTGCCTCCAAAGGCAGTGAATACAATTGGTTGTAGCCGTGCAGTCAGGTGAACTTCAGTGGTCTCTCAGTCACTAATATCAAAGAGAAGGTAGAGAGTGTCATTGGGAGGCACTCATTTCTACATGTCTAGAAGTACAGATATGTTTGAAATACAAGAGACAAATGGGAAGTATAAGCACACTTGACTGACAGTATTTAGGGATATGCAAATGCGCGAAGTATCACCAGAATTCACTTGCAGTTTGGGTGTAAGGAGTCTTGGCCCATTCAACCTGCTTTGCTGTTGTAGAGAAACTACTCTTTCAGTAGTTTCATGGACAGGGCATGTCTTGGGATTCAGGTGCCACATGGCTTGTGCTCCATAAATTAGGACCACCGAGTCCGGATTTCCTCTCCCAGGCGACTTCTTTATTCTTGGGCTGTTACATACAAATATCATCCTTTGTCGGTTGTCTTGCTGTCTTTATTAAAATGCACACAATGAAGTGCCCATCCTTGAAAGAGAACTGCAAGGTCTCTAACTGAAATGAGTGCCTCATTTTGAGCTTCAACTGAGGTCACCAAGCCCTGGACACAGGCTGGCATCCAGCAGTCCTGTATCTAATGGCTCCCACAGGTGAATTTTAGGAGGCTTCTCCTCTGACATAATGGAATTCTAGGATTGTCTGACTCTCCAATGAATATTTAGGGAGTGAAGATGCACAACAAAGATAATCTAGGCAACACTTTGAGTGATTCTCTTTCTAAGGGACTGTGGATACAAAAAATAAGCAGGGAAAAGCTGTCTTTTATTTCTAATACTGGTTCAGATTGTGCTGCTTGCTTTAGCATTGATTGCCCTGGGGTGGGAGGCAGGGAGGGGACTAAGAGGGATTAAAGCTTATCTTTATTTTTTTCTGGTTGACTCTATTATCTAGACTTACAGTAATGATTTTTTCTTAGCTGTATTTGGGTGTATAAGCCACTGATTTCTGCCGTGTTTTGTGATCTTGTGTCCCAGTCTGAATAGCATTAGTCCCTCCGAAGTTAAAAGATCAAGTGTCAAGAGCACTGGGTCAGAAGGAAGTGCCTCACTCAACTGCTCCATACTCACTGTGGACTTCAAATGTTTTAAAGCCACCTGGACTGAGGTGGTGCAGCAGAACCGGGAGAAATGGAAAGCACAAGCCACCAAAGGTAACAACCAGGCTTCTTAGTGAAAGAATAAAAATTCTTTTGACCTCTCCTTCTTCAAGCTCTTCTTCAATCAAATTATTCTTCAAGTAAGCACTGTTAGTTTTAAAGAATCTGCTTTTCAAGGCCAACAACCTACAGTGAATACAGAAAGATAGGGATATTGTGACTCATCTGTGCCTTGTACACTTCTACGTGATGTAAGTGTATATAATGAAGAGGATTTGGACAATGGGAGGAAAAAGAAGAAACTGTAAGGGAGGTCCCCTAAAGTCATGAGTCAGACTCAGGGTGAGTGCAAAAATAGCTGGAAAAGCATTTTTAGAGATAGGTTATCAATTGTTCACTGTTAAGATTGAAAGAAGTATGAACGATACTTGAAGGGAAAAGGCCAGGATATTCTGAATTCACATCCAGCTTCATATTTGCAGTGATAACTTGGATGAGGAATTAGGAAATATGCTGCATATGCTCATGATGTCATGAGTCTGTGCAGAACTACAAATATTTCAGAAGAATATGAGGGCTGTGTTGGTTGCAAGCTGACCAGAGGTCAATATGCTAATACTTTTGCAAAAAAAGACAAAAATAAAAACAAAAAAACAAGTCCTGGGATTATTTAGACAGGCTTGTAAATGGAAGGAGTTTGATTTTAACATATTACGTGGCTTTCTCTTTAGGGCCAATGGAAGATTTGGCTTAGTTCTTCTATTTGCCAGAGCAAATTGGTCCTTTCTAATTGAAAGGCTTGTCTAAAGGTGCAGGAAAGCATGTATTCAAATTAAGTTTTCCTGTGTGAGTAAAACTTACCATTCAGGAAAAGCTTTCCTAGACATTCTATGAAAATGAAAACAAAAGCATAATTCAAAATCTCCTTATTTGCTAGTTTTTTTAATGCTTTTTAGTTTTTTAATTGATATTTGCTATTTCACAGTTCTTTTTGGACCAAACAAAGTAAAGCTAACCAAACAAGCAAAGCATTTAACGTGATCAGTGTCTCAAAGTATGAGTACGTTGAGTGAATGATACCGATATAATTAACTATTTTTAAGGATTTCATTTCAACAGGCACCATACATATTTGTTTATCTATGAAGGATCTACTAGATAAAAATCCCATATTCAAAAGAGACCTATAGGGAAATAAAACATATCTTACATTTCATCTGAAACAAATATATAGAGTAGATCATAATAGATTCTGGATATTTAACTTCTAAATGTGCTTTGTACCCACTTGCAGTGATTGCTTTGCATAAAGACTTTTTTCTAAATGTGCACGTGTAAATGTCAAGATATGAATCAAGTGGATTTGCACACAGTACTTAACTAATGCTGCTACTGGTAATATGCATTGATACAGTATTTCATATTCTTTCTTTACAGAGTACCCTGCCGATAAGTGTTTGGTTATTAATACTTTAGCTGGAGGGGAAAATGTTTTATTTTTAAGTGCCTCATAAAAAAATCCTTCTAGCAGATCCTGAAGGTAGAGTCTATGAAAGAATTAATTATCATTTCAAAGCAGAGCACTTACCAGTCTGCATTATTAGACACGGGGGGCCCTTGAGTAAGGCGTCTTATCTTTACCTTTCTGACAACTTTTAGCCCTGAATTGTTTATTTACTTTACTTTTTTGCCAATCTTCATTGCCAATAGCTCTGATCAGAGCCCCAGTTTATGGGTCAAAGGGTAGGAGATTCAGAAAGCAGTGTCAGCTTCTTTTCATCTGAATTCATTGGCTTTCAGATCATTTCTGTATTTCTGGGTACGTTTAACAGTACAGGCGTGCCTAATTTTTTTATCCTCAAAGACTTACATAAACATAAGTCTCAGCATGCCTTTGGATGGGCTGGGGACTAAGGAACTGTTCTTGGAATCCAGAGCCCTCCCATCAAAACCTTTGCTTGGCTGCTGTCTTGCTCCTGATTTGCAGCAAGTCTCTGAGCCCTCCTCCATCTGCCTTGCCTGTCTTAGCCATGTGCAACAGGGTCTTCCACACACTAGGAGATCAAACTGCAAACCCCTGTCAAACTGACATCTTGCAGTGCATCAAGGTTCTCTGCCAATAAAAATAAGAATTATTATTAGCAGGCAGATAAAGCATTTATCTGTTAGTTGACAAGAAATAGAAACTGGGGATCAGATGGGAAGGAAAAAAATTATTATTATCACCATCATTATTATTACTGTTGCTGTTATTATTATTAAATGATTTGCAGAATACCATATTCCGTTTGTTAATGGCATTGTCCCTGGAAGTATCAGTAAGCTGTTTTATCCTGAATGTGATATTTATAGAAAATGTCTTGGATGGTGTGGGCAAAGTGGGTTTATTACTGAGCTCTTTTGCTTAAAGGATCTTCATTAAATAGCTACAAATTAAAAGCCAGAATAAACAAACACCCTGGTGTGCAAAGCACCATTTGGATAAAGTGTTTTCTGACACTAATTTTGACAAGAGGCACTCATCCAGCAGTTCTATAGCAAGCCCCAGTCTCCTGAGCTGAATCTCTCTCATGTGGTTCACACGCAAAATGCAGCATTTTTTTTTTCAGATCCTCAAATGAGAAGGAGCCTTCTAAATACCATGAGACTCCAGGGAAAATATCAACATATATAGCTGAGCTATCTATGGAAGCTACCGTCGATTTCAGGAATGATTAATAAAGTGAGGGAGGCTCATAACTAATTTAATTATATTTTCATGTGAGGCATGATTTATTCATTTAAAAATTAATTAACTTTAGCTGCTGGCAAGGAAATACAGATTGGCATTTCTTATAAAGACTGCTTTCCCCCTTTCTTCCTTGTATCCCATTGGTACATTTTTCTCAAAACTGGTTCTGATTCATTCATAAGAAGTATTTGAGAAGACACTTAGAAATTCTTTTGTAATTTTTACTCTCTGGCCAACGTACTGCTCTTGTAAGGACCAAAACATCTTCCCTATACGTGTCAAGAATGTTTCTATTGGACTGGTGTAGACTTTATTCATTGATTTGCAGGATTTGCTTGTCTGCTCATCAACTTACACAATCTCTCAGAAACCAGGAGATACATCTTTTTGTGGTTCCTGTCACAGTTAGAGTACAATTGGTTGTCCATGATGAGGTGGTGGATGGGCTGGGATATTGCAGATCGAGAAGTCCTGAATGCAGGCAGTATGAGATATAATGGGCAGCATAGTGCAGTCATATCTGAATGCTTACACTCAGAATGGTTACAGATATGTTCTGAAGCTGAATAAGGCTCCAAATTGAGTGTGTGCTGAGCTACTCAGTTGCTTTTGCAGACTAATTCTTTAGTGATTATGGAAAAGGGGGAGAAAATTATGGAGTCTCTGCCCCAGAGGCTGTGCGCACCCAAGTTTATTAGCTTGAGCATTGCTCTAAGGGACTGTGGTTTTGCCCTGCTTTCCAGTGCAATGCAGAAAGCCACACAGAGCCTTTGCAGCTGAGTCTGTGGGGGTCCGTTGTACCTGACCTGGGCTAGAAATGTAGTGGTTTCAACACCTGGAGCCAATGTAATTTGCAAGCTCTGTTATAAGTGTTTTCTGTTGCATCAGGACCCAAGGTCTAGATATGAACAAGAACAGTATCTTGAATGAGGGAAATGGGCTTCTGTGTGAATTAATTTTTTTCTGAATGACAGTATTTTGAGATGCTGCTGTTGTTTAACACTCACTTTTGAGTTTATACCTTTGCATTTTACTGTTTAACTGTAACACTTTTGGGGATGGAAGGATGGGTCTGGTAGCAATGTATTAGTCTGATAAGAAAGGACAGAGATGTAAAGAAACGGTAACAGCAGAAATGAAGAGTTTAGGAAGCTGGAAGTGGAAGCAACCTGGAACAAGGGGGAAAAAAGTAGATTTTCAAAGAACCAAGACTTTTTAAGTGCTTAGAGTTACGTGGTACAACATGATGTAAAGTAAATGTGGTTTGACTGATTCCTGTCTGTCAGGAATGAAGTTAACCTCAGTGCCCCTAAGGCCTTATGTAGCTAATATCTCTTTTTAATTTGCCTTTCAAAATTTTTGAGGAACTGCATTTTCAAAAGGAAACCTTATATGGTAAAAAATGGACATGCACATAAGATACAGTTAGGCCAACATGGGGTGTTTTTGTCAGAGTCGTTTCTTCAGTGTTCTCCTGTGCTCTTTTTCCCTTGTCAAGTCAATTCCTATACTTATCTAAGTAAAACTTGTTTGCATGTAAAAAGCTGAACTAGATTTAGATGTGTGAGTTGTATCATTCTTGTCAAATTGACTGATAATTGTGATTTCTTTTCTCATTTTGCTTCTCTCTTTGCTGAGGATGCAGAAGAAAAAGCTAAGAAAGAAGCAGAGGAGAGTGTTAATCAGGGAACAGATGAAAAGAAATCAGATGAAAAGGATGAGAAGCCAGCTGAAGATGCCACAGCAGCAAACACAGAGAACAGCAAAGAACCAAATCCTGGGGAAAACAAAAGTGCAGATTCTAATGAGAATCATGTAAATGGGACTCAGCAAACTGGGGTGAACAAACATGAAGCCTCTCAAGGAAAAAATGCACCTAGGACAGATAAGGGAACGGACTGTCATCATGCAGTGAGAGAAGAGAAACAGCATGTCCAGAACGGTGAGTTCTCTCCTTCCACTGAAAGGTGAATCTAGCCCTAAAACCAGTATCTCTCCTCAGTGATGGGGGCAACTGATGTCCTGAAAAAGGATGTCGTGGGCCCGGGGCCTTTTCCTAGAAGCTGGCATAGGCACCTCCATATGGGAATTGGAAACTGCAAATTAACTACTGAGTAGTGTTCTTCTGTAAAAGATGGGATTCATCATACCAGTTTGGGTGCTTTTGGCAGAAAGGGCTATATTTTCTCATGAAAATGAAACAGCTTGTTTTGATGCACACTTAAAAGCTGAAACAAATTCTCATGGTTCAAAGAACAGCTTCACTGCTGGGTTAACTGGAAGAGGAGATGCCAAAGTTATAAACGCTTTTTAAGACCAATTTAAGATATCTTTGAATTGATTCTCAGATGTAAATATGTTTTGGGACAGATGATCTTTCTTTCCCCCCTCCTCTGTTTTTAAGAGTTATTTTATTTATGTTTCCTTTGCTCTACTAAGGCAAACATGAGCCTTTGAGATTTATTGTCAGAAAACTGACATTCAGTTAAAATAAAAATCACATTTTGCACCCAAAAAAGGTGGGGAAAAAAAAGAAAATTGCATACCACATTGAAAGAAATGATTAGACCCGTGAGAACTGATCAGTTGTCTCTTGGCTATTTAACTGTCCTTCCCTCCCCAACTCCCACTCCCTTAAGCCGTTAGCAAAAAATGGCAGTACTGCCACATGTGACTTCTCACCAACTTGGTAGTGTCAGCCAGTCCAAAAACAGCAAAACTCTCAGACTCAGAAACAACCTGTTAGAAAAAGCCTGAGTGAGCATATAGACATTGAAAGTCCAGGGCTCAGGCAGTGAGTTTAACTGGCAGCAGAGGCAGGAATTCTGTTTAAAACATTCCTGGTATGATTCTCATGTAAATCACTTGGCTGCAGGCCTTTCCCAGCAATCCCTTTGTCATTAGGTTTTTTTAGATTGGAAGGACTATGGGGATCCAAGCTGTCATGCTCTGTTACATTCAGGATTTTTCTTCAGACTGTTATGCAGATTGGGAATGGGCTTCCCGAAGAGACAAAAAGGTTGCAACCAGTTAGGTTGCAACAGATTTTGCTTCTGAAATCCTGTTTTACATGCTTCTGACAATATGGGGGCTAAGTGTGCTCTAGTGATTTTGACAGTACCTTTTTCTGCAATGTCTGTCTGCTGCAGGTGTCAAAAATGCTTTGAAAGGAATTATAATGATTTCTGAAAATTAATGTCTTCCTCAGGAAAAGAAATTCTGGTCCTTAATTTATGGGAGAAGGCCATTATGAGGCACAATCACTGCAGAGTCTTTGGAAACTGATGAAATCTAACATTCACATCTCTGGGTTCACCACAGCTTCCTTTATTCTATGCCTATATGTTAATATCTCGTTGTAAAGTATTCACCTTATTATTTCTCTGCCTTTTTAATCCCTTTCAGAAAGATCATTATGATCATCATTTTGCTCTGCTGCTGGCAGTATGGTAGGGTAGATATTACAAAACTCAAAAGCCCCCTATTCATAAGAAGATATTCAATCAAAGTTCAGAAATTGTGTCATCAGGGGAGTTTGAACTCTTCTCTCCATCATTCACTGCTCATTGCCCTTGTGCTTTCTCAGAGACATCAAACTGGGAAATAATGTTTGTGCATGTTCATCGTCTTTGCCTGCACACACTTAGGGTCAAGCAACTTCTTTATGCAATGGTCAAAGAAAGCACTATTAGCTTATCATTACCACATGCTGTATGATGGTGGAGGGAACACAAGAAGACTTCTGTACTTTGCTAGGTACATTTTCATTTCATTTCCTGAAGCCAATGTCCTTATTTTAGAGGCCACCTTTTTAAAGCAGACACTTCAATCCTACTTGGATCTGCTCATACATCTCTGTTCAGATTGAACTTTTCTAAGGAGTCTGAGTCAGTGGCAATATGATTAGCTGAGGAGGTTGCTGTCTGTCCGTCTTCTTGCTTACATTTTTCTCTGTCATACACAGTGAGCCTAATAAGAAAAGCATGAAAGTTTTGGCTGTAAACAAATGAGATTTGAACAGGACATGTTTTTTTCCATCTTGTTAAATATTTTAAGATTTCAAAACCATTCTTCTATTATACTATGTTGAAGCTTAATTGCAGAAAGGTATCAATTCTATGTCGTCCAAGAATAACAATTATTCCAGTGGTTAGGGCACAATGTAGAAGAGGGAGACCTTGCTTCTCTACAGTTTCTGTTTTGTGAGCTGTTCCAAAAATAAATATTCATTGGCCATAACTGTTTTGAAGGCAGATTGGGTCCTCTATAACACATCAATACCTATAATCTTGATCCAAAGACGATGAAGTAGTTATAATAACAAAAATAGTAATACAACTGGAATAAGCATCACTTTAATAGAGCCATGCAATGTACACCTCACATTTACAAAATTCTGAGGTGAGACTTGTTAAAGCTTGTTCATGTTGAGGTGTGGGTCACAAATTCATTGCTACTCCTTTTGGGGTGAAGGATGGGATGCCCACTCCCGTCTGGGCAGGCTGCCATTCCTTCTCTGGTCATCTGAAGGAAGGAGACCTTCTTTGATGCTGTTTAGACACAACAGCTAAATGAGCCCTCTTCTACTAGATCTATCTCTTTAAGTTATTTTTTATTTGCTACTGCATTTGGCAACAAAGCATTCTCATTCAATGAGGGAATGGTCTGGGAAGGTCTAATGTGCTCTGCTGTATGAGTAATAGAGGACAGAAAATGAAAAGGACTCTGATTAACCTTCCTGGCTTCATAAAATATACCCCAGCTCCAGTAGCCATTTTCTTTCTGCATCAGCTGTTGTGCTGCCAGAGACCTTGCTTTCCTGGTTTGCTATAAAGACTCTAAAACCAGTAATTAATGCTAGGATGCTTGTCTGTTCCCTGATATCATCATAAAAAGACCAACCTCAATGAGTCTGTGGATAAAGAGAACTGGTAAGAGAAAGTGCGACAAAATTATGTAGGACTGTTTGGGATAGCTAAGGTGGTTCTTTACTGCAGGGACCTATGATGAATTATCACAGTCTTACTCAGTCCTTTAAAAGCATAAATGTTTCAGAGTCCTGATTTTGAAATGAAGGTGGTGTTCAGGTTTTTAATGGCCTACATGCAACTGGAGGGAGTATGAGTTTGCATGTGCACTTAAAGAGGTGTTAACAATTAGAATAAATTTGAAAGTATATTGTGAAGCTTGATTTTCTGTAGCAGTCAGATAAACTTTGCCTGGTGCATTATTCTATGATAATATGTTAATCCTAGTTCACTGTAATATTTCCTCCTAAGGAACATCTCTTTTTGATGTTGCAATTTGATTGGGTTACAGGCATTAATACACTGCAGTCTGCATTACAATGCTTACAGTACTTCTTATTGCTTCTTTCTAGGTGAATTAAAGGAAGACAGTAAGTCGGACAAAAAAGATCAATCTAGTGTGGGAAATGAATCAAAGAAAACAGATGGTAAGGACTTAATATTTTATTACATATTGTCACCCATTTCTATATGCAACCTATTGGTTTATAAGCATCCATCGTTCATTGTAAAACCAAAAAATTGTGTGGTGACCAGAAACAGATTTAACAGAAACAGTCATTAGGCTTGACAGACAGGGCATTCTGGGAGAAAATCATCTCTTTCACATAATGCCTAGAACCAGTTGGTTGTTCTGTTAGTAAGCTATCTTCCTTATCCATCAATTTCTGTGCAGTGCCTGCAAGAAAAATCCTGGATTATTGGAGTTGCTCAATAAGAAACATGGATTTGTAAGGTGCTATCCTTCTGAGTTTCTTTGGGCCAAATTCTGCTCTCAGTGAGGACAGACTGCACGGGAGATGCAAAACACAAACCCGAGAAAAACCCTGCACAAAGTGTCTCTGCTTTTTATGATTGCATGTTACACTATGCCAATACAACCACAAAGCTTTTTTGACTTAATTGTCCAAGGGGGAATTTGCCAGGTGCTGTTGAACAACAAGTATGGGAAGCAAGCAGGAATAAGCACATCAGCATAGAGGCCATATCAAGGATGCTATAGGAAAGGAATATTGCTAAAACAGTGTTGAACTGAAGCAATCCAAGCTGTACGACAGTTTCTTGGGCATCTGGAAACAGTTTCAAACAGCCCTAAGCCTATTGTAAAGGTCCACAGATGTTTTAGTAGCCTCAGCAAAGCAGAAAAACAGCTATAAGGTCTATGGCATGTTTACTCTTTTGCACCTCCTCATCTGTGCACCACAGGGCTATGAGATAGTATCTGACCCCACATTGCTCCAAAATTGATTGCTTAAGTATTGGATAGCAAAATAAATGGAAACAAATGTTAGAGCTAAAATTTCCTTTGTATATGTCTCAGTTAAATCCACTGAAATACAGCTATCCCTAAACATAGATAGTTCAGTGCTTTATTTTGATGGTCAAGAAAGACGACCTCATTGTAAGCACTGCAGTTTAGAATGATGCTGTGTTTGCTTTTATTGTTTCCTTGTAAGAAATTACTTCGTATTCTTATTCCTCTAGCAAAATGGCACATACGAAGAAAATGTGATACCTCAATAAAAAAATGTAGAACAATTCATCCAGAAGCATGTATTAATTTCAGATATAAATATGTACTTTTTTACAGAGCTCCCTTAGCAACGATTGTTTAGGAAAATTCAATTATTTTGTTAGAAGGTCATATTATTTACACACTTTAGATAAGCGTCTGTCACGAAAACAGTCTTGAACAAGTACTGCAATCATGCAGAGATTAAGAACAAATATTCAAAGAGCAGTCTGGCTCTCCAGACATTCATGTGTGCTGCCTTATGTAACTATAATAGCCCCAGAAGGATTAATGGGTAGAATGGCACCCCCCTGCAGTGGGCGATGGCAGAGCAGAGGCTGTGCTGGAAGACTGCAGCCCTGGCAGGATGAGGTGGATGCAGAAAGCTTGGGGCCTCTCTATGCAGATGCAGGAGCATCAGCCTAGTCAGGAGAGTAGACCTGGGAATCTCTAAATTTAAGGACCAGGTTACCTTTGAAGGCTTGCACTCAGGCTCTTGGAAAGATTAGGGGCACTTACTTAGTCGGGCTGGAAGACAAAGAGGTGAACGTTTCATGCTGACTTCAAGAGTGAGGTTGTGAATTTGTCTACTTCCAGGTTGCTAGTCTTTGTGTGCTGTTAGTTATTTAATGTCTGTCTGTTCTCCCGTAAGGAAATGTTCTGCTCATCCCCTTAGGGGAAAGACCAGTGCAATGGGACCAGCTGATTACTGTGAATAAGCAACTGTAACCAAGCAAAGACGATTTGTAGACTGAATGTTTTTCATTCAGATGCTGTAGAGAGAGGTTAGAGCTAATGATCTCATTGGCAAAAGTCGGAGGGGAAATTGTGAATGATGCACCTTAGAAAGGAAACAGTTAGGATGGCGCTTCTGTTTTGAAAAATACTGTGCAACCTCTTCTGTCCATTGCTCTCTCCAGAGCAAATATCCTTACCAGCCATATGAGGGATGTGGAGATAGACACATTACCCATGGATAACACATAGCTGTTTGCAGACTACTGAAATATTTACCTGAATATATGCTTTCTCACATGCTGGTAGATGGTCTTTCATGTGCTGGAAAAAAAGAGGAAGGGTGGGGAGTTAGAAAGATTGAGGTTACAGCTGCAATTTGCTCACCACATGTAGATTGCTTGTGGGTGAAAGTCAGCCTGGGCTTTAGCAGCATCAAGCCTGATACTTGGGTATAACAGCCTCTGAGTCTGTAGCTGGGGTGTATTTATGTGAAACAGGTGCCTATTTGTGTAGATTTACCACATTCTATGAAGTCTTTGGCTTTCTCTCTGCCACCCATTAGCATCAGCTAGAGCCCTGCACCCAGCTTAGGTCAGTCTGCTACTCTGTCCTGCTGTGCTGGTATCCTACATCTGGTGGAGAAAGTTGCAGAGTATATGGTACATAAATCTTTGTGCCCAAGTTACTTTTTGAGCATATACAAAGTGTTTATTTTAATGTGTTGTAACTGGAATACATACATGCTAAAACATTTGTAGTATATTCATCCTTCTACTACATGGTGAACCAAGTGGCCAAGGAAACATGAATAACCATTGCATGTGGACATAAAGACATTGAAGTGGCATGCCTACATTGTAGTCACAGGTGCGAAGTGTGTCAGAGTTACCTTTAAGCTACCCACAAATAGATAAGTGTGCATGGCTCCAGAAACAGGGATCAGGCTCTCTGAGATACCAGGAAGCTATGTACGCGTCTAGCCAGAGCTTCATACAACTGAGTCTATCAGTACCATGGCCAAATACTTTAAAGCTAGCTTGAGGATGGCTGTGTAAGCTGCAATCATGCCTTAGACTTCAGTATTAACTGCTTCAAAATCCCGTGCAAGTCTCTTAAACTTAGGCTGCCCTGTATTCTTCTTGTTATTGGCTTTTTTCTGTGGGACATACTGCTCGTTATTCAGTACTGCCCTTATCTTCAGTTCCAAAAAAAAGAGGTATGGGGCTTCCATTTCCCATATAAAGACACAGTCCCATCAGAGACATCATCAGCACAAGTCATCAGCATCAACAGCATCATCAAATGTTTCCTGTGGGATAGAACATTAGTAAACAACCATTTTGGAAAACCTCATTTTCCCACGTGAAATAGTTGCTTTTCAATACTTTGCAGGGAAAATTTTAAGAGTCACATGGAAGTAATTTTTGTCTACATTCGCAAACTTTCTTTTTGCAATTTTTTTTCTACTCACGAAAGTTAAAATAAATGAGGAAATTATTTACCCCCCTTCCCACTTTCACAGGTTATCTCTACCACCTCACTTTTTCCCTACTGGGAAAAGTTTCTGCAACGTTAATATAATGTTTTCAGTGCAGCTCTTTGCACAAAATACAATTTATTCTGTTATTCTTTTTCTTTTACAGCTAGGAATTACAGAAAATTAGAAGGTTTTTTGTTTGTTTGTTTGTTTTGTTTTGTGTGCATGTGTGTTTGTCCTGAGAACTTATTCTCGTGGTAACAAGCAAATTTGCAGGATGTAGCACAGAAATATATGGGATATTTGTACTCATCTCTTGTACTGTTAGTATGCATGGAGAAAGCCTAACATGCTCTGGGTATGTGTGATGAGCAATGCTCCCACCTCGTGGTCAGATCATAACCCTGCGTTTCAATAATACATTCCTCTATGTAGTGCAACAGCAAATAATATAACATTAGTACAATAAAATACAATATAATATGCATCCTTTTACATGTACAGTCTCTACGAAGAGTACATAACAAGCTTACCAAAAATTTAGACCTTTAGCTTCTTTTGATTTTATTAAGCTATACTGTTGCTTAACAGTAGTAAAAAGCCTTTCCTATAGGTTCAGTACATTGCCCATGCCAGCACATAGAGCTGCCTTTTGGTAATTTTTCTTGACAATCATTCCTTGATCAGCAAGTGCAAAATTCCCTGATTAGAAAGGTAAAATACAGGATCTTCATTTCTTTCTGTCCCAGCTGGTACCAAAAATCAGGTTTTTGTGATGGCAGAGTAGCTGGCACAGAGCATTGTTATCTGAGAATACCTTTGGTGTAGGAACATTTTTTTGAGAGGACTTATAATGATGGTGTGAGGGAGCCATGATGATGGCTCCACATTTACTGCAGATGTAGTTAAATTAACAAGATTCTTCCCGGCTTCATTCAAGGAGAACGCAGCTTTTCGGAAAGCTGTTCAACCACTTAATAATTATCTGTCTTTGCAGCCTTCTGCAGATATGGTTTTCAGTAGTGCGTTGTATATGTTGATCGAAGGAAGACCAGTACATAGCAATGGACACTTAGTAGACTTCTGAAGTCTACTTCAGAATCCTGCTCATGTAATCTGCATAATGCCAATGTTGTTTTAAATGAGGTTATGCAAGCGTATAAATGAACATTCACCTATATATTCTTCAGAGAGGTAAAAAGGTAGATTTCAGGTCATATAAATAATAGAGCCACCTCTATTTCTTCTCCAAGAGATAGGCTGATTTCTCCATTATTGTTGGAAGCAAAAAGCCTGTTTCAGTTTGTAAGTCAAACACATTGGACTCCTTTCTGCTAGGTAGTGCTCTTGATATTATATGTCAGAATCCAGGAGCAGTGGCAAATTGGAATTGTAATAGTTGAAGACTACTTCTAAAGACAATTTCCTTCCTTTTCTTGCTTCTTTTATGGCCTGCTATCTGAATTACATTAGAGGTTATTGCCCTAAGTTAGAAATCAGAAAGCATTGTACTGATACCCTCTGGAAAAGCTTGCCTGAAAGCATGAGGACATTTTCCAATCCAAAAGGACATAGTTCACCGTAACTTATCTCTGCTGAACAATTGCTCCACAGTAGTGCAGTATAGGATAACTGGAGGGAGAAAAAGCTTCTGTTCTTTTAAAATCCTTTTTGTGGTATTTTTAAAAAATGAGTGCAAGTGGCACCTAAGGCAAGCTGGAATTTGCGTGGAGGGATATACTCTGAGAAGCTTTTATGCAGTTTTAATATTAAATAGAAGATGAACATGATGTGATGTGATCTTTGAAGCTAAATGCAAAATACATTGTTAGCATCCTCACCTCAGGTATATTACATCACCATGGCATGCATACTTGATGAGAATATAGGGAATACACAGAGAGCTGCCTTGTATAAATATGCAGATGTTTTTGCAAGTTGTTTGTTTCATGACTGTGTGTGTAAATCTTATGAAAAGCACTTGTTTTTCCTTTGAGACTTTAATGTGTCTCCTTTTTGGCCTGTTTTCCAGGGCCATAGTTCAGGGCATGCCACATATTTAGGAAGTCCTTAGGACTTGATCCAAAAGCCTGAATGATTTTTGCTTGTACTTTACATGAAGTCACACAGTGTGTATATGTGTGACAAGTCGAAAACTCAGAGGTGGTATTTGGTTTGGTTTCAGATTCAAGTGAATATATGGAATATTCATTCCAGATGCATAGTGTAAAAAAATCAGTGTAGTGGGTTTTTAAGTAGTTAACTTCCCCGGGAACATTTTCAGGTTACTTTTTATCCTTTGCATGTAGTTCTGCTCAGAGATAGCTCCTCAGGCACAACTTCCACAGCACTAGAGGCATAGCAGGAGTGCATAACTTGTGTAGTACATTATGGAACTTCCTGCTTGATTTTGCACCATCAGCCATTTTATTGAACCAGCCAGGGAGTGGACCTGTGATCTGACTTCTGTTATAGCCCTTCTTACCCATTTAGGATAATTTGCATGTGCAACGATGTATAGAAGGTCTCTCTTCAGCAAGAGGGAAGTCCTTCTTGCTCCCTCCATAAACTGATGTTCAATCCAGTGACAATCAGGCCTCCTTTTTCTCTGTGCAACACTTAGTCACGAAAGAGAAACAAGATCATTTCTGATGGGAATGACTGAAGGGAAGGAAGAATATTAAAATGGCTCCTCAAAAGAGGTTGGTGACCTTTAGCTTTCACCTTGTCCCTTCCCCAAGGAACAACTAGTTTCCAATTTGAGCATACCAGCTGTAGGTATCACACCAAACAGGGACTCTGACAAGGTAGTTTAAGTAGAAGCATTAAGAGGGAAGAAATCAAGACAATGGGAATCCAAAGGTAAAGATTCCACTCTAAAGAGTGCCAGCTGAGTGCTTGGTGGATGGGTACTTTCATGACCTTTGCTTTGTGTGCCTGGTCTCTCCTTGGGGGCAGAGGCAAAGGGAGAGCAGTCTCCTTGGGCTGCTCAGTATGCGAGTCTGTCCCATTCTGTCAGCAAAAGCTGGACAAAGAGAAGAGAGAGTCTCTTTACAGGTTAGTTTTCTGAGACTCAAAAACCCTAATAGCAATCTTCATTATTTATTACCTTTAATCAGTCCATCGCTAGATTCATTCTTTTCTCTGCTTCTGAACTGCTGCTTAGGTATTCTTAATGTCATCGCCTGGGACTTATAGGCAATAATAAATGCAGAATAAGAAAAATTGCAAGTGATATTAGTTGAAAAGTGAAATTTTGGATCAGGCTAAAGTATTTAGGAGTTGATGTCAAATGCAAAACAAGTGATTGTCAAAAACTGAAGAGACACTGAGAAAAATCTAAATGAGAATTTTTGCTTTGAAGTGGTTTCACATATTTATCCAGCTTTAAGTAAATAGTAAAAACAAAAGTTTTATTTGAGTTAGATGAGAAGCTCAGATGATCTTTCATTTCCTCTCCACCCCCTCCCACCAAAAGAAACCACTCCCAACAACTGTTTTTTGCCATGAGAGAAAGAAAGCAATTACTTGTGTCTGACCCAGAGCTAAGTATTATCCTAATTTTTCAGTTTAGTCACTCAGTCAAAGAAGCAATTATCTGCCCAGTGCTAATTACAAAATTCTGATTTGTGTCTTTGGCTGAAAACTTTGTTGGCTTCAATTATCCTCCTGCCTATGGCAGCTCATCCCTTTTGTGCCTTGAAAAGCACTGGGTTTTATTTTGCATGCATGACAGAATAGCTCTTTATGAAAAACATGATCTGGCATTTACCACAAATGTGTTCAGAGCTTTGAATTATGTTTGATTATCAAATATAGAATAAGCTTTCGCACTTATTCCTGCAGGTTGCTTTGCATAGTGAGTCTCTAATTTCTTTCCTACATGCTTTACTCAGGAAATTCAAACGTATTTGGTGTAACCAAACTTCTGCCAATGTATCCATTGTTCTTTTTTCTGCAGTTAAATATCTCCATAATATACTAGTAATCATACAACATACATTAAAACAAAATTAATTTCTTTCTTCCATCACTGAAGTGACTTCAGGTCAAGTGTAATGCAAGCTCTCAAACAAACATAAAATTCAAGATCAGTGTGAACAGGACTATAAATTGTTTGAAGTCATGAACAATTTTGGGATAATTATGTGCCAAAACTCAAAAACCAAAATACCTTCTATGCTAATGTCATTTCCCCCCCAGCAACGTGAACGTTAATCACTTGGGATGTCTGCTAAATTAGAATGATGGTATTTAAATTCAGTTACAAAATGAGTGTTCAAAATTTCTTCCCAACAGTATTTATATATTTCTTTCCCTTGCTTTAAACAGGACTCATGCACCTTCGAGTAACATTCTGTTTCCTTTGGAAAAAATAATCATTACAAAATTTCTCATCCATTAAAAAGACAGATAATGCAGATGAATTAACTTGTAACACATATCTCTTTATTTCACTGATCTTCTGAACTTTGTTTCTTAGACCTCATTCATCTCTGATGCAACAGAAGCAAGAGAATAGCATAACTATGCAGAATTTACTTCTTCCTGATGTTAATTTTCTTTAAAATTGCTTTCAAAATGGCTTTAATAGGAGAAAGAATCATCCAATACTAAGAACTGAGCACTGAGATTTTGGACATCTTCATTTTGTTCTGAGCTCCAGGAGTAGCTTTAACAGTGCTTTTTCAGACAGGGCCATGTACAACTGAGCACATTTTAGCATGCAGGGGAGACAAAAAATACCCAGGCTTTTTGGGATGAGCTTATAAAATCAAGGGGTCATTCCTGCAAGATGCTGAGCAAGTCAACAAAAGCAATTAAACAGCTGGTAGGATCCCATGGAAATTGTTTAACGATCTGCCTCGCCAGCTGCAAATATTTCCATTGTTTGTAGTATTAAGGCTAACTACCTTTTGGATTATGGGTTGTCTGAGACACATTTACTCAGACTGTTATTCCCCCTCGTTTTGCACTGCATCAGTAGTAATCATTTTATGACATCAGTTGCCATACAACAATTTGTCATTTCTGTTATCATTTCACCCAGCATGTAGGGGGAGAACTTTGGAGACTTTGGAGTAGTCTTATCCTAAAAAGCCTAGGCTTATCTGTTGCGATTAAAGTTTATTGTATTTTTCTTCCATTACTTTGTCTAATTATCTTTTGAGTCCTGGTACTCTTCTGTACTGGGCACTCTAAGGCAACACAATATAAAATTTATGTAGGCATTATGTGAAGAATCACATCATTTTATTTATTTCAAATTTACTGCTTTATAATTTCATTTGATAAACCCCTTTCTGCACTGTGAGAAATAGTGAATGATTGTTCCCTATTCACCTTCTCAGTGCCTCTCATAATTTCATTTACCTTTTATTACATTCTTCCCACAATTCTCCGTTTTCAGGCTAAAGGGTCATTGTGTGCATAAACTTTGCATATTTAACTTTCCTTCAAGTGAAACCCCTTTGATATCCGCTCTTTATGTCAGAACGTAAAACTGACAGTGTTATGCACTATGGTGACTGGGATGCAATGAGAGAATCTGATTTTAACAGAAATGTGAAAACGTGTAGGATTCAAATTTTTCCCCTAAATTTTCAAGAACAAAATATACAAAATACAAAAATGTTCATTTAAGAGTTACTGTATGCTGAAATTTTTTGGTTGCTGTCTTTATGATTTCATATCATAAAAGCATGAAAAGCCACCCCAGTTGGGGTTAAATAAGGATGAATATGGTTAACTGAGGCTCTGTTCTTTAGCTCTTTCTGTGTATTAAAACACAAACTCAAAAATACCTTGGGCTAGTAGTACCTCAAGGGCAGAATTATTTAGCGGTGTGGTGGGGTTCTGCTATCCCGTAGAAGTGCTCATGCAACATGTTAAGAAGATGAGGTTTGCACATGCTAAGCACTTCTTCTTCACAAATCAACTGCAAGGTTACCACAATCTGCTTAGAAAGAAAGTCTGTGTAATCCTGGATGACTGTGGTATCATCTTGTGCTTCCTTCATTACCAAGTATGGTTATAAAGTTGAAGGAACACATATTTAAGAGGAGGAAATAGGGACTACGGAATAACCTCGCAAACTTGAGGCTGACATTGAGGGTGGTCTTGTTGCTCTCCCAAGCAAGCTAAGTAGTTTGTGAAAAAAGCCTTATTCCTTATTCTGCATCACACTGCCCTGAATTCAGCATTCAACGTTCAGTTTTTAGGAGAGAAGATAGCAGTTTTCTTTTAAATGCAATTTGAATACCAAGGGACTCAGTCTTGTCTTCACAGCGCAGCCCTACACCGGAGGATCTGGGGAGTTGTCCTGAGCTCTCCATGGGAAGCACTTTGCTTTCAGTGACTTGGGAGGAAGGGATGGAGGGAAAGGGCAGGCGCTTGGCTGGAGCTGCAGAGCCGGCCACCTTCGGAAGTGGTACAGAGAGAGGTCAGCTGTTCGCTGCCAGCTGGTCCAACCAGCACAGCGCCTGTGATGTACGCTCGGTAAGGACTGTGAGTCATGACAGAGCAGGTGTAGTTCTTGAGTCAGTCTAAACTCTCACCTCAGCAGAAATGCCTCTGGGGCTCTGTTCCTGTTCTCCAACTGGGTAGCAGATTGTGAAAGTTTGCATTAGACAGGCGTAATAAATGCCAACTGTTAAAACGGGTAGTTCTTGCAAGGCCTTGGACTTCAAAACATTTGTTTTATCGCAAAAAGCGAGGCAAATGTGTGAGATTAATCACTGATTGTGCAAAACTGACAGCCAGCTTCCTTGCTGTATGGATACAGTTGTGTGCTGAGTAATTCTGTGTGAAGGAAAAGACAAACTGCAGTATATTTTCACTTCAGTACGTCAGACTGTGTAGTAACGTAGTAAATATATACATTCATAATCCAGTGAGCACATGTTAAAAATGCCCTAGTATTAACTGCAAGCTAATAGCAGAAATGGACTTCATAATCTCACAGCGGGTGCTGGTATCTCATGCAGCGCTGTAGAAGTCTCTGGCATTTGCATTTGAGATCAAGGGGAGGGCCAGTACTCAACCCTGACAAACAAAATAAGCTCAACAGTGGCACTGGAGGACGGAGATGTGCATTCAAATGAGGCTCTTTCAGATAATGAATTTCAATATATGCCAAGTGAACTAAAAGTCTTCCAGTGTACAGAGCACGGAATATTCATTCTTTTTCCTCTTTCAATTACCTCTGTTAATATGTACTAATATTTGCACTGGATCTATTGTGCTGAAGTGAAAAGAGGCTGAATCATATCCAAGGTTAAAGAAGTCTTAGGGAAGCTGTATTGTATCCAAAGGGAAACTGAGCCAGGAAGCCAACATATTTGCTCCACCAAGTAGAAAAACAATTTAAAGCAAATGCTGTACTGGAATGTTCTCATTGAAGCTGATGATGTGTCTAACAGAAGCAAAAAGTAGTATATGACTCAGTTCTCTGCAGGGAACTTCTGAAGTCTGGAAAAAAACATCACATTTTTTCCCTGTTTCATTAAAGGGGATGGGACGAGTTAAAAGTCTTGTGAATATGGATGGCATTGGAAGGGGAGGGAGAGATGGGTGGTACTTCAATCTCTGTTTCAGATTCCTGCTGTGATTCGGCAAATTATTTAAGAGATTCAGAAATAATGACCAAAGTTGTCACTTACTGCAGTTAATGGACATGTTCCAAATGATTACATTTCGTTCTGGGTCAGTATGTTCTCTTTTAAATATGGCTAATGATACATCTAACAGGATTGTTATGATCCTGTTAATGACAGTATATCAGGCCAAACTTTTTAGATGAGAGAAATCAAGGAAGTGTAGTGCTATTGTTATGGCTGTTGATATTGCCCATTGAAGATTGTATTGTTTGTAGTGCTGGGAGTGTGACAACTCAGTCTAAATAGATCCAATGAAATGCTGAAAGCCTAATTCTTTACAACAGTGTCTTTAGACTCACATCGGTGAGCAAGGTATTGTTGTAGCAACTTAGAGGGGACCATCCTGAAAGAAGTCACCCTGCTAACTACACAGTAGAAGAAAATGATACCAAGTCAAGCCACTGCTGTGCATTAGAGATAATGCAATCTGGCAGCAGAGTCTTAGATCGTTGTTTTGTTGATTCTTTTTGCATTTCCTTAAATAAATAAATAAAGCCAAAAACATATTCTTGAAGGCAGAAGAAAATGATTTTCTGAAAGGGACACAAAGAGATTCTGATACGATCACATCTTCTGAGGCACGCACAGCCTTACAGGTAAATTCGTCTATCCTTGGACTGAGTACCCTTTCCTGAGAGATCCTTTCAAATGCACTTTCAAACTCTGCTGATATAAGCATTGTTAGAGTAACAGTAGCTAAGCAGAGCGCCAGGCATATTCAGAGAACTGGTTTGGCCAATAAAGAGTAAAATATTCATGTTCCTGTTGGAAGCTTTTCAAGAGGGTTCCTTGAGGAGGGTGTAAGGAAGGTTCAACAGTGTCCTCTTTCATTAGAAACAGGCCTATTTCACTAGAAATAAAGAAGAAAGTTTCTTGTCCGTTTCTTCCTCAAGGAGATCTATTCATTGTGAAGATTCATTTGTGCCATAACTATACAGAAATCAACTATGTTTGTACTTTCAGGATGTTAGTCAAATATAGCCTAATTTTGAGGCTGAGGGATTTGTTGGTATTTGCCCAGAGAGTTAATTCTATTAGCTCCAATTGATCATTCTGGATTTCTGAAGAGGTCAAGGAATTTAATTATCTAAGGCAAATCTAAACTCCTATGCGGGTCCTGCATATTTTTATATCATGTCTCTGCTGTGAGAGATGGTTTCGTAAATAACTTGTCCATACATACCTGACTTATCATAAGTTCCTTGTACAGGAAGACATCCTGTTGTTACACAATGGCTAAGGGTAACACTGACAAGCTCCTCCTCCCAGGGATATTTTTCCTTCTGTTGTGAATGTGTAGCTTTGACAATGTGTCTTTTACTGCTATTAGCCCCTAGAGGTCATACTCAAAGAACCTGTTAGTCTTTATTTGGGCAGGGCACTGTCAACAGGGAGATGGCTTTGCTCCACCAACATGTGTTGTAATATTTTGTTTATTGTTTTGGTATTTCCTAGTCTACACCCACAGGTATTCTATAAAGATTGATGTTGTTCCTCGCTACCTTGGGCTGCTGGAGATTAGCAAGTGACAACTAAATTCACACCACATCGTAAGCAGATCAGAGATACTGTTTTGCACTTACTGTATCAAGTTACCTTTCAGTTACAGAGGATTCAAGCAGATTGTGATATGCACATTCTTTTTTAGGTCTCAAACACCTATCCATCCCTGAGGCTCTGCTTTTTGTTGCAAACTATTTGGGAGAAAGGGGCTTTTTAAAAGGTAGCGTGCTTTTGTGTTTGGAGCATTTTCTTTTTGTCAGCCCAAACCATATGTACAATGTTGTTGCTTTTATGACCAAGAAAGTACTGAAACAGCTAGTGAGCAAGGGTGATCAGAGAGCTCTAAAAGAAAGAAACCTAATGGGACCCCTTGATTAAGCAGGCTGGATTCTGTTACATGATCCCAGTGGTGCCAAAGGTTTAATTTCTGCTGGATTAGCCAGAGAGCAATGGATTTTACTTTGTGTAAGACAAGATGATATTTCCAGTCAAGTCAATAAGAGGTATAGCTTTGGTGCACTTCATCTTGCGGCCTTTCAAGAGCTAGGCAAAACTACGCTGGTTGGAGGGAATGAGCTGTCTAAACTGATATCCTTCGTTTTCTTTACAGATTACCTGCTCCTTGGACACAAGGGAGAAAGGCAGCATTTGACACTTTACTTTTTCTTTTTTTTTTTTTTCCAGATACAGAAGAGTAAAAATATATAAAAAAGAGACTGCAAATTTCTTTCATCATTTTAGCTGAGCTTCTTCATTCCTGTTCTCCTCCTCCTTCCACAAAGACCAGTTTCTGGGGAAGGCGTTGAGCAACTTCCAAAACACTCCTCCTCCCACTGGCTACTTCACAGCTAATGACTCTGGGTTCTAGGGTGGGGGCCTTGTTTTTTTGGGTCAGATTTACTTTTGTTTGTTTGTTTGTTTGTGTACGTGTGCATTTTTTGTTGTTTTGGGAAGTTTTTTTGTTTTAAAAAAAATCTGGTGATTTCCTGATGCAAATGGTTCCATTTTGTGGACAGGTGAAGCACAATAGATGAAAGTCATCTTCAAAAGCTGGTATTGCCCTTTGCTATGCCTCAGCTTGTGAAACCAACATTAAGATGATAAGAAAGAATTTCAAAAAAATGAAAACTTGATAATGCTTTGCTTGATAATACTTCCTTTTTCTCTTTTTCTTTTTCCCCAAGAGTTTTTTCCAATTGCTGGTAGACAGAATTTGACGTCAGTTTTAGCCTTGTCGTAGAAGATTTTATGCGTAAGAATGGTGAATTTGTAGAGTCAATTTACCGTTTGTTAGGATTTTGTGTTTTTCATGGATGATACAATGATAGCAAAAAGTTTTTGTTTCTAAACAGCAGGCAGACTCACTTGATTTTATTGTGTTTTTGCAGTTAGTAAAATGAAAGAAATAATCGATGAAAGTGATATTCCCTTGGGGTAAATTTTGTTGTCAGGCTCTGAGAGTATGTACTAATGCACTGCTTGATGTGCCTGCCTTAATTTGAGATTACAGACAATGAGCTGTTTCCTGCATTTGTTCATTGGCTACCAGTAACTGCTCTTTGTCTGACCTGAAGATCTCAGAGAAGAAGGACAGCAGGGAATCACACGGATCAATTCTTACTTTCATCTCAGTGTGGTATTTCTTTCATCACTGACTGAATGGACAGGCCAAAGGAAGGAAAAGCATGGCTGGAGAAGTACGGACAGACAAAAACAAAATGAAAGAGTGTGTCCTAAATACACTGCTGGAGTTGGTGGATAAAACTGTCTCATCCAGTGGAATTAGACACATGGACAGTAGCCATCATTTTGGCCCACTTTAGAGAAGAAATGTTAAAAAACTAACTCACTCAGGCCTTGATTCAGGAGGGTATATTTTTATGAGAAACGTCAAATGTATGTAAGTGCTTTTCTGGCTTGGAATCTTAGTAAGGATCCAGTTAATTGTGAGTAATATTACCTGTCTATGTGGAAATCAAGACACATACACATAAAGTTGTTTTCTGCCTAACTCCTTTTTATTCAGGATAAGGTCTATCTGTGTTAATCATACATGTGTTTTACAAGGAATCAGACTGCTGTCATGGCTCTTTGCTGTGTAGAGGACATGCAAAACGTTGACTTAGGAAGGCAACTCTTTGGTGTTCCCTTTTCATATTCAAAAGCACAGGACTTCACCACCAGCCTATATTAGAGCTTGGGTCTCTGTTCCTGCTTAAACTGCGCATATACAGGGACGAGCTTCACATAGCACTAGCAAAAATCACAGCATTCAGCTCAGCCTAAATCCACATTTAAACGTGAATACCTTCTCACTCAGGAGTGTTTGTATTTGGGGTTTTAATTATGGAGGCTAGAGACATTTTGAGTTCTTTTTTTGGACACCAGAGTTTGACCAAAGCCAGAGATTAGGTTCACACTGTGAGAAGGTTGCACTTAAATCACATGTTTTCAGAAGGAAGATGTACAAAAATAACTCTTGCAGTTCTTAGATCTCGCCGTTGGCATCATTGTACCAGCTCATTTAAATAAAATAAATATAAGGGCACATAGTGTTCCCAGTAGTGAGCTCCTGCTTCAGCAGTAGCTCTGTGTGCATTCCAGGGTAGATCTCCAGGTGAAAAAAGAAGGGGTGCTGGGAGATGGCACAGAGCACCATTGTCAGCACCAAGCCCACTCCATGCCGTGTGACAGGGAGAAGGCTGTGTCACCACGTAGCACTTTCCCACTCCCTTTCCCCCCACCATCAGCATTCAGCCCCAGTTAAGGGTGGTAGACTATGACTCCCAGCCTTGACCAGGCTCTTTGACAGGACATTGCTGATGAAATATCAATAATGCAGAATGAAATGCTGCAGTGATGACTCAATCCATGCTTACTCAGACTCGTCCCTGAAGTCAGGGAGAACATATCCTGACCGAGAGTTTGGTCAGAGGTGCAGGATGATTTAGTGAATACTTTTTAAGTTACCTTTACCTAACGTACAGTGACTAAAGAAGCCTTAGATCATGCATAGTAGAATAATTGAAAAAAAAAATCTAAATCTTTTTCTTCATCTGCTTCTGTTTTCTTTCTTTCTGGGACTACTTTCAGATAGGAAAGCAAGACTGCTTAGTTCACAGCTGGTCAGTTCTTGTTTCTTATGCACTGGCACAAAGGTGTGAGATCAGGCTGGGAGATGTTTTTCCTGGATTGCGAGGGTTATTCACCACTGTCAGGAGCTAGTAAGGGAAGTGGGGGATTTGCTGTCTCTTGTGGACTGCAGGTCAGAACGAGGTGCTGTTCTAGAAGAGATGCTGTAGTCAGAGAAGTTACTGATCTCAGTACATGGGTGTGCAGCAAAATGTTTTGCAATATATAGGCAGTCAGTCACAGTTAGCTCTAACATTTTTGTGCTCTTTTGAAATCATCTGAATTTGGTACAATGGATTGTTAGCATTTTTTAGATTTTTTTTTATTGTCACTTCAAAAAAATCCCCATGAAATCTCTTCTATTAGCTTGGAAATGTATAGAGTGAAAGTGAAATCTAGAAACTGAGATCCTACAAAAAGACTAGGCCAGGTGAAAGTGTATGTCATGGAGTCCCTTCCCAGATCACACCTACATTACCATACCTGGACCCCCTGCCTCCCTGGAACACTCTGCAGCATTGTGCTAGTGCATTGTGAGCCAAGGAATGGTATGTTTAGACACCTCCCAGTTAAACTAGAGATCAGCCACTGTGCAATTGTGTAAAAAAAATAATAAAAATAAAAAAAAAATACAGAACTGCTTTCTCTTATTTTATTCCATGAAAGACAAAAAAAAAAAAGAAGATGAAAAGGATTAGTTTTTTATCAGCTAATGGCATGGCCTATGTTTATGAAGAGTGAGAAAGGATTTCTTTTGTTGCATCCTTACCTAATTTTTGCCTGGATGTATAGAAATCATGCTTTTAGATGCCTTCCTTTTCGGTCCTCCATTAGACTATACAAGTAATGAATAAGGCAGGAATACTGCAAATATAGGGCCCATACTGCTGTCCCCAGGCTGAAATCCTACAGAGCTTTTTGGGAGGTCCCACAGGTAGGCATAAAGGGATCTCCTTGTGTCAGAGTGCATCTAATAGGCTGGGAAGCTGTGTGATTAAGACAGCACGCTTCCACCTCCACGCAGGGATGGCTGATGCTCTCGGAAAGCTCTGCCTTGCTGGAGGAGCACCAGGCGTCTTTTACATCCCCAAAACTGTTGTGTAATGTAAGAGGGTGAATCCAGACACTTCTCCCCCTTAAGACAGGGAGGGATACCATTGCAGGTAACCCTGTCAGTGTTTTCTCCTTTAGCTGGAACTGGTGTTCAGGGAATTAGCAGATCTTGGACTCATGGTGATGTAGTAGTGCTTGAACTCCTGGACTCACTATAATTAAAAAAAAAAAAGTTGTGTTATTATCTTGTTCATTATTTAAGAGGCTCAAAGGATGGCAGTTCTCTGAGCTGCATTCAATCAGTCATCTGAACTGTTTGTGTGACAACATGCAAGAAGTGTTCACACATGTGAAAGAAGTTCACACATTTATTTACCTTTTTTTAATGAAAAAGCCTGTGATGCACTCTCTCAAAGTACTTACGTCAACTAGCTTTCCTTACAAACAACGCAACTTTTCAAAGTCATATGGTCAGATTTTTGTGTTCCATATAAAAAGATGATGGAAATCATTGTTTTCCACATTAGAGAAACAAGATAGATGCCAGATGCCAGCTTTTTTTTTTTTTTTTTTGCTGGTGGCTAAGTAGGTTGTAGATGAAAAAAAGAAATTTTGCTATTTTAAATTTAAATTGTATTTCAAAGTAGTCAATCTAAGCAGGGTGATGCTTATATAAAAATGCAGGCTTTTGTATAGCTCCAGCTGGTATATGCACGTACTATGTATTAATGCAGTAGGCTGTTTAGCAGCAGAATGAATCTGGACTTTGGGAACCTGGTTCCTGATGGGTGAAGGAAAGAGGCAAATTCCATTTTTCTCAATGTCACTATTTTCAAACAGAAATTTTGTAGTTGGAGAGAAGCTTCTCAAAACATGATTGGTTATGCCAGAGAAAAATGGTATATGGTGGTGTTCTTACAAACTACTATTTGAATATGCAAATGTTCACGTGTGTACATACGAAGTCTTACAAACTCAGTCTATAAGCAGAAACATTTCAAACTACATACTTTGTAGTGCTGGGTAGAAAGCTGCTTTGTTATCAGATGGCCCATAAGCTCACCTAGCTGAAGGCAACACCAAGCACTTTCGTTGTTAGTCCTTGCAAATTCTGCAGGGGGTCTGTTTTTTAGTTAAAAAGCACAATAATCCATTCAAATTGGAAATGATGGAAACTGACAAAAAAAAAGGACAAACTGACAAAAAAAAAAGGACAATACTTTTGTAGCCTCAAGTAGAATTAACTAGCCCATCTGTATGAATTCAGGAGATGGTCTTAAGTATTTCTTATCAGCTCCTTCCTCCTCCCAATTTATTCTATAATAATGTATAGATCATCCTCTGATGATCTATACAATATATTAGCCATTTATGCTCAGCAAATGACAGCATAATCAAATGCTTTTACTCTCTTTTAATCCATCACCTCACCTGATAATTAAAAACAACAGAACCATTGCTTTTGCATGTGCTGGACGAGTGCTGATCTATCTCAAAGGCAATGTCTAAGCATCAGCACTCAGAAATGGGAATGCCCTTGCTGAGGACGAGAGCAAGCCCTGATGACACAGACTGTGTGCAAATGGCCAGGTGGATCTGGCCAGGTAGAAGGGAGGGAAAAATGCTTTCACATTTTAAGGTGCAAATTCTGCTCCCACTGAAGTGGGTACAGAGTTCTGTCCCACTTGTGCTACCTGCGGCATAAGCAGGTCTACCCGAGTCGCGGTTTAATGGCAGGTGTGCGTCCTAACGTGGTGCTCTCCCTACTTCCTCAGGCACAGAGGTTTTGCAATCCCAGCCAACCCTACCCCTGTCTGATTACTGTGATCAAAGTAGGAGCATAGCAGGTGACCGCTGCTGATGCCACCGTTTTCTGTTAAAAGGAAACGTAGGCCATGCATCTCCATTTGCTGAGCCTGCCCTCTCTTTGTTTCAGTGTCCTTTTTTCACCCTGAACAAGCATGGAGAGTTCTCACCCGTGCCCAAGCAGGAGCACGATACATGTTATCAGCCAGCTATGCCTGTCTTCAAGGCATCAGCTCTCTCTGCTCTGGTGACTTGAGCACAGTATAGAAGAAAATGGAGCAGCTTCTAGACCAGCTGGCTCAGGACTTGAAGTAATCACGGCTTCCCAGTCCAGAGCTCAGTTTTAGTGGGTTTACCCTAATACCTAAGCACATGACAGCACTCACAAGCCTCACAGCATACTCTTGGCATTTTGTATTCTTTTGATTTCTTCCAAGTGCATAAGTGTTGACTGCTGTGTACTCGTCACACCCCAGGTTTAGAAGCTATCCAGTGGTAGGAGGAATATATGTATCCCATTGTCTCTGCTGGTGGTCATAGGAGTGCATCTGTCAAACAAAACTACTTATGGCCATTGGGGTTTTCTAGTGATAAAACCTAGCAGTAGAGTGACAGAGTGAGCATTTTCCTTTTCTTCTTGCTTGGATGATATTTTTATACAATTTTATATGCAATTTTTTTAAATATTTGCTATTTTTATTGTAGGGTTCTGGATGGGGTTTTACCAGACCTTCTGGTTGTCTACAGGCCCAGATTCTCACAGGAATATTTTCCTTCCCTTTTCTCCTCCCCCTTCGTCCCAAATAGACAAAAGCCATTGCATTTGCAACATCAGCTTAGAGCAAAAAAACACCTAGGGCCTGATCACTCTTTTAGTTGCACTGAAATCAAAGGAAGTTGCATGCAAAGTCCTGCCAGTCCCACTGCAGCATCTGGGGCCAAAGACTAAATAACCAAGACATGTACAACTTGTTAAACGCAGGGCGGTTCTGTGTAAAGCTAATGCACCAGGGTAGTGCTGTCTTCCTTTGCTGTGGTAGGAGCTGCTTCCACCACAATGTGTTTAAAAAAGACAATATAGCTCTATTTGTTATTATGATGCTACTTCTTGCAGCCACGTGAAAGAGTAGGCACCTCCGTCAAAGGCATCCTCAGTGCACTGACTGCCTTCAGCAGGGAGGAAGGGTGAACATTATGGTTTATCTGTGACAGTAGATTTCACTACTCTGTGGTTAGCAATTCAGAGACAGGTCCTAAATAAAGCTAAGAAACATCAAACCTATTGGTAGAAGGGATAAGGGGAAATTAACCAAATTCAAGGATCTTGGTCTTGTAAAATAACCATTTCTCAGCTGGCATTCTGCAGGGAATTCTATGTATAAAGCTGAACATAAACTTTAGAGTGTGCTTATATTAGTAAAACTGATAATGGAGATGTCTTTCTTGAACTGAACTACAATAAACAATAGACACCTGTTCTCTAACATTTTTCAAGGAATAAAGAGGCAGGTTGTTATGCTATTTTGCACCAGGGTGTGGAAAATAAATTACAATCCATGCTGAAACCAAAACTCAATGCAAGTTTGCTCCTGGGACTGGGTGGGTAGGGTAATGAAAAATACTCGGTTTGATAAGACTCACAAGGGAAAAAAATGCAAAACTGAAATGAATCATGCCATGTAATGCAAGTATTCTCAACTGTTCTGAGAATAATTTTAAACAATATGTATTTATTGTTAGTTCTTTATTTGAAAGAAGAGGCTTGTGGTCTCTTAAATGTATAAAGCGTTTTTCAACATTCCAGTTTTTCTGTAACTGAGTCCATGTATGTTCATCCTGTTACCAAATAAAAACAGAGGTCTCCACTCCATTTGAATTAAAGTTGCAGAAAGGTTCATTTTGTTCTGGTCCTTTCTACGTCTGGTCCAGCCATGGCACTTGGCATTTGCTTTCCAGCATCCAGCTCCCCGTAGAGTAATAGTAATAATTAACTTGTTTTTAGGCATAGTGGGAACATTGTTTGGACAGCATCCATTGTTCACCACAACCCCCTGTGAGGAGGAGGAGTTAGTGGTTTTATCTCATTTCTTTTGTTCTACAATTACCTTAAAGGAGGCTATAGCGAGATGGGGATCAGTCTCTTCTCCCAAGTGCCAACTGAGAAGACAAGAGGAAATAACCTCCAGTTATGCCAGGGGAGGTTTAGGTCAGATATTAGGAAAAATTTCTTCACTGAAAGGTTGTGAAGTGTTGAAACAGGCTGCCCAGGGAAGTGGCTGAGTCACCATCCCTAAAGGTCTTCAGAAAATGTTTAGATGCAGAGCATAGTGACATGGTTTAATGGTGGACTTGGCAGTGCTAGGTTAAAGGTTGGACTGGATGATCTTGGAGATCTTTTCCAGCCTAAATGATTCTATGATTCTGTGATTCTAAACACATTCCCAAGAGAATGCGAATAGCTTATGTAGGGACCCTGAGGTAAATCTCTACCTGTCTGGAGATCACACTTGTCAGCCTCACAGTTCCCCCTTCCTTCAGGTGGCACCATCTTCTGGATGTCACGAATCCTGATTTTAGCCTTCCTTCTCGCACTGCTGGTGTCTGCATGTATATATATAACATGTTCCCGAAATCAGAGATGTTGTGGGTGCGTGCACTCATTCCCACTACAGCTGTGAGACCACTGGAGCTGGTTTCAAAACAAAATGTTACCTTATATTCTGAGACCAAATAGCGTACCTCAACAAGGGTTACGTTCTCATTTCAGTATTCTTACCTTCCCAGAATCCAGCTGTTAAAGATGGGAGATTTTTCTTTCGAATTCAAAGTGTATTTATAAAGAGACAGCGAACGCTGTTACCATCTTTGGTTGTACATGTGTTTTATCATTTAAATGGGGGAAAACACATTATCTAATAATTCATATAACTGCCTCATGAAATTAATTACAGGTGAAGGTGGCAATTTCACATGTGGAGTGGTAGAGTCTGTTGAATCATTGCATTGAATCTGCTTATGTTTGAGCACAAAGATACCCCAAGTCTCTGGGTCGCTCATGGAAAGATTGAAATCGCTGCCTATAAGAGCATCTCAGTCAACAACAGCACGCCACACTCATGCCCACTGGGACTTTTTTTTCTGTGCCACTTGGAGCATGTGTATCTGTCCTAGAGGGCTGGTGTCCTGTGTTCTGGTATTGCTTACAAACTTCCTTTTGCATCATTTCAACTACATCTCTACATTCCATCTTCTACAAATTATTTTATGCCACAGGTAGACTTGGGAGGCACCTATGAACTGGTAATGAATAGAATTGTCCCATACCATTGCTGTTTTTCTATTTGATATTTTCCTTAAAAAAGGAAAAAATCATCAACAGTGGTAGAAACTAAGCCATTCTCTCCAAAGGAAGATGTAAAGTTCACAGACATTCAATACAAGCCTGAAAGGCTTCATGCATTCCATTTTGCCTGAAATTCCAGCTTTAATTCATTCCTTTCCTCTCTGAGAGGTTTGCTGGTATTGATTTCCCAAAGAACATGCAACGTACTTGCTTGTATTATATCTTACTTGCTTGGTTTGATCCTTAATTTACCACCAGTCCTCCAAGTAGAGATGAATACGATTTCTGATGGATATTGAGGGTATTGATGTAGTTGACTGTGATCTTCAAATAAAAAATCCAGCCTGTCACATAAGCATGAGGGGAGAAAAGATGGTTTGGAAAAAGCATCTAATGATTTGGGTGACTCAGCTCCACTTGCAAATACAGTATCGGAGTCCTTTCTCTGGAGTGTATAGCCAGTGACAGAAATTTCCGGAGCCATTACCAACCAGTGGTTCCCAAAGTGATGCCAGCCACTTACTGAACTGCCACAGAAGCAAGGTAAGTGCTGTGTAACTGTCTTCAGAACCACCTTGTGCAATAAAATTGATCATTGACAGTTCCGTGAGGACATGGAGATAGCTGAAGAGAAAGCTGTCTGAGAGGTGGTGATGGTTCATGGCTCCAAATGTTTAGAAACCCACTGTTGCTTAAGAATGTGAAACTTCCAGGAGCAATAACTCAGGTATCTCCAACCATACTTAGTAAGTGATACAAAGAAGAAAGGGGTGTTTGATATTGACTGCTCTAGGTTGAAAGGTCCCAAGAAGTGAGGCTATTTGCCCCACCTCATGAGTAAGTTAGCCTGACCTAAAACCACTGAAAAGAAATAGCAGAAGACAACAAACACCTCCTAGTGGTGGCAGCACTACAAAAGCATTTCTGTGGCTAGTGGGACTGCTGTTCATCCCTCTCTGCTGAAACTACTCTTTCTCTTTAAAGGTCCGACACGACTTTCAGCTGGCTCACCAGGCCCAGGTTCCTCAGCAAACCGTCTTACATTGCCAGGTCAGTCGGTACCACCTCACTCTAGTTTGCTTATATGCACAGCTTTGCACAAAGGTACTCACAGTACCTGCTGTCTGGGAGATGGACATAAACTGATGACTTTTTCTTCAGGAACGACATGACTTTTATATATCACATTAAAAAGTTAAACCCATTCACTGGGATTGAACAAATGAACTATTGTTTTTAATGATCTTTGCCACATTTCTTCTTTTTTTTTTTTTTTTAAACTAGTATCTTATGATTTTTATGGCTTGCAGTGCAGGCTCCACAGATTGTCTTAATTCAGTCAGGAAATTAACTTGTGCTTTTTTCACACGGACATGGATGCTGATGGGAAAAATGAGGCTGTTTTGTGGACCCAAGTGTAGCTTTTTTAGTGCCCATCCCATCTCCCAAATCTTGCTGTCTCTATTTCACCATGATAGCCATTTTCTTATTCCCTTCATCTTTGTCCCACACAACTGTCAGAAGAAAATGAGGGGAATATGGAGCAGTTATAGAAAATACTGGCTTAGCTTGAAAAAATTGTCAAGATAGTCTCTTGTCACAGGCATATACACGGGCATTCATATATGTGTAATTTGCAGTCATTGAAAGAAAGGGTAAGTCTATAGGAAAACAAGAAATCACCAAGAAAGAAATAAAAATCTCAAGCAAAGTACTGTAAAAAGTTTTACTGCAGATATTTTCATCAGTGGCTGCTGTGCTAGCAGATGAAATATGGTGTGGCTCTATATATAGATGCCGATGTGCCATAGCATGTTTCTGTGCTGTGTCAGGTCTCCAAGCTGTTTGTGGCATGATGCTCTTTTGCAACCGCCACCTTGGCAGATTGTTTCCCCAGGCACAGCTGCAGCCACCACTTGGATGCCAGTAAGGAAAAGAGCGGGCAGGAATGTGAGAGAGTTCAAAATGCTGTTTTTCCTTAGTAAAACAATGTTCTCTGTGGAACATTCTCCTGTCTGAATACAGGAAAAGACAATCATTGAAAGTAAAATTCAAACCTCTGGGCAGCATACTCACATGAGGACTCGAAGGTAACTAACCTGAGACAGTTTTAGATAGAAAGCACAGTCAGTAGATATCATAAATGCATCCTCTTAACCCCTGTAGCATCTTATCATTGGCAGCGACAATCAGTATTAGCTGTATATATTGCATGTTTCTCATAGGGTCCCAGCAGTGGTTAAATTCTTGTGTTTAGAGGAGGCTGCTACTGTGGATGTTTTCACCCAGATTTTTCTTGCAGGTGGCATTTAGAGGCCTTGTCCTTTAGAGATTTTTTTTTTTCCAAAGAAGAAAATACTTTTTTTTTTAAAAGGAAAAATTGTGGAATAAAACATTCTTGTCACACTCCAGCCATAATTCACAAGTAATGTAAACAGATCTAATTTCAAAACAAGTTCGCTTTTTATACATTGTGGCATATTTGCATTGGTCCCTTGTTCATTTTTAACGAGCAATGTTTGCACGTTATTTTTCATCCATTTTGCCAATGCTATACCGCTTTTAGTCAATCAAGCCATTAACAAGTACCTGCAAACAGCAAATCCTGCATTCTGTTTTATGTGTAACCCTTGTTCTCAGCCTGCAGACCACGATTGTAATAGGAAGGTAGTGAATATAATGCAGAACAGAGGATTTTGCCATAAGCTACCAGGTACAGTCCCTCCTTTATTGCTGACTTGCTAGGTGACCTTGCTCAAATGGTGCTTGTGTGCCCCAGTTTACTCATCTGTTATTTGGGAATAATAATGTTCACTCCACTTTAAAACTATCTGATCTAGGGATCTGTCAACTGGTCAGAATAGAAAACCAGCAGTAGGGAGGATCCTTTAAGAGAGGGGAGCAATTAACTTAATAAGATCCCTTTTTGCAAAAGGACACTTTGTGGATTTGTTGCCAGTTCTGCCTCACTTCCAGTAGCAATGCCTGCTGTGATGATCTCACATCGAATTATGTAAAGGTGCCTCTGGCTGGCACTTATGGAAATGACGAGTTGTGTTTCGACTCTCTCTTTGTTAAAGATTTCCCACCTCATTGTATGTTTTGGCACCAATCAGGGACCCAGTGGGTTTTCTCCATTTGGCTGCTGAACATTGGTGCCTTACTACATGTGCCCTGTTTGGCTTGCACCACAAACTGTTTCCTCTAGTACAGTATATAAATCAGCCCTTCCTATGCAGCTATTTAAAATATGTGATGAGGAGCAGATAATAGTGCCATAGTTTCTATTTATATAGCCCAGTGATGCATTTTGTTTACAGCCATTATGGTGCTGGTTTGTTTATGCCCTATACGATTGCATTTCAGGCGGGTTGCTTTTCCTGGAGGCAGCCACTAATTAATGTGTAGTTAAGAAACAGTCTGCTGTAAATACACACACACAATTTTCAATTTGAGAAAATGTTACTGTCTTACTGTTCTTTCTGCGAATCTCATGCAGTGTCTTGAGAAAGAACAGGAAGGTTTATTTTGTTGGGTTTAGTCATTTCCAAAGAATGGAGGCTGACAAGGACAGGCAACATATGCACGTGAGCCCATCTACCTTTTTGCCAGCCAGTCAGTCACTCCTACTCATCACTAACTTTTTAATCTGTGCCTTGCCAATTTAAAGTCAGCGGGAGAAAGAAACCCCCAGGAGGTCACAAAGTTGGTGAAGGTTTATGAGGCTAAGCAGCTGTGTACGAGAGGGAGCCCTGGCAGTGCTCCCACAGGGCTTGACCATTCGTGAAACCAGAGAAACCCCTGGCTACCATCTGCTCCTCTCTTACTAGAAGTCTCTCAGACCTGCAGGTTGTACTTCTACTCTTTTGTAATGCACCCGAACTAGTGAATAGGTATTTGAAGGTCAACTTTTTCTCCCTTCCTTTTACATATTTCACACCCTCTCCAGAACTGCCAATTTTATACATATATGTACGTTTTGTATACCTAGAGATACATATATAGATACAGATATATGTATCTTTGATACAGGACAAGTGGGAAAGATGAGAAGTAGGAATTCTTTATTTAATTTGAATCTTTGATGCATTCATTTGGCTACAGACCTGCAGCAAACTGATGCATTACAGAAACTTCAGATTATGAAAATATGAGTTAAAGACCCTGTTAAAGGCTGGTTTTGTTCACTGGAAACTTTTAAAGAGAAGAAAAGTCTGACATTGTCATCGAGGGTATTAATTTTATTTCAGCATGGAGGAGAAAAAGAAGTTCCATTTTTTAAAGTCATACTTTTCCATAGTAACGGTTTGTTGGTCACAATTTTTTCTATGGTAATAGGGACCTGAGAAGTGTTACTGTCTAGTAGTTATAGAAGCATTGGGAAAGAATTGTATTTGTTCTGCTTCTTGTGCAGTTTCTGGTAACAGCTGAGAGTAACAGAAGAAAACTTGTAGGGTTCCTTCCCCATATACTTCTGACTACGCAGAAATCTAATATTGCAGGTGATAGCCACCAACACAGTTTGCTACAAGCTAAGTCACATCTGCATATTCCTGAAAGTTGGATCTTGTGCAGTATTATGGAGCAGGAACTTGCAGAGTTCAGGTTGTCACATAAGGCTAGGTGGTAATGTAGGAGACAGCTGGGTTTGGAGGAAAGCATAGTATGCATCCAGTCAGTAGATTAAAAAACATACCTGGACAGAAGAATTTCATCCTTAGTTACTAAACCCTCAGCTACTGCTACGGTGACTCTCCAAGAGATAGCTGTCTTTAGACTCTCTCCTTGGGGTGTCCCATTGGAGAAATCAGTGATTTTTTTATGAGCACATAGATTTTTTTAAGACTCCTAGGAGACTAATTCTCCCCAAGTTTAGAACATTTCTTGAGTGTTTGGGTGTCTCTAATGAAATATGGTCATGGTTTTCTTGCTCCTTTGACCTGGAGACTCTCCTGTTCATTACAGCAGAAAACCTCCTTTGTTGGGAAAGAAGGCAAAAGGGAGAATAAAGAAGCCCTCCTGAGCATACTCCTTTGATTTAGCAGCAGAATACTGAATTAGGAACATCAGTATCCCTAGCTTTCCTGAGTCACCTCCCAGTAAAAATGCCCAATGAAATAATTCCCTTACTTCACCAGTGAATTATTTAGCTAAATAAGTAAATCTCCTTTACTGATCATAAAAGTCCTTCTCCTAGGATTTTCTTTATCCTGCTTGCACGGTATCTGAAGGCAAAAGTTGCCATGGCTCTGCACGGGGCTGAGAGGTGAGGGGAGATGGCAGAAGGTCTGTCTTCAGGATGTCCCCACAAGCCACTAATTGCAGATGGTTTGGCAAGGGAACATGTTACTGCCTTGTCCGTGTTATGCCTAGGGCCCTTAATGCTTGCCTGTCTGGAGAGGGGTAAGAAGTACTTCCGTCTGGACCAAGCTGCCTCCCAGACGCTTTCCACCCCAGTGCCTCTGCAAAGCCACAGTGTCCCCTCATGAGACATCTATAGCTGAGAAAGACAGCAGTGCCTCATTTTTCACCCTCATCCAGACTCACTGGTGTTGTTTTGCAGAGCCTCCTCCAGTGCCTCTGCTATCAAGTGAATCAGGTGTGTGTCACTGCTGGTCCTCCCTCCAGGCAAAGGTGGTGAGCCATGAGGTGGCAGCAGCGGCACAGAAGGGGACTGCCACCAGCTTGGGGGCAGATGTGGAAGCTGAGCAGCCTGTATGGGTTTTCTCCCTTCTGTTTTCCTGCTTTCTTTCCTCTGGCTTTTCCTATCCCTCCAGTGCTAAGTACCACCATAGACCACTCAAATCTCATTTGGAGAGGTGACTGTTCAGGTGACTGTGTTCTTAATATTTGTCAGAACCCAATTGTTTCCCAGCAGGTGTTCTGAGTGAAAATCATGCTATTCACTCAGTGACTGTAGTGATGACATTAAAGAAAATGACATTTCAATGGCTTTTTTTGAAGAGATGTGCCTTTTGAATGAATAGAAATGTTTACATCTGCTTTAAAATGCTTGAAAAGGAGAAGGATATCAGTGTTTTGCCTAGTCTTGTTTTGTTTTCTCATCAGAGTGGAATTACTATGTAGTAACGAGTGTTTGTTGCTGTAACAACTTCTAATAGTTCGAAATACTCAAGGTGACGATACCCTATTTTGTCAGTCGTCAACAATAATTTCCTTCCTACTGCAACAAGGCCAGAACTATTGCAGATCAGTGCAATCTAGAAACTACATTTCTAGGAGATTCAGTGGAATGAAGAAAATTCCAGCTAAAATTTTGGCTATAGTGTATAATAATTCCTACAGACAGTGGTGATGCGTCCCTTGGGTTCAAGCGGAGATGTGAAATGGCCATCATGCTCAATCAACAGAGGACAGATTCCTCAGTAAACTGTTTTCTCCTGTTCAACTTCTCTGTGAGACCAATGCTCTTGCCATTTTCTACGCTGTTAGTTCAAGGGCTCCTCCTCAAAGTAATTGGGTTTTAATGGGCTCACTAGTTGACCACACCCAGTGGGTGCATGGCATATTTTAGGGTCAGCTTAAAATGCAGAACTTGGGGCAGTATTTGGTACCCCTGTGGTTTTTTATTCATGGATGAATGTCTCAAGCTGTGGCAAATTTCTTCACCTGCCCTTCTGTATATGTGCCACCACTTCCAAATGAGTCTCGTGCATTAGCTACGGCTGCTTATAGGAGCATCCATCACTGTTCATACAAAAGAATAGCTTCTGGTGTACTGCCTCAAGATATTAATCTATCTAGAGCTGTGTGGATTGTAGTAGGTTGCTTTTGTGTCACACACAGGGGGAAGAGGGATGGGGAAATGAACAATTATTTTCCCTGCACATAAACATTTGTACAAGGTGCATTTTTCTCTGAAACCTGTTAGCTGGTCTGCTGTAAATGCGTTTGCAGGTATCCTCAAATCCTGCCCCACTTTGATTCAGAATTTGCAGTTAAAAGTAAGATCCAATGTATAAGGTTTTAACAAAAACTTAGAAGCAGATAACAAGCATTACACTCCCTTCTGCTAAGCAGACTGGCAGCCCTTAATTGTAGTGTTGCAAGCAAAACCTGAGGACTAGTGTTGGGTGAAATCTTCCTAGCAGTCTACACAGTGAATTAACTCCTTTTTCATTTGCAGTTGCCTACTAAGCAGCAGCTCTGTCTTTCCTTCCTTCATTTGTGACGACCCTTATATCTTAAGCAAATCCAGGCGTAATATTGATGTAGGGCAGATGTTTTTACCAAACAGCTACAGGGAGTCCTGACCTCCCTCAAAATTCAGGAGAGCTGCAGCAAAGAGGGGATAAGAGGAAATATTAGGTGGATGCCACCCTAGCAAAATCTGTGATTTGCATGGCTGCTATGCTGCAAGATGCTGGGTTGCATGTCCTGCTGACCAAGGCATACAGAGTGGCTAAAACACTCTTAGCTTCCGTGCTAAATCAGTATCTGAACGACACTGGGATAGTATCTGCATATGATGCTACTTGTGTAACTATTCTAGTCTACACTGGCACTGATCAAATAACTATTCTCTGCTTTCATTGCCTGATGGAGCTATGATTGTAAAAAACAATTGTTTATTTTCCCTCACAAAAAAAAAAAAAAAAGAAAGAAAAGAAAAGAAAAAAAAAAAAGGAAATTCATATCTTTGCACCAATGATGTTAGAAACTAATAATGCATCATTCCATGCATGAAGCTCCTGAGAACCATAACCTACTGAGGCTCCCAAAAATCTTGTTAGGTTAGGTAAGTATTCTCATTTTTATACCCATTTTACAAATGGAGGAACTAGGAGGAATGTTATAGCCCAGGTCACATGAGAAGTCAGTGAGAAATCTGGGAACAGATTTCTTCTCCTCAGCACCATCTACCTCAAGTCAGTAAAGCCCAAAGACATTAAATGTTATGGATTGCCTTTATCAGCTCCTGTGCAAGGATGATAAATGGCATTGTCAGTGTTCTGGTTAAACCCCTTGTACTTATTAGCCAAGTCATCTCTGCTGGCCATAACTCCAGTAAAATTCCAGCTAACAATAAACATTCTCCCATGCTGAGCAATGGAAAATCCAATAACAGTTTGGCTGAATCCATGCTGAGTGCAGAAAATGGAATGAATCTGGAAAGTGAATGTGCCTCAAAGAACAGTAACTCTTCTAATGGATATTTTGAAGCTTTTAATGAATGTCAGTCTACTGTAGCTGAGAACAGAAAAGAATATGACTATGCAGAAATCTGGATGTGTATTTCTAAAGTTTATGAAGTGCATAGTTTTTTTGTTTCCCAAGACATTTTAGAGTATGATTAATCACTTGAGGAGTTTAACAAGATGAGACTGTGACTGTGTGCAAGCATTTGATGTTAGCTAGCTCACACAGGGGAATCTTTTTGTCTTCTTAGGATACATGCTGAGAGCAATGACTTCTCTTTAAAGTGCTTATCATTCCAATTATTGTCTTATTACTTGGTTATTTTGCAAATAATAACAACACAAAAAATACATTTTGGTCATAGTCATGTTTCATTTTTTATTTTACCTATGTAAAGAAGTAAGAAAGCAAGAAAGCGATTCAAATAAGCAGTCAAAAATCTGAGATTAGTCAGATTCATACAGGTCCATGCGTGACTTTCACAATGGTCTTTTCCTAGAAAATCATACAAAACCCCTCAGATCTACCTGTTCCTGAATTCTGGGAAACGTGATCTCAGTCCAAATTTATTGCCTTAAAATGATCTTGTTCAGTGATATTTTGAAAACGATGTGTTTACCTATCTACATGCAGATAGATAAAGATAAAAGTTGCTTCTTCATTCAGACTTTTTGGTACTCTCTTATTCTGGCTAAACTGTTGTTTCTTAACCTTGAGAATATTCCTTGGGATTCACCTGTGTTGGTGTGGGTTTCTGGGATGTCTGGGTAAGTGCATGATTTCAAGATCAGGTATGCTGAAGTGCTTAATTGCCCAGATTTCAATTTTGGAGATGTCTATTTTTCATTCTAGATTTTTACATCTATATTTATAATACATATTTTCACTTTTTTTTTTTTTAATTCCCGAAACTTTTTCTAACCCTTTGTATCTATCCATTGACCAAAAAAAGTCCTGGCTCTTAGGCCGAGAAACCCTCTTTTACACAGACAGGCTGTGCTGAGTGGGATGGATGCAGCTTCTGAGGAATTAGTCCACCAGCAAGTGAATGCTAAGCGTGGTAACTATTGTTGTTCTTGCTTTGTCACTGCCAGCCATCAAACCTCAGCTGCGTCACCTCAAGAGGCCCACTCACAGCTCAGAAGCCTACTTCCCAGCCTTCCACAAGAAATCGGAGGAACGTTCAGTGAGGTATAAGCTCCTTGACCAAAGGGGAAGAATGAAAAAAATCCAAAATATTTCCCAGAGCTGGAAGAGGAAATAGCAGAAGAGCTGAAGAGGCATCTTCTGGAACGTCACTCCTCACAGGCTGGTGAAGGACATTGTGTAATCATTGCACAGGCCATACTGCATTGTACAGCAGCTGTAATCCTAGATAAAAGCAAGTGTATGATTTAACTAAAAAATACAGTGAACATTATTTTGGAAATGTTCTCAATAGCCTTCTTATTATTGTAGCATACGTCCACCTAGTACTAAAATATTAGGCCATTACCTTAAAATGTAATTGTATACCACTGTCTTCTGTCAAATTAAGGAAGCCAATGCTTTTATAGATTCTTGGGCTCCTTATGGTATTCTCAATGCCACCTTCTGCCTACAGCAGGTATGACAACTCCTATTTCAGACAGCATGGGAAAGATTTTCCTTGCCAAACTGTACTGAGACTAAACGTCCTCCTGTCGTAGTGCGGTAGGTATTCAGGAGGATGAGGGTAGGAGGCTGGAATACAAAGAGTCTTCTTGTTTCGCTCATTAGGGAAAAGAAGACATAGCAGAACATTAAAATTGTGCCTTGTGTGAATTCTGCTAAATGTTTAATAACATTGTTTTCTGTGGCATTAATTTATCTGAGTTTGATTCCATGTGCTCTTTTGCTGCACAGTGACCCACGGACCTGAGTTTCGCAGAAAAAAATGCACTCTATGACGAATTTCCTGTTGTCCCTAGATTTTATGCTGTGAGAAACAGTGGCAAAAAACCTCCCTTTCCTCTTTCACCATGCCCCTGGTGATTTATATACCATCTCAGCTCTCCCTTTCTAGCTGATGAAGTCTATCCTGTTTTTACTCTCCTCACAAGGAAACCTACTCTACTTTTTGTCTTCCTTGCTGCTCTTCTCTCTATCTTTTTTTTTTTTTAATCTCTGTTTGAAAGGAGAGGGACAGAACTGCACGTAATAATCATGATGCAGGTGTACCAGGAATTCCTAAAAAAAAAATATAATGGCACTTTCTGTTTTATCTTTCATTACTTTCTGAATAGTTTTTTTAAGTTGTACTTTCCTTTTTGATCCTCCTTGAGCACTGAGTAGTAGATTCTGTAGAATTATCTATATTAATTCTTAATTAAAATATAACCCATCAACGCATATGGAGTTGGTATTGCTTCTCCCTATATGCATTGTTCTTCACTTAACACTGAATTGACGGTCTTGTCAATTAAACTGAAGTAAGCATCCTGTTTTTCTTTTTCTTTTTCTTTTTCTCTTTTTCTTTTTCTTT
>VXAL01012521.1:67237-90305 GCA_013399475.1 Chauna torquata
CTCTTTCTCTTTCTCTCTTTCCCTTTCCCTTACATCCTTTGTTTCTGTGCCCTCCTTGTTTTTTCCTTCCACCAACAAATTTTCTAAACCATATCTTCTGGATAAGCATGTTGAATAGCAGAGATGATAATCCTCCTTTCCTATGACCATTTAATCCCATTTTTCTCCCCATTGTTAACCAGTTACTTATCCACATTATATTCATATATTAAGATCTTCTCTTAGTCCATGACAGATCAGTAGCTTTGACAACCTTTGTAGCAGAACGCTGTCAAAATGTCTTCTGGAAACCCGCAAATTATTGGCTCCTCCAAGGAATTCTCAAAGATTTGTGAGGCAGGATTTCTCGTATAAAAGCTATACTGACCTCTCTGTTATATCTGCATCTACTAATTCTATTATTTATGTTTTCCACAAGGTTGCTCACTGTGAAATCATATTCTGGTTATACACTACAGGTTTGTAACCATGCTCAACATCAAAACTGCACCAGTGTATGTAACACTGCTATGTGAGAGTTATGGCAAAATCACAGCTGGCTGTTGCATGAAAATTGCTGGGATGTTTGCTCTGTGTTACAGATGCCCCTCACTCCATTAGAGAAGATCACTGCAATTCCAGGTGTGCTCACCCCGAGGTCTGACACCTTTCTACAGTGTTTTCATAGAAATCTTCACAAACTTGGTGAATGCAGCATACAGCTGCCTGAGCACTCTGATGTCACCGTGTGTCAGTTACTTTCGTCTGACTGTTTGCTTGATATTTGCGGCATCGACCTTAAGCACCATCAGAACTTGTGACTCCAGCAGCCAGGTTGGATTACTGCCGAAACTGAATGCAAAGAGGAATGCACTTTAAAGCCTTCTGTTTTTGAAATGTGATTTATCTCTAGGAATTCCCTGAGAACTGTATTTTGCTTGTAGAGTATCCTGAAATGTTTTACACAAACAGGCTGTATGGAAATTCAAAATTATACTATTCTTCCAAACACGTTCTGTCTGTGTCATTTCCTTCTCTTTAGGACAATTTACCAATTTACCTAACATAGTGCTACCTAACTACTCTCTGGACAAATGGACAGCGTTGGTTTAGGCTCACTGAGCCACTTGCAGGAGTTGAAAGGGGGCAGGAACCTCTTGTTTCCCCCTTTTCTTGTTACCAACAGTTTACTGGGGGTATTGTTTTTGTGCCATAAGCATCTTACATGGGAGAGTTTTTTGTTCTTGCTCTCCTGATTCACAGCTTCTCTTCTGCCACGAGGCAGAGATAAGTTGCAATCTTGATTTTACTACTGTGTAGTCACGGCATAAGGAAATGAAAAGACCTACCTGATGTTTCAGAGGGAGTATGTACTGCTGCTAGAAATTTATTCTGGTTCTGATCAGGTTCCTCTTTGCTCACACTCTTCTCCAACTAAGTCCATGCTGTTCTCTGCTGCTCTCTATTGGGATCCCCTCTAGAAAGTTGATCTCTTCACCTGAGGGGTTTAAAGGGTTTTTTATTTTTTCATTATTCCTGGAGCTGGGGAAGGTGAAGAATGCTGGCAGATAGTCATTTGTATTGGAGTGATGTCTCAGGATGTCCTTTCCCTCTTCCAAAGCCTCAGGCTTTAGGCCCAACAAATAGTTCGAAGTGGGAGAGAGAGGATGTTTGTGCAGACTGCTCCTTGTGAGTATTTGACATGTCACCAAGTCAAAAAAATAGTTCGTAAGGGAAACTAGTTGTGCTGATTGCATCCAGCCTGATATGTGGAGCAGTGTGGATGGAGAGGATGTGCTCATCCTCTCAGTCCAACCCTGACACCTAGTGTACACCAAAGGGAAATTTTCTAGGTACAAGTTCAGAAGCGAAATCTGTATTTGGGGGAGATCTGGATTTGCAATGCACTCAACCTTTTTTTGCATCAGTGATTTCTGAGATAAACATTTGTTACTAGCATAGAAACAAGTCTGAAAGTTGTATGATCTGATCACTGATGCCATTAAGAATTGTTATGAATTATTCATTGCAACTGTCAATGTTTACAAATTTAGCTTTTTTTCTGTTTAGCACATTTGTGGACTGAGTCTTTTCTCTAATCACTGATTCACTTTGCTATGGCAAGAAAATTTGGTGCTCTGTTTTTTGAGGGGGGGTTGTTTTTTAGAAACAGATTAATGTATGAATTAAAAATCTGAATGTTAAAATCTATACTGAGTGAGGCAGAGGCAGGCCCTTGAGTATTCATCCCTTATGTTTTATGTATTTCTATATCTAAACAAACAAGAATTGGAAAAGAAAATTGGCTCCCACGTCCTCAAGGGCAATCACAGCAGCAGGAACAGAGATGGGAGCAGGAAGGGGAGGAAGAGTTTTTTCTCAGCAGCCTAAATGGTCCTTTCCCAATTCTTTAGGTCATGAAGCAGACAGTTGGGTTCATGAGGCAAATTTGGTTCTGGACAGGCCATGTCCCCGCCTCCTTTCTCCTTCTTGTTAAGGTCTGTTGTTGACTTCTGCTGCTCAGGTGTCTGGCCAGCTTGAATCCTTCAGACTGATTCCTCTCTATCTTCTTCCATGTACTCCTCCCTTTACCCCAAACTCTGTTCCTGACCTCTCAGAGACCTGCTAAGCATCATGGAGCAGCTCTCTTGGTTTTGATCCTGGGCTATAATCACAGGATCTCTGAGGCTCGACAGCATATCTGGAGTTCGACTAGTCCAAATAAGGCTGACTGGAGCATGTCACTCAGGGCTGAGTCCAGTTTGGTTTCAAAAATCTCCAAAAGTGGAGACTCCACAACCTCTCTGGGCAATTTGTGCCACTGTTTGACCACTCTCACAGTAAAAGTTTTTCTTGTAAGTAGCATTTTATGTATTTCAGTTTGTGCCCACTGCCTCTTGTTCTCTCAGTGGGTACCACTGGGAAGAGCCTGGCTCCTGCTTCTGTACTCCCTCCCATCAGATGTTTATTTACACTGATAAGATCCCCGTAAATCTCCTCTTCTCCAAGCTAGACAGAATACAGGAAAATAAACCTGGGATAGATACAACTTTATCTCAGACCCTAAGACCACATGCTGGGGCTAAAACCTACTTTGAAGTCTGGAAAGGTCTGGACAGCTTGGAAAAATCCAAAGCTCATGGCAGTGTGTCTCACAGTTATAAATACGCAGCTTGGATTTTACAGGATCATCACATCTGTAAGAATAAGAACAAATTGTCCATCAGAAGGGGTTCTTTTATTTCTGGAACGTGCTTTAGAATTTTGCTGCTTCTTGCCCATCTGTCCAATCCGTATGTTTTCAGGGTGGTGGGCATAAGGATGGACGAAGCTTCCCTTCACAGCTCCTGAATCTGACTGACCGACATGGATTCCTCCTGCAGGACTAGAAGCCAGTATCTTGGAGTAGAAACTGGCTTTGATGTTCACTCTTTGTATTTGTAAATCTACAAGCACTACATTTCCAGAACGCTGGAATTTCTGTTTGCACTACCTCACTCTAAGAGGTCCATGGCTTTTATTGGGGATATAAGGAACAGAATGATATGGGTTTATGAACTTTGTTAATACAAGTGAGAAGCCAAATTTTTTACTGCACTTCACTGATCTATATTTTTTATTTTTGCTTGTAGATGCAATTTCTGGGCAGTCTCTCTGCATACAAGAATACTGCAAGGTCATGTAGTTGTCAAAGCATTATACAATTATCAGTTTATTAACCAGTAAGACAAAATTTCAACCGAGGAAATTTTCAGTGTAACCATTGTTAAACTCAATGCATGCAAATACTGCTATATCTGTGGAGATGATAGTGAGTTAGTGATAGCATCATGAATGTTGCTCTATATTTGTTTCTGCTGCTGTTTTATTGGGCAAGTCACTTACCTTATGGTCCTCATGTTTAGCACTACTAAAATGCTAATTACATACTCTTCAGATGGGTGATGGTCTTTCTGCAATCCTCAGTTGGAAGTTGATAAAGAACAAGGCCATTACATCTCCATTGTCCTAACACTATTGTAAACAGAGTCCCGTCCCTTATTTTCTTAGTAGAGGTTAATTGGGAATCCACTATAAAAATATTAGCCATTAACAATCTCCCAGCTGCAGTCAGTGTTTTATTCACTGACTGGAGCACTTCGCTCCCATAAGTCCTCAGACTAGTTGTCTTGCACAGTGTAGACTTCTAGTGTGAGATGCAGTTCCAGGTAAATATCTGAATGCAAGCCAGCTACTAAGGCCCTGGAATAGTCAATGCCTATGTGTAGACAATGTAAGTGACTTAAATCTGGAGCATCGCAGTCTTAACAGTGCTACAGAAAGTCTGTAGCTTTAGCCTGTTTCTGCCCTTCCTGTTTTCTTCAGCAGCATCCCAGTTCCTTTGTATCCTTCTCTTAATGGAGAGAGCTGGAAGTGAGAAGCAAGGACTGAATTTGCTACCAGCACCTCAGACAAGTGGTGCTCCAGACTATGTGTCCTCAGACATTGCTAATTCTTGAAGCTTGCCCAGCAAAAGCAATACTTTGTCTTTTCTGGAGCCTTCTGTTTTTGCTGTAACAGCCATGGGAGCCCTTAGGGGACAGTGGGGACAAAAGCATTTCTGCCTGAGAGCACGCAAACTCCAGCCATTTGCCTAGGAGGGCAATTCACACAGTTTTAGCAGTGTCTGGTCTTAAACAGACAGTTCAGAGCCTGAAGGACAAACAATAAACCCATATTCCCCTCCACTGGGCAGTCCACACACAATTCTGTGACATCTAAAGGATTTGTTTTTGGGGAAGGGACAGTGTTTATCTGATCTGAAAAAATCTTATTCCCAAATAAAGTAACACAACACTTTAACTCAATGCAATGAGGCAGATGAAAGCTTTGACAGAAGATCCATCACACTGCTTCCCAGGAACATTGCAAAACCTCCTATTTACTCAATTGACCAAGTGAGAAAATACTTTTTAGTTGCTCACATTGCTCCTGGGTAAAAAAAAAAAAAAAAAGTAAATGCCAAATTACCAGACTATAAATATGCAATTTCAAATGAACTGCAGTGAGTGATGTATGTTGTGGCATTTTTGTGGCTTTGCTTCAACTTGATCTATACAGGGATGGCAAATCAGGCAGCTGTACCATCAGAGATGCCAGTGGGACCATAACTTCCAGTCAGTGAAGAACATATAGTGCTATGGTGGGCTTAAAGCCTATTATAATAATAATAATAATTATTATTTTCATATTAAGCTGTATCAACATTCCGCAGCCTTTGAAAAAAATCCTCTTCAGAGCAATGAAGTCGGTCACATCCAGTTTGTGCTCCTCCCTTGTTTTGTTAAGGGCCTTCACATCTAAACACGTGCATTTTTCATGGATAACCCATTGCTGTTGTTCATTTGAATCTTTTCAGGACTCCACACCCTCTCTCGCTGTATTGTGTAATGAAAATAGTCAACAAATTTAGTGGTAAAACTACACTTGAATTGCACTCAAAGCTGCATTTGAAGGCAAGCTGAGCCAAGATATTTGGGCTAACTTTGTGACAAAATGCTTTGGGGATACACCAGATCCTTTATGCTCCTCAGGGCATCTCTGATTCCCCAGAGACCTGGGGAAGCCAGACTGGAGCACTCCCAGGCTACCACGCGGCTCTTTCCACTCCTTGTATAAACAGCGAGCACTGTAGTCTCAAGGGTCAAGTACTGTGCTTGGCAAAGCCATGGGGAACTGCTGGCCAGGAGAAACAACATGAGCATCTCCTGAGACCTGTAAGAGTACCAAGGCCATGCAACTTCTCTGAGGCACCGTCACCTCAGGGGACAATCCTGGTTTGCAGCAGGAGTGAGTAGTTAAAATCTTGAAAAGGCCTAGCATGAACACTGCTTGTGTTGATGCTGTTGTGGGGGAGTTCTTACAGAATGGCCACTGTCTGTGTTTGCATCTCATGCACATTTTTTCTCTTATCTTCCCCACTGCTAACATCAATATGGAAGCAGAGTTTGATTGCCTTTGGTAAGTACTACATACATTTTCTTTCACAGAGCTTCTGTATGAGGACAAAATCTGTTTTAGTGGTACAGAAGCTCAGCTGGGATTCGCTAGCTCAGCTACAACTTAGTTGATATCAGTGTAATTCAAACAGGAACAAGTTTTGCCAGGAGATAGTAAATTCTGAGAAATCCTTTCTCTCTCTTTTTTTTTTTTTTTTTGAGAAACAAGTCTACAGTTGTATTCTAAGGATGGATATAATAAGGCTTGGTATTTTTCTTGTATGCTGAAATTGTATTAAACCTTAAGTGAAGGAAACCTCAAGGTTTTTGTTGACGAGTGCAAAAGAGGCTGGTTTTTTTTTTTCAGCTCATTCAGGTCCTTAGCTGGTGTGAACTGCTGCATGTAAATGCATGAATATCTGCTTTGCCTCACTCGAGCCTGAAATTAGTTTTCTTAGAGTAATAAAAGTATTCTTCCCTCCACCTTAGAAACTGCACCACTTACATAAAGGCAAATTGTTTTTGTAGTGCCTTGGCACTCAACAAAGGTATAGGGTGTCTCTCATGCCATGGACCTTCTTTCACAGGGGCAACATAGGATCTGTCTCTATTCCTGTGTTTTGCAGCAGGAGGAGGCTATGTCCTTTATTCTTCATCTGCATATGAATCCCTAATCCCTGAAACCCAGCACGGTCCCGAGCTGTCCTCAGAGCAGCTTCATTCCTACTTTGTGTCCTGTAAGTATTCCTGCATTCAATCATCGAACTTTGTTTCAGCTACTTGAGTGGGATCCAAATGAAACTCCGTTCATACTGAGGACGGCATGCAAGGTCTGACGGTCAAAGAAGTCAGGTCCATAAGGAGGCAGCAGAGGTAACAGACATGGCGTAAAACTTGGACCACCTCAGTGCCTATTTGAAGTTATATGGATATGGAGCTTTAACTTTCAGTTCCAAAAACTAAAAACTAACAGTGCATTGGCTCATAGATGTGACACACTGATTGGGTCTACATTCTTACCACGTACTTGCAGTGACATACGTTACTGTGTACCTTACGTGAATGTTATTATATGAAATATTGATTGATCATATTTTAAATATTCTCTTTTCTTGCTGGTAGATTAACAGCATAAAAAAATACAGCTTCTGGGCATCAGACATTCCATTAATAATAAAACTGGTCTCTTGTATGCTTTAATATACCATCATTTATTATAAGCTTGTTGATTACATCTTGAAGCTGAGCATCTGTGAATGGACTACGCTCTCATGAAAGATGCTGGGTCAGTCACTGTGGCAAATGAAGTCCAAACTAGTGTGCTCCTCAGCTGTCTGCCTACAGGTCTTAAAAAGATTGCTGAATTCAGTCTGTCAGGCTAGATAATATTTAACCTCTGTGCTGAGGTCCCTAAGGGTCCAGCTGGCAGTGCTGCTCCATCTAGCGTACTGAGCTATTAAGGTAAGCACAAAACTATCCAGCCCTATCTATTTTGAATAATATTCTACAAGTACCCATCACTGTACAAATGTTGAAGACTGTAGCTGGCTGTGAAAACGATTCTTGGTTGAATCAATGAGTTAAACTATTAAAAAAAGCATGATGCTGATGAAGAAAGCATGATTTCACCTTGCAGTATGCATATGCCAATGAGTAATTCTATTCTATTCACTCAGTCTGGAATCTCCTGTTGTGATTTTTAATCCCTACAGCCCCTCCTGACAACCAAGGACTCAGTTTAAAAAGCAGATATCAAAAGAAAAAATGTAGAGTAAAAAGAGCAACTGTCCAACTAGTTCATCTTTCACCAGCCCAGGAATAAAACCTTCGAAAGAAAAAAAAAATCAATAGTGTACATCGGTGTAACAGGCAAGTGTGCTTCCAGTATGTTTCTCTTCTGAGAGTTCTGCCCTCTGTTCTGTTTGATATGTCAATGCTGACAGCCTGTAGCTGTAAGCTTTTGTACTACAGTAAATCTACCCTTTTCTCCTCACAAACACCACTGATAAGCAGATGCAGGCACAAGAAGAGTTTGCTTTGCATTTCAGGAACATCAGCCTTGCATGTGGAAATTTTCATTGTGGTCGACATTATTCCAGTGGAGAAAAGCTGGAAAAATGAGGTGAAATGTCAGGAGAAAAAATGCAATTTGAATCACTAGTTGAGGTTTTACCACCCTGCAGTATCTAGTGGTATGTGGTATCATACACCTACCGACACCCTGGTATCTAGTGCCAGCTACACTGGGTTGGTGGGGCCCTTTCTGTTAATCCTTATTATCACACTACATGATACTAGATCTGATCTCAGGTGGATCCCTCGAAGACAAAAATCCTGGCAAGCTGCTTTTAGTAAACCAGAAGAATCCTTCCAACCCCATGTGTAAGAGAATTTTCTGTCATCTCCTGTGACACTTGCTGGGATTTAATGAGATGCAGATAAGCACTTGAAGATAATTTAAATTCAAGTGCATGCTTGAGAAAATCATTATTTATAAAAATGAAAGGACTTCTGTTTCTATGTGCTGCCACTTTGAATGACCCAGAATTATTTACATTGCATTATTGAAAATATCACTGTAATCTTAACTGGGGATTGTGTCTCCATCCTTTTCTTCATCTTCCATAATCGCTGTTTGCTTTTCTTCTGTAAGCAGCTTAGTGCCTTAAAAACAGAAGGATAAGAGAGAGAGAGAGAGAAGGAATTGATTTAAAATATTACTTCTTCAGAAAATACCAGGAAACAAGACTTTTTCTAGCCTCTCTAGTTTTTTGGTCCTAAAGTAGTTTTTCTAACATTATGGGAGTTACTCCTCAGTTAGTTTTGGCACATCTGTCTCCTCATGAACTAGAATTGGATCACTGCATTTTTAGCTAAAATTATCAAGCACTCTTAAATACAGCATATTTCTGCTACCTGTGAAAAGAGACACTGGAGGTTTGTCCGGTAACTTGTTTGTTAACAGGGTTTGGGAAGCTAAAAAAAAAAAAAGAAAGAAAGAGCTTGCGTGATGAAATAAATACTGTAATTAATATTTGTGACTGAGTCAGCTTGTGTGAACACATGTATGCATGCTTGCTTTCTGTATGTATATAGCAATATTACTTAGATTTTGCAAATGCAGATGCCACAAGAGACAAATGTAAGAATACCCACAAGCCAAGTACCATTCCAACTGAAGCTATATGGTATCAGGAAATTGCAGAAGCAGCAGAAACAAGCTTAATGTTAAAACAGACTCAGGTGAAGACTTTGAGCCAGTATATGAGTTACTGAGGCTTGGGATTTTAACTAGTTTTGAAGCTTATCCATCCTGTAGTATAAGAAAAATAAGGCTTCATCCCTATCATGAAAGCACTGATGAACAATGTGACACAAAATTGAAAGAAAGTTTGATTTCACATTTAGAGCACACCATGGGGATTCCAGAAACCAGGTTCATCAGATGTATACATGCTATGCAACATATCTTTCCATGTGTAAGTATTTCCTTCTTTCAAAGTCTTTCTCTATTATATAGATAGGTTATGGATCATATCTCCCACAAATCTCTCCCCCCATCAGATTTTCTCTTTCTCTCTCTCATAATTAAAACAGTAAACCTTGAGGCTTTTATGTGATATCATGATATCACAGTTACTGTAATTGCTCTCTTGATTAGAAATTACTAAAGTAAAGAGAAGACAAGGACAATGTGTTAGAAAATATTCTTGATCCCTGTTTTAACAGATTGTGTTGGTTTTACCTGTTCCCAGTAAAAAGAAAGTGACCTGTAAGATATAGTTTACGGCCACCTTCCTTGGTATAGAGGTCAACATAGTCTAAAAACAGGATGAGGGTAAGCACTGAGTTGAAACCAATGAAATATCTCCCTAATTCAGTCTCCTACTGTTTGCTTTTAGTCTGCTCTAACCAGTTGAGCTGTTCTGTCAAACCAACCTGTTTTGCTTCTTTCTGCATTGAAAGGTCTAAACAGAGAAGGCTTTCAGTCTTCTTCGAGGCCTAAAAATAGAGCAATACCACATAGGAAGGTTTTCCTCAACTTTGGAGTCTTTTCAAGAGGTGATGAATTAATAAAAATATTAACCTATACTGATCTTAAGTTACCTACTGCTTCATTAATATGTGATTCTTGTGAACTAGGTGGTTTCAGCAGGACCATGACATAAACTGAAAGGTGTGCATGAATACTATTTTGAAACACAAAGGACTTCATTTGTTCAAGTAGCAATTGAGTAACCACCATTGTTAACAGCAAAGAATTATGCCATGTTATGGAGATGGATGTAAATGTTCCCCACCCTGACTTCTACTCACTATAGACAGTTTAGACAAATACAGACAACTTTTTTTTCTGTTGCCTTTGTTGCTTGTTTGTTTGCTTGTTTGCTTTCTTCGTGAAGTATTTGAACAGTGAAAGTAAACTAAAATGCTCTTAAAATGGGAAGTTACAATGGATCATTTGATGAGAGCTAACCTATATTTAGGTTAAACTCAGGAGTAAGGGATCAAGAATCTAAGCTAAATGAAGCTGCATTGTACTTGATCACATCCATTCTCACTCTTATTTGAATTACAAAGTGATGAAGGAACAGTGAGTTTAATTCTGATGGCACGATTATGTGCCCTTTTAGAGCAGACACTAGAGACAGCTGGAAGGTAGCAACCAAGCAGAAGCCCCCAGCTCTGAGCTGGACCTACAGCTGCAGCACGCTAGATGCTTACCATAATCAATAGCAAGATGATGCATCATTATCAATGAGTCATTTTGGTGACTGATGAACTCCAAAGGTTTCCAGTAGTGTTCAAGACTCAAAGCCCAGAGGAGGATGTAGCCTAGAGTTGCAGGTTATTAACTTTCTAGAACATGGATGACCAGCCACTTCAAGAAAAACTATGTGCCTTTAAAATCAGACTTCTAATGTGAAACAGTGGAAAGGAAATACAAATGGGATGCCTTAGCTAGAATTATTTCTACAACACTGGAAAAGGATTTTTTTGGTTTGATAGGATGCCGCTGATCACTTGTGGAGGAAGGGTGCTTTACAAAACACAGTATGGAAATTCCAAGTTTAAAGGAGTAAGCAGAATGTGGGAATCTGGGAACATTTGTAAATCAGTCTTTCTCTGTTTACTCTTTAAGTAAATCATTTAGCTTCCCTGTCTCTGTTTTCCCAGCTGTGTATATTATGAAATGCAGCTCATCCCGCAGATCTGTTTTAAGGCTTGGTAGGTTGTTCTGTTAATATCTGCCAAGAGATCTGACTAAAGAAAGCAGCATAGAAATACAGTGTAGTTTTATTTTCCCAACAGAACTTGCATCTACTTGCAATTTTTAACTACAGACTAGGACCCCAAAGGCTCACAAAAATATGAAAACGTCTATTAGGAAGTTTAGACATAAGCAAAAGAAGCTGGCTTAGATCAAACCTTTGCCAGGTACCACCTACATCTAAACCTCTCCTCCTGGGATGTAAATCAGAAAACTGCCAACGGGGCACCAGTTCCACTTGGCTGCCTATGAGCAACTCCTGCAGCTGGGCTGTAAGATTACTGGAGTGCTCCACAGTCACGTCCCCTGCACAGGAAAGGGGCTGTGGTGCTTCTACATTATGCAGGGGTTTTCATTGAGCAGGACAATTAATATCCTAAAGGAGCTACCTTAACTGGTTTTGTAGGACATGAGAGAGAATGAGGGTTTGAAACTGTGGTTTTACTAGTTATCTCTGATCTGATTAAGAAACCCTGGGCAGCCACATTTTAGGAACCACGCTCCCATATTTACATTTGTATTTACATTCTTGCTCAAACCCACAGGCCTGAAGAGCTCTTACAAATACTTCAGTTAATTGAACATGTTGGTAAGTAGGGATGGCAATAAAGAGTGTCCCAGAGCTGAGTGCTGGCCTCTGATTGGATTTAAATCATTTACTGTTGTGTGTGAGGAAAAAAAGCCTTTAGAACTGTGATTACAGTTTGTCTTCTTGGCTAATCCCTTTAGAAAGCCAAGGCACTGGCTGGTTGAAGGGGAGCTGGCAACTGGCAGAGATCTCTGTTCCGTGGCTCAGTTGTACACGCACAGCACAATGTTATTTGCACCGCCACAGTAGGAAGCTGAAGCCTGAGTACATTTAAAAGAAGGGGATGGTTTTGTGATGCCCAGGCTTAGACATTTAAGTTGGCTCAGGAGCTGATTTCCTTAGTTTCCTGCAGACAACAGGAAGACATGCATTCCCCCAGGCAACAATGTAGAGATCCTAACTTAGCAGCCACTTTTCTATACCTCCATATCCCATTCGTATTGGATGTTTGCAAGGTGTAAAACTGATTCTACTTCTCATTTGGATCATTTGCATCCAGTAGATACCTTATTTTTTGTCACTTTTTATGGCCTGTTTAACTTGCTTTCTGATTGAGTCTCTGGCCACCCAAGAGGGAAAAGGACTGTCCTGGAGCACTCATAGCTTGCTGGTCAAAACAAAGAGAGACAACACAGCTGCCCTTTTAATCTACATTCACAACAAAGCTGTTTGTGTGGACAGCTGCTTAAAAAGATAATCTAGTAATTATGCTCTGTTACTACAAACAATTAAGTGGAGTTTTTCATATTGTTTGTGATACCCCAAGAACAGGGACATTTTGGAGGGATGAGAAAGATGTCAGAAATCAGGACAGTCCTCAGCCACAGGGGTACGGGCAGTGCTGAGCATGCTGCTTACTACTGCAATGCCAGTAACAGGGAGACAAGAACAGAAAGGCCTTTCTATATTTATTTAGCGCACGTAGCCCAGCTGGGGCTTCTCAGGTCTCTGAGTCTATAATTCAGATGCTATTTTGCACAGCCGTTCCGCAAGAGCTCAGTTTGTTTATTCTCTGTCTGCTACCTGATGGGATAACCCTGAAAGTAAACAAGTAGTAAATACTGGACCAGCCCTCAGCCACAACGAGTCACTTTTTCATAGCGAGACATGGAGTTGCCACTGGCAACTTTCAACCAGCGGAACTCTGTATGTTGGTATGTATCTTGAAGAGAAAATATGCATCCTTAGAGCAGAGAGGGAATCACATTCAGACATTTAAACACATAGTCTGCTTTGCCCCTGATACAAGCACAAGTCTGCCATAGGGAGTCAATCATTAGAAAATGGACCCAGAGAACAGGATCTGGAAATGTTGTCTGCAGGGAGAGGCAGCATCTAGCAGGCTGCTTTGTATCCATGCTGAGCGCTGGAAGGTGTCTTCACCAGTAGGCAAGTGTCATTGGAGGTATAATTGAAAACAACTGAAAAATGCATTTCTTTCTATCATTCCACTACAGCAAATGCAAACACTTCGAAAATTGTAGCACATTTGAAGGTTACTGCATATTTTTTATTTTATTTTTATATGTGTGTGTGTTCTTCCCTTTTGCGTTTTGTGATTATCAAAGCATATGGGGATTATAACATAGTTCTGTTACTACATAACTTGTATTAACTTCTTTTTGCTATAAAAGTTTTTAACATTAAAGAGAAAGTCTTCATGGGAGGCAAGAGGTAAAGATCCTTAAAATGATTCTTATTTCTCCTTTAAGTGTTTACTTGAACTAATTAAGGCTAGCCTAGAAACATAAAGTAAAAAGTGACTAGATGCTAATCCAACCAGAGTGTTGTTGAGATGTGTCAAAGGAAATAATTCATCCTTGCTGCATCCTCTTAGCTAGCAACTACTTTTAAACCAAGAGTCAAAAATCTCAGCTTCACTGTCACACATTTCATCTTTGATTTCTATCAAACATTTTTTGCTTTCAGATTCTTCTTCTCCGTGTATACCCTGAAGTCCAAAGAATACACGGTATCTTCAAAGGTGCTACAAATGGCCCAAGGCAACTTTTCTTGGGAGTGTTTTTGAACTGACCAAAATAATGTCTCAACTCTATTCTAAGGTCCACAGGAAGGGTAGGCTTCAAGTATAATACACAGGACATTTATTACAAATGGTTTGATAAACTTTGCCTCTGCTTCTGTTTCTGAATCAGTCCCTGAAAGACTATGATTTTTTCCTACCTAATTTATATGTCATGTGAAATGGTAGGTGGAGGTCATTTCCTCCAGCGATTATATGAGCAGTTAATTATCAGTGTTCTATATTAAATATTTCAAAGTGAAGCATTTGCAGTTGGGCTCAGAAGTTGTATGATAGATTTAATTTCTCCCAGCAAACAATCAGACCAGGCTTCCAGTGACTCACTTGCAGCAGCTTTAATGCCGCAAGCCATTCAGATGCTTGAGTTCAATAAGCGTATAAAAAAATGTATTTTGCTTGGCAGATCAGTTTGCAAGGAGCTAGTATTTGCCATGCTTGCTGCCATGATCCTGCAAACTTAGCCATACTACTCTCTGCTCTGGGGAGCCCCATACTGATTAATGTAAGGTGTTTAAATGAAAAAGAAAATCTTGCACATTTGAGTCAGTTATGAAAGATCAGACTCACAAGGAAAGATGTCTAAAAATACAGGCACCTATTGTGATTGTTGAAGCCATTTACACACCTTATAATTCTTAGGTGTGCAGAAAATCCTGTGAGTACCTAAAACTCAAGTGCTTGATCTACTGAGTTGTTGCTTAGTCATGCAGGACCAAAACATCTGTCACAGGACCTCTTAATCTAATGTGTCTCACTGTTTTGGTAGTGCCAGCCCACAGAAGAACTGGTTCATACTAGAGTTTCCTAAGGGAACAGGATTTTCTAGTTTCGGCACTAGTTTTGGATCTGGTGTTTGTTTGTTTGTTTTTCTGCTTGATTTGTTCATTCATTCATTCATTCATTCACTCACTCATTTTTTGCTCCAGCCTGTGATCAGGAAACAGCTGGTGTATAGCACACAAACTTGCACCATTTCCTGCATCCATGGTTAGCGGCAGTAATTAACACTTCCACAGTGCTTTACATCTTGAAAGACCTTCAGAAACATTGATGAATTGAGGCTCTTCTGTGATAGAGGAATGTGGGAAACTCAACAAACAAAGGGTCTTAGGGCCAAAACATGGGTGGCTGAATCCATATGCTCACTGAACAAATTAGCTGNCCAGCCCACAGAAGAACTGGTTCATACTAGAGTTTCCTAAGGGAACAGGATTTTCCAGTTTCGGCACTAGTTTTGGATCTGGTGTTTGTTTGTTTGTTTTTCTGCTTGATTTGTTCATTCATTCATTCATTCATTCACTCACTCATTTTTTGCTCCAGCCTGTGATCAGGAAACAGCTGGTGTATAGCACACAAACTTGCACCATTTCCTGCATCCATGGTTAGCGGCAGTAATTAACACTTCCACAGTGCTTTACATCTTGAAAGACCTTCAGAAACATTGATGAATTGAGGCTCTTCTGTGATAGAGGAATGTGGGAAACTCAACAAACAAAGGGTCTTAGGGCCAAAACATGGGTGGCTGAATCCATATGCTCACTGAACAAATTAGCTGCTGCACTGTGTATTGTGCCAGAAGCACAGAACTGTCTTTAAGGTGCAGTTAACTACAAGTTCACAGCTTGGTTTCCTCAGTGCCTGTTAGGGACTCAAGTTAACAAGAGATTCATCCGGACAGCTTTGCTCCAGGATGTTTGAGGCAGTGTGAGCTATATTGGTACTGGTGACCATAAAATTTGCATGTGCTCAAGTTTGGAAAGCAGGGCAGTGTTTGGATTTACACAAAAGCAAGATCATCTTTGCGTAAGATAATCACGTGACATAATGTCTCCTCCTACCCCCCTTCTCTTCTATCCCAAAAGCATGAATAGTGGATACAGAAAAGACTTTCCAAGAACCACCACCGCTTTTGCATACTTTGACCAAACAGGACCAGCTCAGCAGGAATTGCAGAGTACACTGGGCAGAACAACCTCCTTCTATCCTTGCAGCACCTTTAACTAAGTTTCTTACCTACTATCAAGGGTGGGATGTGTATTGCAGGCGTGTCTTTTCTCCTGGGCTTTTTTTGCTCCAGTTCAGTGATCTGAGAGCCTGGACTCACTCTCTCTCTCTGTGGCTTCTCTGTGATACCATACCTTTTCAGCAGATTATCAGAAAAGTCTGAAAGTATGCCTGCAGGCAAGAATAAAAGAAAATGACACTTCAGCCTTGTTTACACTGAAGAAGATTTGCACCTGTGTAACTTTCCGAATGGCTACTCTGAAGTAAGGCTGCGTGAGTGTGTATTCTGCTCTGCATGCTGTACCTTCTCTTCTGGATTTGCAGCAGTATACGTTTCTTTCAAGTCAATTATATCCCGTAGGCTATAGACAGCAACGCTCCCAGGCAGCTGGTTTCTGGCTGAACCTAATGGACTAAACTGCAGCCCATCAGAAATCATGGTAAAGATGAATGTAATCTTCTATTCCAGAAGTTTAGATATGTTATCAAAGTAGTTTAATCATATAGATGCTCAAGCTTCTGCATGGCAGCAATGTGGCTGCTCAGAAATGGCCTATTTTAACTAGTGAAACTTTATTCTTCATACAATGGTTACTTGGGGTACAAAATGCAGCTTTCCAGGCTCTAAGCAATTTCCTAAGAGAGAATCACTGAGATGCAGATACATGTGAAAGCTTAAGAGCTAGGGGTGATGAGTTCATTTTCTGGATTACAAACACTGGAAAATCCCAATGAATCCCAATGCTTTTCACTTGTTGCAGGCACACAGGGGACCATGCAAATGGTTACTGGCTAACTCCTCTGTGTATATGTAGCATGGGAAGAAGAAGTCAATACAGTAGATACAAGAGCACAGCTGTCTCTCCCCAGAGAGCACACAAGGAGTGTTTGTTAGCAGAGGGAAGCGACAAACATTTATTCCCCCTGCTGATCTTGGAAAATCATCAGGTTTCAGTGACAGTCTCCTGCTCATTCTTCCCTTTCCCAGGTTGGTGGCGTTTAGCTCTTGAACTTTAGAGGTATGTTGATGCACAGCAGCAAGGAGCATCCTACAAGGAGTTCTTTTGTTGCTGTGGTGGTTTCTGGTTTTCCTAAACACATGCCCTTTGCCAGAGTCCCCATATGCACAAGAGCTCTGCGATTTCCAGGAGGAGCAACCCACAGCTGGCTTGTATGCCTCTCCAGTCTCCTCCCAGCCTTACTCCCTTTCAGCTTCCCCCTGGGCACCAGTAGGTACAGGGCCTGAACTGGATCCTTTTGATTTTGGACCAGCTTGATTCTGGATGCCTAACATCGCTAAGCAGATAGAGATAAGCACACACCATTTATGACCTAAAGACAGTAAGACCATGTGCCCCAAGGGAGCACGTTTTTCAGGAGCATGCACCCACACACCCTGGTGTTCCCATACACTGTGAGAAAACCCTTCGTCTAACAGGGAATGCCTTTGAAAAAATCAGCCTCTCCATTTACCTGTCTTCTTGAGTGCGTACGGCATGGAGCTGTGCTCCTGCCTATTTCCAAGGGTATGTAAATAGGTCTCTGGACCAATCCACTCAGATGGATTGGGATTTCAAAGTCAAAAGACGTATTGCTTACCTGTTAGTGGTGGTGGGGTGTGTAAAGCTGGTGTATCTTTTCTCCTTGGCTTTTTTTGCTCCTGTTCAGTGTTTTGGGAAGGCTGGATAGTTTTACCTTTTCTTGGTTTCTTTTTGAGGTCACAACTCTTAATCAACTGTTCTGAAAGATCTTCTGCATGAAAAAAAAAAAAAGAAAGAAAGAAAAAAAGATGAATAGAAATTGAAGCTGAGGGGAAATAATAAACCAGATGGTGAAAAGAAAAGCTTTAAAAATACTGCTTTCATCCAAGTAGACTAAAATGCTTGTGGAGAAACGTCTTCTAAAGAGAAAGTCAGTAAAAGAGGCCTCTGTGCCATACGATGTGGGAGTCAAGTGACTTAGGTGGTCCTTCTACTTTGTAGGTGGTAGACATAAAGCAGAAGGAGAAAGCTGTGGGCAGCGGTGTATTACATGGCAGAGGGAAGGCTGCACCGTCATGCAGAGGTCCCATGGCCATCACTGTTTTGCTCAGCTATAACTGTGCGGGCTGTGTCTTAAAGAGTTACAAGGGCACTTTTGTAAGGGAAAGATTTATGTGTGGTGGGTCAGCCTGAGGTATTGGCAAACCAAGCCAGTATATTGTTCCCTTCAAGAGCTGGCTTTATTTCCAGAGCCACTGAGCAGCTGGTATTCACTTTTGATTTACATAACATTACACTGGGTTTTTGGTTTTCTCTTAAAACAAGCCTTGACTCAGATGACTCAGATGGTTGGCATGGTTTTTCTGCAAAGTTCTGCATTTCTGGGTGCTTATGCAAGCTGAAAATGTTGAGTCTAGCCTATCATTAGCATCATCACACAAACCAAAGCTTTGATTTCTCAAATGTTGCTCGCTTGGTTTCAGCAGGGTCCCCCAGCCCCATGGACAACCTCCTGGTTACGTTCCTAGAAGATGTAGATTATTTTTTCAGCCCTCCCAGGCTTTCTGCATGGTCTTAACCATGCAGGTTAACTCATTTAACCTCCAACTGCCTCAGTTTCCCAACTCTAGAGTTCTGAACTTATTTAAATAAGTAGTTTTGTGGAACAATTGTGTTTAGTATGCCAGTAGTTACAGAAGCGGTGCCTTTGGCTAGAAATGCTGTGGCAGAGGCAAGATGAAGATACTTTTTTTGCAGGTCAGACAAAGAAAGTTCATAAAATTCTGCTTGCCTGAGGTGAGACACTTTTTTTTGACAAGCAAGTGAAATTGCATTTGTGTTTCATTTTTGTCATCAGAAGGGTAACAATGAGCAAATGGATTTTGGTTTCTGGGCTGCTAAATCTTTATGACAATTTTGCAAGGCAGGGGTGAAGTAATAGCATTTGAAGCAGAGGCAAAGACCATGAATACGTGAAAAGCACATCTATCAAATATGAAGTTTGGTATTTAGGTGTGTGGTGAAGCAAAGATGCCTCTGGTACTTTCAGTGCAAAAGTCATGTATGAAATAGAGTCAAGAGAGGAAACAGACTGACAACAAAGGGAAAAAACTATTTAGAAAGCCACCCCAGTGGAGGCAAAGGGAGTGTTTGAAATCTGTTACTGAAACTGCATATGGAATAAATATTTAGGGAAGGCCCAGCTATGTATGGCTTTCAGTTTATTGTGGTATAAATGAAGAAACTGCTCTACATTTTCTACCAGGGAAAAGAACAATGACTCTTTTTCCTTTTCCTTGTTAATTAACTTTGCTCTACGGCTTCAGCTAATATTTATATGCAAGAAAAGCACTCTTTGCCTTTCCATCTGCCATCAGAATTGTCAGCAGAAGGTGTAATCTATCGGGTTTCATGAGGACTCAGTTGTATTGCTGGAGGGGAAAAACAGCCACTGGACAAGACCTAATGATGTGAAGATAACACCTCTCCAATTTCTTCGATGACATCATCTAATAACACTTACCTAAATGATTACAGTGTGAATCTCGCTTGTCCAGTCTGTCTTCTGGGATATCAAGTGGCTGAACATATTCTGTCGACATCATTGAAATGGGTTTTTCTCCCCCTTTGAAACTACAGCACAAAGAGAGAGAGAGAGAGAGAGAGAAACAGCAACATGACATAAAACAGACATGTTGGTGTTATGTATCCACTTGCTAGGCAGATCAAGGGAAGTTCATGCCTTCCAGCTGCTCTCCGTCATACAGTCTGCTCGGCCTGATTTAGCTCAAGAATGCTAAGAGATGCATTTATTCACAGCCTTGGTTACACATGTAATACACCATTTTTCCACCCACCTTCCTGTAAGAAACCCACACAAGCACAAGAGATACATTGGTTCTATGGAAGAATACTGACTTTGATTGTCCAGAAAGTGCTATCACATACACAAAGTAAATGCTAGGAAATAACGTTTTGTTCTGGTTTTCTTCTACATTTTTTTCTCCACTGTAAACTAAGGATTATATTTGGTGTTTACGGTACAATCCAACTATGAATGCTGATGAGTTATTCTTACAATTCCAGTCTCTCTAACAGAGCCTAGGTACCCCTAAAAACTCAAGTGTGAGAACTGACCCTGGAAGATGGTCAGTGCCAGAGATCCCAGAGCCAGAGTGGGGTAGATGTCTTCATGGCCTTGGTAGGAGCACTGGGGACCCATTTCATAAAGCTGCTTAAGCATCTGTGGTTTGTAGGTCTCATTGGATTGCTGTTTTGGGCTTCAAGCTGTTTTATCCCCCCTTACTCACAAGTGTAGAGGACGCTGGTGCGCCGTCTCCCTACCTGAGCATCTGCAGAATCCCTCAAGCTGAGATTTGATACTGGACTTGCTCACTCTGGACCCACCCCAGATGTCATCACAGGGCAAAGGTGATTAGATCATTTTTTTACTGTCAATCATTCCTATGGTTGCTGAGCATAAACCCATCAGAATAACAGAGCAATGTTAGAGAAAAAAAACTTTGATCTGAAGGTGCATTCTGCATGATCTGGGCTTCACTGGCTTCAGCCAGCTACAGCTGTGGTAATCACAACCTCTGTTCTCTGTTTTGGGGGAATCACAGCAAACTGTGACTTCCTTGTAGGGAGCAGGAAGGCAATGAGGAAGAGAAAAAGCAGGAGACAACATTAGTAGTAGAAGGAACTGGGAAAAAATGGAGGAGCGAAAGGGAGGTGGAGAAGGAAAGGTAAATAACAGAGAAAGGTGAAAGAAAAGGCAATCAGAGAAAAACAGGCAAAAGAAGGATAGGATGAGAGAACAGGAGCCTGTACTATACAAGTTCATTTTGATCTTGCTGGAGGTCAAGAAACTACCTATATTATTTCTCTGTAAATTGAAGTGGTTGTTTGTCAGTAATAAACAGAATAGTAGGGCAGTTAACCTTGTTTCTATGACTAAACTAGCATCTATATAAAGAACAATTAAACCTCAAGCAAAATCCAGTCACATAAATATTTGCCAAACAAAATATGAAAGGTCGCAATCATAATCATGCAATGAGGTAATTCTTCAGGGGATAGAAAAACATGTCCTAAACTCTAGTGACTTCAAAGTAAGTGGGCAACACTAGCTTACAGTAATAAATGTCAGGAACGTTGACTCATAATGTACTTAGGGCATTAACTCCCATACCATTCAGTATTAAAAAATCACAGAAATTTGTAAAATTCCACAAATTCATAAATACCTTGCAGAATCAGGCCTGAATAAGGGTTTCGACCACTGCAGAATTGGCCCAGTTTGGCCTCATGTCTGTACTTAAAGGGTTATACTGCCTGCAAACATCATTGGCCTTTACAAAAAAAAAAAAAAAAGTCTTCCACTTAGGAAGACCCTTCATAAAGACATCTTTGAATGCATCTTAACATGGTATGGTTGCTCTATTTATTGACTGTATAAACAAGCTGTAGCTATGGCTTAAAATAAAGCAGTCAATGTTTCATTTAAAACATAAACATATTATCTGGCCATGTGAAGGGTCACAGTACATTTTGTGATTAGAGGAAGAAACTGTTTATTTCTTCTGTGCCATTTGATTCTATAAGATTTGATTAAGTTATGCTGGCTGTTAGCTAAATATTATGATAGTGGGGATAACATTCTTTTCTGAAGATTACCCTGTTTAGAAAGACTTCAGTAAAATCAGGGATACTGTTTCAGATTATAGACTTTTTTTAAACAGGTCTTGAGTGAAAAAATACGGAGACTGATAGTAAAATTTAATGGTAAAATTGGGAGTAACTTACACTGATTGGAAATGCCTTATAAAATCTGGTTAACATTGGTTTGATTTCACTAAGCTGTTTCATTGAGTTATTTCACCTAATGAAAATCAAACTTCTAAAGAGACTTCATCAAGGATTGGTATATGCAAACTATAAGAGACTTCCTTATTAATTTTTTCTCAATTCAAATGTTTGAAAAATAAAGTTCTAAAAGAAATCTCTTAGATCTGTCCTTATATTTTCACAGTCACAAATGTCAAGCCCTCAGCATCTGCAGTGCTTTAAAATGTGGCTTTACAACCTAACTTCTGACCCCATTTTTTTTCTAACTTTCTGACCCCCATTTTTCACATTTTGAAAAGTTTGTCCCGCAGAAAGCTTTGCTGTGCTTACAGATGTGTTTCCAAGTCTGTGTGACAAAAGAATATAAAGAAAAGGTTTACCAGGTTGCATAGTGAGTTTTGGTGTTTTGGGTCTATATATGTTGCATATGGTGTGCGAAACCGAGTGCTGTTACTTCCTGTCACTGTGCATTACACACAAGTTTCTCATTCAAAGGAGAAGGTGATGTATGAGAGGATCATAATGGTGCTTTCCCAAACCACTAAAATCAATTCCTGACACTGAAGAAACAGATTCCTCTGTAATGTTTCATGTGGAAAGGAAGACTGCTGTAGTGACTGTATGAAGTCATTAATATGCCTTTACAGATGGAAGCATATTCTCAGGTTTTAGTGTGTTAAGTGCAACTCCTTTCCTACCAGCCTTCATGCTAACACAATTTGCACTCCGCTGCAGTCAGTCACCTTCATAGGTAATGCCTGCCACTTAAGTGGTGGACTACGATTTTTTTTCTTGCACTCTATTATATCTCTTAACATAATGAGCCACATTCATCTTTTGTGCAGCTTTAATGCTTACAGTGAAGCTCTAAATCACACTCAGCAGGAGATGCTTTCTGAAATGGATATAGATTTTTCCATATGAATTAGAATTCAATAGTCACTTAGCCTGAGACTTTTGTACAATACAGCCAGGCTGTACCACCCTCCCGCAGAGATGTGTGCTCAAAGGAGTCACCTGGAGTCTCTTACTTTTGGGAAATGACTGAGCAGAGATGACTTAAATGTTTCCTTAAAGGCTGAGAAGGAGTTCTGGTTTTGCCTACACAGCTTTTTTTTTTTTTCCCCTCATTAAAGCATTCAGCATTAAATAGGACTGGCTCTACCTATAGAAGTAGAAGAGCAGAATGATAAGGTATGACTGATAGCTACTTCAGCCTCAAGTGGACTAGCTCGCTTGCTGAGTCACTGTCATATAATAGCAGGACTCCTTTGAACACACACACACACACACACACACACACACACACACACACACACACACACACACGCACACACACACACACACACACACACACACTCTTGTGAAAGA
>VXAL01012521.1:90419-107315 GCA_013399475.1 Chauna torquata
CACACACACACACGCACACGCACACGCACACGCACACGCACGCACGCACACACACTCTTGAAAGAGATGGGGATTAAAATTAAAAATATCTGAACTTTTCACTTTCTAAATAGCACCTTTGGTGTTAGGTAGCTTAAAGCAAACTCTGTTTTTGTTTCGTTTCATTTTGTTTTGTTTTGTTTTCTTTTGTTTTGTTTTCCAGAAGTCTTTATTGATTAGAGTGCCCTGATATGGCTATCCAGGGAAAGGAGATGTACAGCTCCTACCACTCACTAACATAGTCTTGAAACACACACACACACATATGCATGCAAATAATAGGATTCCTTTCTTTGTCTAAATTGTGGGGCTTCACCAAAAAGTCTGCCAATACAACCAGTTCTAGGGCCCTATCAGGTAAAAATACTTTGCCTAGAGATGGACAAAAAGACCAGTTTTCTTTTACTGTTTCACTGTTAGTTTAATGTAGATACTGGTCTCAAGCGGTCAGGCTAGAGCTTAGGGAAGACTCAGGAAAGCTACTCTCACAGACTTCTATCAAATTGAGGTAAATCTTTTGAGGTCATCTGATCATGTGACATTCAAACCACCTTGAAATGAAATCTCATGACAAAAATCTCACTTGTAAGGTAGAAAACCAAAGCTTTGAGAATAAAACTAAAGAGCTGGACTTTTCTCATTTGATCCTGACCTAGGCACAGAAATGGCTTTGTTAGAGGAAAGTTGAATCTGCATTTCTTGCCTGCTCCTAGGATCTGAAAGGTTTTAGGTGCTAGGCACCTACATGGAAATTAGGTGCCCGTGTTTATTTGGATCCAGACTCAAGGGACAACACAATTCTCAGATGAGTCATCAGTCGGTGACTGTTCTTACCCATAAGATGGAGAAATGAATTTCTGATCTGCATTTCTTATCAAAGTTTACAGGGCTAATTGAGTATAGATGTCGGTAGTCTTCAACACTAAGGGCATGATTTATACACGTCATTTGGTTTTATTATTTTCTTTAGAATTTGTGAAATGACCTTTTGTAAAGTCTCCACAAGCTGTGTTTCCGAGGACTTCAGTAGACCATCTGCTGCTGTCCATAAATATATGGATTTTTAAGATTTCTTTTATTTTTTTTTGGTCAGAGTAATATTTTGTTTCCACAATTGACAAAAATCCTCAAGAAAAAGCATGCACTAATTTGAAGGACATGCATAATCATTAAAGACATCCTTGGCATGTTGACTTGGATACTACCTAAAGAAAAGTACTCTTAAGAGCATCCTTTTTCTAGGTGGCATTAGACAATCTGAATTTAACGGGTATTTATTTTGATAGGCTGATGATAATGTTGCCACAGAAGCTTGTATGATGCTAGGTACCTATCTCTTCATGGACCCAGAACACTTCATAAGAACATGCTTCTGCTGTGAGTAACACGGCACAGATCTTGGGGCAGCCGGACCGCCCCAGCACAAGACTGTGTATTCCCTGTCAGAAGGGTGGGGGAAGTTGTGTCTCACTCCTTGTTTTTCTTCTAATGGCATTTGTTGCAAGGGGAACGAAAAGCCAAAACAGAGGTTATGGGCAGCCTGGGGTGAATTATCCCCTTGCTATAGCCTTGTCTGAGCCCTTGCTTGAGTCCTGCTCCCTAGCTAAGAGGCTGTAGTTATACTGGAAGAAGGAGAGTTCAAGAGTAGAAATGGAGACAACTGGGGCTCTGGGGTGGGACAGCATGCACGCATGCTTGTTTGCATCCCTGTATGCATGGGTCTGGCCTTGCTGACACTGATGCACTCGAGAGCTGAAAATGGGAATAAGCGGAACTATCTTGCGGTGTGCTGCCCCATGCAGACACAGGCCAGAGGCTGGATTGCAACAGCTACTGCAGTGAGGGCAGTGCTTTGCTACAGTGCCCAAAGAGCTGCTCAAGGATCAGGGTATGCCCTCTGAGACTGGTGTGTCTCCTCCCACCATGCACACCTTTATGTTCTCCTGACAGGTTTTGATTTTTTTTTCTTCCCCTTTTTTTTTTTTTTTAAACTCCTTTGCCCCTCTCAGTCTGGTTTCAATGTACATAGGAACAATGAGGGATGGGCAGGCTCCCAGCATCCTCATCAGATCTTCTATTCCTTCAAAAAACCTGCATGGGAAGGAAAGCAAGACTTGTCCTTGCTTCTGTCGCATGTCCTCTGCAGGTTCCTATAGCCTCAGTAGGCACCTTATTTTCACAAAGTTATTTACAAATGTGGAAAGTGGGAGTAAGATGCTATCACCTGGGTGTAGTCACATTGCACCCACCTTCTAGTCACCAAGCTCATCTGAAACAGCTCTGGGGGCCACAGGGAATGGTACTGCACCTGTGTGTGTTTGGCTCCTTCTGCCTACACTCAGCAGGCAGCCTTGGCTCCTCAACAGGCACCTTCACCCATTCACTGCTCCTATCCTACCCCTCTATGACTACTTCCCAGGGAAATCTTGTGAGCAAAGCAAGGCAACCCATCTACTGCAGTTGGCGTAGAAAATTAGTGTCCTAAAAATAGGAAGTCTCGGTATTCTTGCCTTGCATTCCAAACTTTCCATTACAAGCTTCACTACACATTTAACATCACTCTGTTGGAGTGACATCTTCCTGGGCATGCAGAACAGCCTCATACTACTGCACAGAGTTTCTTCTTCAATTATTTGAGCACTAGGCTGCTCTCTCCTCATATTCTTTTCAGATGTCTCTTTGGGTTTTTGTTTGTTGGTTTGTTTGTTTTTTCAACTGCATACTTCAAACTTCTTAGGAAACATTTAGGTGTTTGAAAGCCTTATGCTAGTGCCTCCCTCCACTGAAACTTTTGCTACTAATAATTGCACAAATGCAGAGATCCCACAGAATTGTCTGGGAGCAGGTTTTTGTCACAGACAGTGCACTTCTAGGGGCTAGTTCAAAAGCCAAGTTGGGCTGATGACAGACTCCCGCTACTTCCCATAGACTTGTACAAAAAAAATATCCCAATGGTTAAACTTTGATCAATGGAAAAATATACAAGACACTTTTGCACAGGTTCTGGCCACAAAGCTTTTGTCTTTGAGAAAACAAAAAATGCAAAATCTTCCTTAATTGTTTCCTCAAGGTGCAAACTAACCCTTGCACACGCCAACCCTCTGTGGTGGCATAAGGAGTCCGAATACCCATTCTGCTCCTTATGACGTGTCCTGCCCCAGCAGTAAAAGTTAGTTGAAGCAGTTGTATCTCATGCCCTCCACTCCCCAGGACCCCATCCCACGCATTTCAGCCCCAGTGCGGCATCACCCCAACTTTCCCCGTGTGGGAACATCTTCAGCCCTCTCCCCACGGGGTGGGGATGGGTGACACGAGATTGACCTTGCCGGTGGTGGCTGCTAGGGGAGAGAGAAGAGAAGAAGAACAGAGAGAAGCGAGAGGCTACCCAGGCGGGAGGGCGGCTGCAGTACTTACGGAGCGGCGCCGGGCAGGGTGCGATTCGGCGTTGGGGCTCCCTGGAGCGCCAACTTTCCGGGCTGGGGTGCCGCTGGGCGCTGACGCCCGCCTTATCTAGGGAGCAGCAGGAGCCGTTGCTATGGCAATGCCGGGCTCAGGAGTCCTCCGGGAGGCTGGGAAACAGCATCACCGCTCCCCTGCACCCAGCGGGTTTCAGTGGCGTGGAAGAGGGGCCGGGGTGGGGGGACACTGGCAGCGCCTCAAGGCGAAGGCATCTCTCTGGCCAGGCAACCAGGCTGCTGCGCTCAGGGGTGCAGGGGGGGGAGGCGAAGGCTTCAGCGTGTAGCAAAGGGAGCCAAAAGGCGAGCCGCAGCCGCTGTGTCAAGAGGCGCAAAGGAAATGGCAAGGGGAGGGAGAGAGGCTGATGCTGTCTGGGACCCAGGGGAGAGCCGACGATAAAAGTGGAGCGAGGAGGCAGGGCACGTGTCTGGGAGCAGCACCAGAAGCATGGAAAGTGATGGACACGCTGAGGTTCAGCAATGACTGTGGTGTTTGTGTGTGTATCTGGCCACAACTAGTTACACAAGCATGGTATTTATGGGGCCAGGCAGGGAGTCTTCTGTGGCTGCCAGCTGTTTGCCAGTGGAGACCAGTCTCTCCTATTTTAGCCCATTGCTTTGGATGGAGCTCTTATTTCAACTGAGGGGAAAATATACAAACAAGCCTGACACTGGAAAAGCTCTGGGAGAAGCACTCAGTGGTGGGATTGTGAACTGCCCCTCTCCTGGTATTCATTCGCAACCAAAGTGCCTTTTTCTATCCTCTTTCATTAAAATATCCTTAAACACTGTGACTGCTCACAGATTTTTTTTTCCTTGCTGTTATCTTAACTTTTTTTCCCCAGCTCAGTGACTGCAATTCAGCAGCAACAGCATGCACTGCATGCTTTGAATTAGTTGGGGTTTCTTTCATAAATAATATATTGTACAGATGGCCCAAAGGGGCAAAGTGCTAATTCCCAGTTCTGCAAACTGTGCAGCATCCTCAGATCCTCTATGTTTCAGACTCAAAGTGTGGAGCAAATTAAATGCTCTCAGGACACCACCTGAAAGCACTACAAGTTTTCCCTGTCAATGGGAGAGACAAGCACATTTGTTACCTCACAGAGTATAATTTGTATGTGTTTAGGTGGCTCAGAGACTCATTTTTAAAAGCAAGCTCATAAAGGCTTAAATCACTCCTGAAAAATGGAGCATGGGCTCCCACATAAAGTACACTAAGAAATTTTTGGCAAGATTGAGATCGCTAACTGAAAAAAAAAAAAAAAACCTCCAAACCACACAACCCCAAAACTCCTCATAAAAAATTGTGGTTTTTTGAGTTGGTCTTTTCCACATAACTTTAATTTTACTTTCAACATTGTCAAGACCACCCTGTTGCAGTCAATTTTAAAATAATAATAATAAAAAATCTTGATTTTCACATTGAAATGCCTTTTACTTAGAAACATAAGTTAGTTTGCATTTTTCCATGAACTCAGCAAAATCAGAATGAGACCATTGAAAAATGGGTTCATGAAACATGAAACAAAAACGCTCAGATATGAAATATGCTTTGAAACTCATCTCAGGATTGCCTTTCACATTTTGATTTTCCTGAATGAAATAGTCGGTCATTTATAGCACTGGAAAAATTCCCTGAGGATGAGAAGAGTGTTTCCTGTTCTTGTCCCCAGATCCCAAGGATGTTTTGGGAATATTACACGGTAGCTGTAGTCAAGAGGAAAGGGGCCTATCACACTCAGCAGGATCACACATCCAACGCTTTCTCCTCATACTTTTGTCAGGTGCTGTATGATGCCACAAAGTGTTTTACTGTAGCAGAGGATTTATCCCAGTCTTTCCAGAAGGACTTTCAAATTAACAGTGTGATGGAGAATTTACTCCCAGATCTGATCTTTCAAACATTTACAGTTGTTGTCCTGCTTGTAAGAAGGCTGGGATCCCTTCCAGCTTTCTAATCCTTCCTGCTCAGTTATTTCACAAGCACAGCCTGGAAAATAGTCTGAGGCTGTAACAAATCTGCACTTTAACCTCCTTCCCTTGTATGTGAGTATTCCCATCAGCACTTTGGGAACTCATCTTGTAATTAAAGATAAGCACATGTCTAAAAGTTTCCAGGCTAGTGCTTTAGAAGACAGGCAGTGCAGCTTTGACAGATGGGAAAGGAGGGGACAATCTAATAGAAAACAGATAAACACACACACACATATACATATATATGTGTATACTCGTATATAAGAATTACCTACCTATGCATGTTATTTTTATATATATTTCTGGCCTGGTTTGCAATTCAAGGGTCAAATTTTCAAACGTCCAAAGGACAGTGAGAGTTTGGCCTTCCTTTGATACTTTTTCCTGTTAAAACCTTTCCTCTCTATACAGAAAAGTTGGCTTACTGAAGATTTTTGGCATAGCAGAAGAAAGATAATGATTTTTTTGCAAGATGCATGGTGCCCCTTGATGTTATGCTTGTTGTCACATAGTAGGTCTTTAGTTGGTTTTGCAATGCAAGCACAGCTCGCTTTTCAACACTGTGGTAGCTAGTAAAGATTTTTCCCATCCATAATTTTGCTCACAACAAACTCACTTTGAATCCTTTCCAAATGAAGACCAAAGCCAGGTCTCACTCACAGCCATGCCAGTCCAGTATGATTCAGTTAAAACACTGGATTTATAGAGGGGGAAGCTAGATAATGCTATATTCCTTATGTGTGTGATGCTTATTCTGGTGCAAGTCAGCCTACAGTTTGGGCCAGATCGTACTTGATATATGAAACAGGACTGGTGTGATAGGTTTTGGTGGTTGGTTTTTGAGGAAGTCCTGGTTAAGCAAGACTGTTAACATGCCTTGATTCATAATTCATGGTTGTTTGTTGTTGTTGTTGTTGTTGTTGTTGTTTTGTTTGTTTGTTGTTTGTTTAGAAGTCTTACATGAATTAAAAATCCCACTTCTGGGATGGAAGGGGAATTTCTCTAAGTAGATCCCTCAGCTTTGCCGACCACTGAGGCCGGTAAACCTAGTACTCCATGAGGCCTTTAAAAATGCTGAGGTCTGTGTTTTCTCATTTTCTGCTCTCCTCTCTGTACCATCAGTAAAATATTTCTACTGTGAAAGATTTCTGTACTAGTCCTCTTCAAAATACACTGTCTTTTTAATAAACATTATGGTCTGGAAGAAATGCCAAACACACAAAAGAGGCCTCCTACAAGACCTCACGCAAAACCTCTCTAAAGAGGTGAGGGTGAGCACAAGTGTCTGTACCAGAAGGTCCATCATCCAAAAGATGCTGTAGTTGTCACCTCAGTATGTTCCACATCTACTGCAGAAGACCATGAAAACTAGGCATTTAAAACTAGTATATAATCAAAATTATAAACAGAGATGTTTCACTGTGGCTGTGTGGGGTTTCATATTCATCTGTTTATGTTAAGGTTTGCTCAGATTCAACTTCGAACCTCTGGCACTGTTTTCAGATGAAATAAGAGGTGCTGATAAGGGAAGATGGAAATGAGGGGCAACTTCATTTTAACAGGTCTTAGGCATTTAAAACCATACAGCCTCAAGTGGCTTTTCTATGCAGTAACATATGGTTACATCCAAGCTAATACTTCCTCCAGATAAGTAAACTCAGGCCTCACACTAGCCTGACGTGCTCAGGCCCGCCTTCAGCCTGTGCTGCTTATTTCTGTGTGAAAGTATACTGCACTATACAGAAAGTTTGGTCCAGGTTTATGATAACTCACCTGCATGCATGTACATGCCCCAAATAAATTTATGCATGGAGAAATAAGGAACTGTAACTTGTGAGGATTCATTTATTCACTTGGTTACTTTACAAATGTCATTACAGGTATAAGACTGTGGTTGATTAAATAAGCTACTTTGCTGTAGTAGAATAGTTTGATCAATAGACCAGTGTAAAGTGTTGTTCTTCTATCAGATTGCTTGATGTACAGTCAACATTTTTCTTTGGTGGCTTCTCTTTCAGCTGGGTGGGTTAAAAGTGTAATAGATTGACACCTGCCCTCAATATGCCTAACTTTTCAGACATGATTATAAACATTTACATTTTCCCTTGTATGTAGAAGAATATGCATATAAGGAGTATAACTTGCGTTTATCACAGACCCAAACATCTAGATACCTCAAGTGTTTTAAACAGAAGGCTCACTTTAGGAAAATCATTGCCTTGTCCTGGAAGACAGCATGGTTGTCTCAAGTCCAAGAGGGAAACCATCTGTGTTTGTTGTACTGCTGAGTGAAACCTTCGAGGCTGAAGCAGTCTCTAAGGCCCAAAGGAGTCTGGGATTTGTATCTACTGTGACAGATGGCCCACGAGGACGTCCTCCCTGCTGCTCCTGCAAAGGTTGGGAGGATTACAAAGGGGACCCAAAATGCTGGAAGATGATAACCCCATTTAGAGTGGCAAAGGGAGTTTCTGTGTCAGGAGTTGGTGTCATGTCAGGGTTCCTTGTCAATGCCAAGGAAAAGAAGAGTCACTCTATGTTGTCAAGAAAATGACTGTAGATCCTGTAGCTTTTACATTTAGGTAGGTACCTTAGCATTTTCTGTTGTAGCTAGTCTCTAATGGAGTCTTCCTGCTTACTCCAGGAGGAATAACCAGGAGAAAACAAGGGAAGAAAAGGACATGGCTTTAAATGAGGAAGAAAAGTTTTCTGGCTTGTGACTCCTAAAGACTCTGTTCTATGGTTTTCATCAATCCTTAGGTCAGGGGCTTTTGGAGGGGTTACTTTTAGGGAAAGACAGATGCAAAAATCCAGTAAATGGCAGATGGTACGGAAAACTATATTCCAGAGAGACTTGGGACAAAGCAGCAGCTGATGACCTCTTGCCCATGTAACTTGTGCTTCTCCTTAAACGCACAGTTCTTATGCAGCATGGGGTCAAGGTGGGAGCTGGGGTCAAGTGAAAGCTGCCCTTTGTCTCTGTGAAATGTTTCTCTCCTTCCCTTTCTGAGGCATTAGATTTTTCATGTTGTTCCTTATGCTGGAGCTGCCATTCCTCACCTTCTCCTCCAACTTCTTGCTCTAGTTAATGAGGTGCTTAATCAGCATCTTCCCACGCATTGGCACACAGGGGCTTTCTGGTAAAACACTAGACTTGATGAGATTACAGAATTTTCTAACTATGCATCTGAGCTTATATTTTCAAGTATAATCACAACTTTTCTGTACTTACACCTTAAAATATTAAACAGTTTATAAAGCACTGCTGTGTTTGTTCTCCTTTCTAACACCCTCCATGATAGCAGCTTTGTTTTACTAGATGCCAAACCTGGGAAGAAAACAACTTCTCTGACTGGAAATTGCACACATGAGTGTGAGAAACGCCGGTGCCTACAACATGTGCTTATCTCTCAGGCTAGAGACAGACTCATTAGCAAACTCGGGCTTTCCCTGGGCCTATCTGTGCTTCACAGCAGGGTGGCAAAGCAAGGAAGTCATCTGAGCCAATGCCTGTGAACTCTCCCGACAAAGGGTATTTCAGTGTGTGTTATCCAGTAAATACTGCATTAGAAGAGAAATAAATTAGGCTTAATTGACACCAGGCCACAAGGCTTTCAACTCAGGGTACAAAACACAGAAGCAAAAAGCATTCCGCATGGGAGGGTTTTCAAAGATAAATTCAGGGGAACCTGAATACTGCCTCCTTTTCACTGGGAATCTTTCAGTTTGATGCAAGCATCCCCCAAAATCCTACCTACCCTTTACTCTTCATGTTATGGCAGCATCACAAACCCTTTGCTAGTCTGCCCTGCTGTGCAATGAGAGCGCATCTCTGTGCTGATGAACTTGCAGTTAAGCACCTGGCTCCGGTCTCAAGGGGGAGCCTGGGCAGAGATTCTCATTTGTCCAGCAACATTTTGTCAGCGGCAAAGCTACAAGCTGCATCTCTGCCATTTCTGAGCACCTTCCCTGTGGAGGATGCGATAAGAACATATCTTTGCATATCCTGAGTTTTTTTCTTTTGGATCTACAAAGGAAAATATGTCTAGTTTTCAGTACTTACAATCCTGCAAAATTCAGCAGATGAGAATAATAGATTAATTGATGCTGGCTAGAGAAGGCAGAGGATGATAGTTCAAGGAAGTAGTCTCCTACGTTCCACATCTTTGCTACTTCATTCTGGGTGTCTTCATTGACTAATGTCTAATGTAAGTCCTTACTTGGTCAACTGGCTGGCTCAGTCTGAGCCCTGATAGTCATCAGGTGATGATGGCAAGGCTTAGGATTGCTGTGTTCTACTTATCAAAGTATGCTTTTGAAGGCAGCAGTTGTGGGGGTTTTTTGTGTGTGATGTGTGGTTAATGCCTATGGAATATATATATATATGTTGTGAATATTGTCACTTGTAATGCTCAGAATTTTTTGAAAGAACAGTTATACTTGCTCAATTAAGGAGGTATAATAAGTCAAAGAGCCTTATATTTTATTGACCAATGAAGCACATAAAAACATCTCCCAAATCACATATGCGCAGATTATTTAAACACCTCTGTCCTTAGCAGCACGTTCAAAGGTTCCTTACAAAACATTTCTGTGCCGTGTTGCTGAGGGAAGGTGTCAGAGCAAGAGCACTCTGTCCTCTTGCTGAGTGCTAGGATATTTTTGCAGCTGACTGACAGCTGCCATGTTTGTGGCCCTGGCTCCTAAAGAGTGTAGCAGTGCTAAGGGCTGAAGGGGAGCAAGGAGATGTTCAATCCTGTGGAGAATCCTCAGAAATCAATGACCTGGGGCAAGTATATCGCTATCAATTTGCTATCAAATAGTGGCCAGTGGCAGCAGACATACAGAGTTTACAGCATTGTCTTCATCCCAGATACCTCAACTTTGAGATTCCCAGTCCAGCCCACGCAGCAAAATGAAGGGAAGGAGGAATAAAATATGCTAATAGTCCTTGCTTGGTTCCTATTGCTAAGCAAATTATTGCCTGCTATTCAGAGCAGGATGGTGTCTGCTGTCTGGGATGATCTCTTTCATCACAGGTGATAGCACAAAATATTTCAAAAGGAGAAAACAAACAAAATCCCCATGCTGGATGGGATTTGTAGAAGCAGCTCTTCTTCCATTGAAACAAAGTCTAAAACTCCCCTTAATTTCAGTGCCTCCGTTTCAAACTTGTAATTCTAATACCAAAAAGGTGCATTAGTTATTAGCATTTTATCCATTCTTATAATGTCGATAGAGCTGAGCCCTGCTGAAGGTTTGGTGGCAAGCTGCTGAATACTGAGCCCAGCATGGGTACATTACATTTCATTCATTAGAGCCATATAAGCTTTGCTTCACATGGGATTTGTATAAATACTTGCACAGATTCCTTATCCGCAGAAGCTTGCTCCTAGCAAGTTGTTAAGCTCATTAATAGGGCAAAGGGAAGACTGTGCTCCTATAATTTCCAGTTCAATTATTATAGAGTGCACAAAATCTTAATTCTACTGCAGTCCAAGGCAAAACTCCCACTGGTTTAATGGGGCCAAGATGGCACAAAGTTAATTTCCCGACACAACATAAAAACTGGAAACTCTCCCAGAAGAGTGACTTCAATAGCATCTGGACCTCAGGAGATGAAACTCTCTGTTGTCTCAGAAAGGCAAATTCCGTACCTTACCAGAAAAATGTTTCTAATGAGGCAGCCATTAGAATAAGGAGCATTGCTGTAATGCACATAAAACATGCTCAGTTTAATCAACTAATACAATATGATTTCCATTGTACGCATAGAGTTTTGACGTCATGAGAATGATCTGGGCAACTGTTTTTCCTTTGAGGGCAATCACGCACATATTCACTTACAGCACAACTATTTAGGCCTATAAGGCATTGGAGAAGGCCTTTTTTAAAGTACTATTTATAGTGAAAAGAGCCCACTTGTGTTATGTGAAGAGAACAATGCTGGAATAATGTCATAGATGGGGATGTTTGTGCACTCAGTATTCAATGGTCAGTATATATTTCAGTTACATTAATAAAGACCATTTCGATTCATGCAGTGTCCAACCATTAAGTGCCTCTTTCCCCACAGTTTAATTAAATGCCCATTCTTTGGTAGGTTTCCTACTTATCAGTGACGAAACATCAGAACAATAACTGCTAATATCAGGAAATTTGCAGAGACAGGTGAAAGCTGCCTCTCTTTTATAATACCCAGTGAGACCACAGGGGACTTATTTTTGTTCAGCACAGACAGGAAATTATTAACATAAAACATGATAGAAAGGGTGTTCAGATCTTCCAGAAAATAGGCTTTGAGAACAAGTTGAACCGAACCCTCTTTTCATTATGCAAACTCTGATCCACCAAAGGTACGGTGCGTGTTTCAAACAAACGCCATGAGTTTCTAGCCGCAAGGAAAACTCCATGAAGATTTTGTTGAGAGTAACAATGGGGTGCCCACCTTCCATGTCTGCTTTCATGGATGTTCCTGTACTTGCAGTGGGAGAGGAAGCAGGACCAAGAAGAGATCACGGGAAAGCAGCTGTGTGGGTCCCTGCTGAAGGTGCTCCAGTGATAGTGAATCCAGCTTTCCACTGAAACCTCTGGATGCACTTACGACCCAAAATAAAAGCTGCAGCTGCATACCTGCAAAACCAGGAGACAAGAGAGCCTCCTCTCTTCCCTGCTATCTTTGCTGGCCTTTCAGGTTCCCCTCCTCCAGACTGAGACCTATGGGATCCCTGTTAGAGCAGCAAGGAGGGGAGATGCTGGAGGTAGGAAGATGTGGGGTGGGAAAGGCAGGAATAGTCCCATCCAAGTTCCAATTAATTTCTAATTATTTATGTCAGGTGGAACAGCTCCATCCATCCAGACACCCTGCATGCCAGACCCTGTGACATGCCACACCCCTGTCCCTAAAATACATCCAGGCTTGGATAAGGATCAGCTGCTGGTGGTATGCGTGAAATGGAGATCGAGTCTGTTTCACTCACCTTCTCCAGGGCCTGTACGGACAAAAAGAGATGACTGCATCTCTCTCCTCTCCACCACACTTTATTTTATTTTTAATGATCTCCCATAGGCCTCAGAGACAGACTGTGTGAATGCAAATGCTAAGCAGGCAGGGCTGGCCACCAGTTTCCAAGCAGCAGGACCTATTCCCCCTCTTCAGTCAGCACAGGCATTGCTCCATTGGGTACAGGGGCATTTGTGAAACCTGTTCCTTAACCAGCATGAGGAGATTTGGGAAATCATCCCTATCAGACAGAGTGTCTGCTGTGAGTCCTCTGTGAATGCAATGTTACCCTTGGACTTCTGTTGCCTCTTGTGGGATGACACACAGGTAGCTGCTAGGAGCTTTGTATACAGCCATGCACAGAAATGCACAAGACAGATTGGAAAGTAGCTTCTTGCTCTAACTTAGCCATGTTGACTCCTGCTAGCAGCCATAGTAAAAAACAATCAAGCTGCTTTCAGCTCCTAAAGTCAGGAGCCTTTCAGTGCTTCTGCAGGGAGCACATCTATTGACTGAGAAGGTCAATTGTAATGGGGACTCTCTAAGAACAGAAATGAATTCTGAGGCCTTTGGAGAATTTTGTGAATCTATTTCTCCCCCTCATAAGTCTTTTTTATTCATATACACATGAAATTTACAGTAGTCTTGCATAGTGATACAGCATGGGAAAGGTAATGGCCATAAGTTATTTTATATGGAAGGACTAAATTTTAGCCAGAAGGGGAGTGGAGGATTATTTTTTGCTAATTAGTTCTGATAATGATTTGCTTTAGACAAGTCACTCTCCCTTTTGGGAATCCACAGGTAATGTGAAAGTGATGCTAAATCATGCTTCTTGGCCGGCTACAGAAGGGCTCAATAAGACAAGTCAACTGGTTGCATCCATGTTATGTGTGGCACCTTTTATTTATACCTTACCAAGGTATAAATAACAATGTCATGACTGAAAACATCAGGGTTTCCTCCATGTCATAAAATTGGGAAGAAGGAATAGTTTTGTGTGATTATTGATTTCCAGCTGCTTAATTGGTGTTTACAATATCTCTCCTTGAAAATAGCCATGTGCATTTCGTTCCCTACTTGCTTATCTAATTTAATTTAATCAATTGCTACACACCTGTTTCCACCTATTTAAAAGAAGCATTATATGCAGTATAACAAATATGAAGAAACATTAAAAACAATTAATCTTTATCCTTGTAATATTTCTCTTAGAGTGATATAATTAAGAAAACAAACTGTAAAAACAATCAGATATCAAGTTTATACCTTAAAACAACAGTAGACACATGAACCTTCCTTTAAACCATATGGGCAGATTTGAACACAGCTGCAAAGAAGAAATATGACTCCTTGAACATTTCATTGGAGATGATTGGAAAAAATCTTTTTTTTCCTCTTAAAAGTGATGCTCTATTACTAAATGGTGGGAAGAGACAGCTCCAGAGGATATCCAGCAGATTTTTCATAAGCCGTACCAAAGAGAGATGAATAGGTTCCTCTTTCATTTTATCATGTACTTCATGCCCAAGCACAAATACTACTGTATGCTGCTTACTTCCTAATAAGATACAGAATGGCACACCCAGCTAAGTTCCTAGACCTCCTGCTTGCAGAAATCTTGAACGAGGCTCAAAACCAATACGGCAATTTACCTCCCCCGCCCCCCAATCTTATTTTTCATGTAATGATTTCTGAGCTCTTGTTGGTGCCACGCATGCCATCTAGAAGTCAGGCAGAGGCAGGGTGCTGGCTCTGGCAATCATCTGCTTTCTGCTGGGCCGGGCTGTAGCATGGCTCTCCCACAACAACCCCAGAGGGTGTGGAGGGCTCATCCCAGGGTGTCTTTAAAAAGCAGCTCATAGACTCTCCTTTCCCCTCTGAAAAGCACAACCATAAACAAACATTAAGAAGCAATGTTAGCCAGAGTTTCATGTACTTGCTGTTACCTGATAAACTAAATCAGCAGCATGGAATTAGCGCCTGAGAAGCCCTGTGCTTTCATACAGCCTCTGAATCGTTCCAGCTGTCTTAGACTCTTGGAGTTGCTATCTTTCTCCTTCTAAGACCCTTTTCCTCTTTCCTTGTATGATCTAAAGACAGTAATTAATTTATTCCACCAAAGGGCATTAGTGACTGGGTCAGCAATTTCATACAGCTCATATGTGTACCCTGCTGGTTCATCACTTCCCCTTATGGACACAGCAAAAATTTAACGCAAAGGAGATACTCCCAGACACTCCAAATTAAGGTAAACTTTTTTTTTCTTTTCAAATTTTCCTTCTTTATTTCTTTTTCCAATGTCTGGAAATCCCCAGTGAGTCTGACATAAGTCCCTAATTCGGCTGGTTTCTGCAGAACAGAATGCTGCCAGCTGACGGCTCACGCTTCGTTGATGACATTCTGTCATCTATCGGTGCTAACTATGGATCAGTGTCTGTCTCTACAGCCTTTTTAATAGGTACTTTATTATTTTGACACATTTCCTTCCCTCCTGTTAATCTAGGGATTAGCAGTGACATGTCTAAATTCATGCTTATCTGTGTTAACATCATCCCTCTTGTATTGAATTTGCTGCGATCTCACACTGCTAGCTGCCTAGCAGAAGACCAGCACATCCTCTTGCTTAAATATTCCCACGGAGACTCTCTGAGGTTCTGTTTGTGAGCTCTAAAGCTTTACCTGACAGGTTGACTACAATCCAAACCACAAAAAAGACTGAATCTGAGATGACATGATATAAAATCAATGGAGCTCCCATGGCAGAAGTAAAGAATAAAAGAGTAAAGAAGGAGCAAAACTATAAATTAAGGGGAAAACAGTAGCAGAAAAGTGTCTGCACAGTCACACAGCACATGCGGAAAATCATTTATCCATCTTCTGGTCCTAGCCAGGATCTGCAAACTTATTCTGACTGGCTGCTTTGCTGATGTCTATCCCTGGGTTTTCTTCAGCACGGATGTGTCTGTTTTCCTATAGCTGCGTATGGTGGGCAAGTGGAGTCTGTGACCATCCCTGCCTTCCTTGTGGACCCATTCCCAGGCAAAACTGAACCCCTTTCCTGATAGTCATTTTGGTCCATAATCACGGCCCCCTAGCACAGGAACCCACTCTGCCAACTTCACCTGTTTCAGCCATCCAGCTGACTGACTCTGCATTCCTCTTGTTACTCTTCTCCTCAGTCTTCTCTGTTTCTCACTGTACTTTTCTCCTTATCCAAGTAAAAACAATCCATGGAAGAAGGAGTAGACATAGTGTTGACAAAAGATGGGACTGCAATGAAGATAGGAGGAAGGGAGAGAGAGAATTGCAGGTTGTCCATAACACTTCCAGTGGCACTAGAGGAATATTTATAATTGAGTAAAGACTTGGATTTGGCAAGCTTTGAACCTTGAGAAAAGATTCAGAAGACAGAAAAGAGCTTGAAGTGTCTATGATGGTTCTGCTCAAAATCCACAAGGACTCTTGGCTTCTTCTAGGATATTTCTGATAGAAGAGAGTAACAGCTTCAGACTCAGCTCTTTCCTGTGAGATTGGAGAGTGGCAGCAGAAAGAGTAGCTGTAATAAAGCTGACTTTGTAAATTGGGCCCGAAAAATTACTTTGTAAATCTTTCAACCAGAGGAGCTAGATTTCCAGGTAGACTTGGGTGGAAATGATTAAGGGGATGGAGGAGTTGCCTGGAGAGAAAAGACTAAGAGGGATGGAACTCGTCAGTTTGGAGATGTTAGGCTCCTTAGGGTTTACAGAATCAGGAAAGTGGTGGAAATGTTGAATGCAGACCTCTTATGCACCAAATCCTGCAGTTCTAGCATCTGGGGACATTCATCAAAAGTAGAAGATCAGTTTAGAATAGATAAAACAGAACAGTTTGCATAGCAAGTAGTGAATTACTGGAATTTGTTTTCACAGGAAGCAGTGGAAGCTCATGGAAGGAGGGTGCAAAAAGGATTAGACACATTGATGGAGAAGGAGGCAGGATAGTCCCTATCTGAGTAGAGTGTTGGATTAGATGATCTCATGGAGTCCTTTTTGACATGTGTTCCTGTGATTCTGTAACACTAACAGATGCTAATGGAGATAGGCAGAAACATACACACTAATGTCCGATATCCAACCTTTGTGACTGCTGGAACCATGAGAGCAGAGCAGACTGCAAAAAAGTAGCCAGGCTCTCCCCCCCAAAATACATTTCCTGGTGTCTCTACCAAAGCTGGAGTCTTGTCGCAAATGGTCATGTAGCCCATTTTTTATGTTCTTAACCACTGGGTGCTGTGTTAAGGGCTTGGGGAGCCTTAAACATACTATTCTTCTGTGCCGTGTCTTGATCTGACCCTGATCCTTACTTAACTAATTTGCTTGTCTGAGATCCTGAAGTGATCATAAGTGACCTTGGGAAGAACAACAAGTGTGGTGGTTTTACCCA
>VXAL01012522.1:7397-29024 GCA_013399475.1 Chauna torquata
GGAGTATCTCCGCACTGATTATTGTTTTTTCTAACCCAAACTAATCCCTGAACCACGGTAGTTTCGTACCCTTGGCATACCCTTGACATCTTTCCCGTGTTTCTTCAGCAATAGCCTGGCACTGGTGGCTGCTGCTGTCAGGATTTCTGATGGACATTGGTATATTTTTCTTATATATCATCTATAGTAGTGATGGAAATCAAGTGTGGTATGTCTGTACTACTCATGGTCTACTTCTATTACGACAGGAATGTAAAACATCAATATCATGTTTTCTGTAACTGGACCAGCTACCTTTTCATTCTGTGCTAATTATAGAGTCCTACCTTTCATGGTTGCTTAATCCAGTTATGATACATGGAGGAACAACCGTGTAACCGGTAATTTTTCATCCACGAATGGAAATTTTCCTGGATCTTTTACTAAATTCCATCAAATTTGATGATGGCAGATCAATTTTTTGTGAAAAAGGTTTTATTAACATCTTTTCTATTCAATTTTTATATCTGAGTAGAACTACAAGAACTATATTGACGCATTCTCCCAAAATATTACAAGAAACTTTGCCCACAGACTTGTACTTGTGATGGTCTCTGTCAGTTGTAAATCTAAATTCCAGTTGTTAAATAGAAGAGAAAATGACATTCTAAAATTATATTCAAGTTCTTACACTATCTCTGAAAAGGTGCTCCAAAATACTATCCTGGGATTAAAAAAAACCCTCAAAGTTAAAACACTGAGTTCAAAAGTGTACCAACTTTATTCTATACCATTATTTTATTTTTACATGGCTCCCTTCAATTTTTTTTTGTGAAATACTGCCTTTATATAAGTTACTTTTTTAAGCAGCTCATTAAATGTTTTGTTCTAAACACCCATTTTCTTTTTTCACTGGTTTATACAAAATTAGTATGTAATGTTCCTCTGGATATTTGTGTTCCATGCTATTAGAAAGTGTTTAAAGTATTCCAACATCTTTAATAGACAATATTGTTTCTTGCAGGGAGAGAGTTTCTCAAGTGTTTGAGATCACTGCCTAGACATACGTGTCATGAATACATCATTGAGTGGAGTTTCATGTCCTTTCACCAACTATTTCCTTTTAGAATTGTAAGGAACTGGGAAATATGAATCTCATGCATAAGTGATATTAAGGTAAAAGAAAGCTGACCTGTACTATAGCTGCTTTGGAAAATTACACTAAGCATCTGCCTATATTTTTAGTGACTTAGAAGTTTTGCCTATGTACCCTTGGAAGCTGGGCTGTGTCTAGATTGTGGAGTAAATAACGGATGCTGTAAAAAGATCCCCACGAAAATTATTGTACATACTTTGCATGCACAGATTTGTTAAGCCCAACAGAGTACTTTCAAAGTCTATTATTTTGAGAGACACTATTCATGTGCTATATAGAAAATCACACATAGTCCCTAAAGCGAATAGAGAAGATCAGGGGTCAGAGAAAGGAATCATCTCAGTAGTCAAGAAGAGCTAATTAAGAAAAAAGATTTCCTTAATTCTTTTCCAAACACTTCTTACATGTTTTGAAAAGTCATGGTTTGGGCTAAACAGCATTGAACATTGAGTTAAATGTTATTGAAATTGGCATGTGTCACTCCCAGTTTGCCATTCCTATCCCAACATCAGACGAGGATGGTAATACCATGCTTTGTAGGTAAGAAGTTTCCCAGAGCTAAATAGCAAAGGCAGAAGGCTAAGTATTGGGATTAGCAGGTGCTTATTTTAGTAATAAAGAAAACAGAGGTCAAGGTGATTTTGGTGCAACCACTGGGAACATTCATTCCTGCTCTTTTTCTTCCCTAGCCTTCCCTCTCTTCAACAAAATTTGAAGGCAGACCTTTTCACCCAAGTCTGCATTGAAAACAGCATGAAACCTTGAAAAGGTACTGGCTCTTACTGCATTCCTTCATGTTTAGGGAGAAAGTATTTAGAATGATTTTTTTTTTCCTTTTAAGTTAAAAAGAAGTTTTAATCAAAGTCAACATCAGTTTCTCTTCCTAATTTGAACAACCAAATTTGGACAACCTTCAGTTATCTTAAGCGTTATTTTACTTCCCTGTTTTCCACAGACAATAAAGCCGTTTCAATGAAAGGGATGTGGAATTAAACTTAGACTTTAGTTACACTACCCCAAGAAGAAAATATGCCTACTGGATATAAGGCATGTTAGTATCGTTACCAACCAAGAGAAGAATTAACAGAGTTCTGGATATTGAATGTATGACTACTAGGCCATTGCTGATTTAAGCAGGAGCACCTGTACAGCAAGGCAGACAATCATACTTAAAATTTCAAATTGAGAAAATCGGAGAAGCAACCAATGAACCTATACTGGGAAAAATAAAGAAGGAGAGGAAGCTAGACAGGATATATTAAAAGACCTTCTTCAATCATATTGTTAAATAACTTAAATCTGGTTATGACCACAGCCTGATATGAATCAAGAACGGCTTTAGTAAAGTCAGTGTTACTACAGTGCTTCAAATTTGCCTAACACAAAATTGTGTCCTAAGCATTGTATCTTCTAGGATACAACCAGGATACATCTTCTATGGAAACAAAAAAATCTGTGTTTTGGTTTATCATGGCCAGTCCAGTTGTAAGCATTATTGCAAGGAATGTTATTCACTACTCAAGGTACAGTGAACTAACTCACTTTTCTTCTGACTGATTGCATTTAAAAAGCCAGGGGAATTTTAAACAATTGTTTTATTTATATGTATTACATATTCTTCAGAACTGTCCCAGGTGTCAATACTTGCCATACATATAAAGTCACGTTATAGGTAAGGAGACAAAGTGTAAAAAGGAGATAGATTTCCCGTCCCTTCCTATTAAAAATCTAACCATTTCTTGCAAGTATCTCTGCCAGTTCAGTGGAACACTAGCATAATACACCATCAAGTGCAATCAATGGTATTTGCTGACATGAGCATTTTAATTATGCATTACAGAAATGCAGTCAATTTTGGAGGATCTTTGTACTTGTATCTTCAATTCATAATTATTTCAACAGTTCCATATGTCATAGCTTGATCAATTGAAGGGCACAGGAAGCACCGATGTATACATTACAATGATGCAATACCTGTAATAAAAATGCAGCACACAGCACTCTTCCTCATCACTACTTGCAATATAGTTTAATCTCTGATACTAACACCGATGCTATGTACCTAGTGATAATGGCAGTCCTTGCCACCGTTCCCCTGCAAGGACTTGCCAAACATAATGACCAAGAATTAAAACTATAAGTTGTCAGCAAATGTTAATGGACTTCAAAAAATATGTGCCTGCACTGAAATAATTTCCTTATTAGCATAGGACTTTGATTTCCACAAAAGGACCCTGCAATCAGAAATGTTTTCCACAGCCACACAAGCAAAGGGTCTATCTCAACTCTGTTCAACTCCCAGTTGCCAAACTGGTGTCATGCATAGCGCAGCTGAGCTTAATTTGCAGGTCATTACATGGTGAAGAGAAAAATTGTCATTGCTCAGGGCAGTTCTGCCCGCATGTTTAAGACTAAAAGGGGCCAATGCAGGAAAGGTAACGTGCCACTCAAACCACCTTTCTCCAGAGCTGTGCAGGGCTCTGGAGCATAAACATGAGTTTGCCAGTTTGAATTTGCGTTGGCAGCAGCACAGCAGCAACAGAAAGCAGGCTGACAGATAAAGGTCAAATGTGATGGGTAGATCTAGAAGGTGTCAGTCCAGGGGTGGTATTCAGTAATACCATCGGTAAATGGGACCAGACGAGGTGGCCTGAGGACAGTCCATAGGAGACAAAGGAAGGAGGATGAGTCTCAGAGCTCTAATGGAAACTGAAGGTAGACAGAAGCTAAAAAGAAGTGCTACTTTGATTCCAGGAATAGAAAGGAAGCTAGCAGGTTATACAATACCAGTCTAGATAAAAGAGAAGGGACTTACAGATTATAGGATTTCAGAGAAAAGCTAACGTTATGAGGCCTGAGAAATATTCCCAGCATTGTACCATTTTCATGTATAGTTTCTCAGGGGGGAAAACAAAGTCTGTTTAAAAGAAAATTACATACATATATATATACTATAAGGTACTATAGTTTTTTCAGTTGATGAAATAAATTACTACTTATACAGTGAAAAAAATCCATCTTTGCACAGCCGTTCCCCTCTCTGTCATGACCAACTTTAGTTTTGATATTAGGAAAAAATTTCTTCACTGAAAGGGTTGTGAAGCAGTGGAACAGGCTGCCCAGGGAAGTAGTCAAGTCACCATCCCTGGAGGTACTCAGAAGAAATGTAGATGTGGTGCTTAGTGACATGGTTTAGTGGTAGACTTGGCAGTGCTGGGTTAACGGTTTGACTTGATGATCTTAGAGGACTTTTTCAGCCTAAATGATTCTATGATTCTATGACAAGGGACAGCATATTGTACATCACATCCCTGATACTGTGTGGCAATTTACTAAAAGCATGTAGCTTGTGTAGACATGCAACTCATTAACAAAGTTAATCCAGACTTCATTGTCCCATGCTGGAACTAGGATTCTGCATTCCCTTTCCAGGTCAGTGTTGTAAGAGAAGGGATATTCCCTCAAGCTTTCTCTCACAGGTTCTTTGACTTTTTGGTCCAAATTGAGACTTTCCACAAAGAAGTCATATCCCAGACAGGCTCGGTGAGCCATTTAATTAGGGTATTTTCCCAGAAGATAGAGGACGTAGACTTGAACCCCCTTTGAAAAAGAAGGTATTAAATTTGTCTCCCCCATATTCTGGGCAAGTGCTGTAATTACCAAGTTATTGTGGAAGATGAAGACCACCTTTGGGAAGGGGCAAGCTGAAAGAGTGATTTTTGAAAGAAACCACTTGAGAAAGAAATCCAATGTGTGAATCCGAAGTGAAGGGTATCTCTAGCCTTGAATAAGGTGCACAGACCTCACAGAAGAGAAGAATTAAAGATATATCCATGCTGTCTGTGCTTTTCATCTCCTTCTAAATGAGGCAGCAGCCTATACGGCGCAGCAACATACACCTTTTTACAACAAATCCCTTCTTATGTTGTTGTTTTATCTCACATTGCTATGTAGTATCAGCATAAGAATCCAATCAAACAAAACAGAAAGAAGTAAATTCTGTATTTTCTAAACTGACTCTTCAGAGTGTTAAAAATTACAGTGATTTCTGACAGTCTATTAGACCTACGAGGTCCCTCTTGCGACTCTTTACCTGGAAGAGTTGGACCAGAACTCAGCTTGACCAAAAATGGATAGTGAAATTTTTCTTATTATTTGCAGCATACACACAAACATTTTGCTCATCTGTTCTATCAGAAACACTAATGAAAATTAACAGTTCCAGGTACTTTGAGAGTCTGTTCTTAGAACTACCAATATGGAAGAGAGAATGAAACCACATACTGAAAGTAAAATGACACAGTCCACTAATTATTGTGAGCCAGAGTTGTGGGTTTTTTTTCTCTGAAAAAAATGTTACTTTACCCTTGTCACAGAGCTTTTACCTTCTGTCCTTTCAGTTCACTGACATCTTGATATGGAAGATCTATAGCAGGAACTAAAAATAAAATGTGTGGTTATTAATTTGAATCAGTTGAACTTTTGTCCTATAAGCAACACAGGGGAAAAAAATAACTTTGTATATTGCATTCAGAAGACATTTGATGGAAACCAATGTCAAATTTGAAACCTCTTACATTTACCAGTAGCAAAACAATACATATATATAAAAAGAAAACAAAACAAATTATAAACAAAACAATATATTATGTATTTAACCTGATGATTACTCTCTTGGAGAGTCACAATAAAATATGACTATTATTTTTGGTTAAAGATATGCTAACAAGCATCAGTTTTACTAAAAAGATTAGATAAGCTACAGCAGCGTATATAAATGCCTAGTAATGACTAAGTCTTAACAGGCCTTATTATTATCATTAGCATTAGGATGCTTATAAAACTTTTTGCAAATCAGTCTGGTTTGGAAACCACAATGAAGCCATTATTAAAAAAAATAAAGTTTGTTTCAGTCGCTTTGTTTGAAGTGGGTGAGATATCGTGTGTGTAAGTGTGCACACTCATAGATATATATGTATAAAAGCACTCAGGAAACCCTAGCCTGCTTTTGCTAATAATAATGTTTATATAGTTAATTATGGTTATCAAGTCTTAAAAAAATTGCCAGTTGCATTCCTATGAGAAAAATATCAGAAGATATATTCCTGAAGGACTTGCAAGCTCTGGTGGGTTGACCTTGGCTGGCTGCCGGATGTCTGGCCAGCTGCTCTCCCACTCCCCCTCCTCAACAGGACAGGAGGAGAAAATAAGATTGAAAAGCTCATGAATTGAGATAAAGACAGGGAGATCACAATTACCAAAGGGCAAAACAGACTCAACTTGGGAAAATTAATTTATTTTCAGTTAATAACAGAGTACAATGCTGAGCAACAAAGACAAAAACTTAACTTGCAAAAACACCTAACCCCCCTCAACTTCTTTCTTCCCAGGCTCAACTTCACTCCTTCTCTTTTGACTCTTCTACCTCTTGTCCAGCCCAAGCAGCACAGGCGGATGGGGAATGGGGGTTGCTGTCAGTTCATAACGCTTCTTCTCTGTGGCTCTTTCCTCACACTTGTGCCCTGCTCCAGTGTGGGGGCCCTCCCAAGAGCCACAGTTCTTCAAGAACTGCTCCAGCATGCGTCCTTTCCACAGGGTACAGTCCTTCAGAAACAGACTGCCCCAGCGTGGGTCCCCCACAGGCCACAGTCCCCATGAGAAAACCTGCCCCTCCTACATGAGCTCCTCTCCACATGAACACAGTTCCCACAAGGAGCTGGCTCCTGCGTGGGCTCTCCACAGACTGCAGCTTCCTGCAGGGCACTGCAGCGTGGGCTACTCCACAGGCTGCAGTGTGGGTATCCACTCCAACGTGGTCCTCCATGGGCCTCAGGGGGGAAGCCTGCTCCACCATGGTCTTCTCCACATGCTGCTGGGGAACTTCTGCTCTGACACCTGGAGCGCATCCTCCTCCTCCTTCTTCACTGACCTCGGTGTCTGCAGGCTTGTTTCTCTCATACTTTTCTCAATCCTCTCTCTCACATCTGCTTTGTGTTTTTTTACGCTTTCTTAAATATGTTTCTTACAGGCACCACAAGCATCACTGATGAGCTCAGCTTTGGCCAGTGGCAGCTCCCTTTTGGAGCCAGACGGAACTGGTTCTGTCCAACGCGGGGACAGTCCCTGATCTCTTCTCACAGAGGCCACCCCTGCAGCCCCCACACTGCCAACACCTTGTCACACCAATTCAATACATGAGCTTTTCACCTTTAAAATGAGGCAAACATCTCATCACTGTTGACTGCAGTTGTTCGGCATGCCCAGGCTTAGCTATACTTCAGGAAGCACTTCTTCACTGTGCAAATGACAGCTCTGGCACAGGCTGCGCAGAGAGGTTGTAAAGTCTCCCTCCTTGGAGATCTTCAAAAGTCATGGTCCTGGGCAACCTGCTCTAGGTGGCCCTGCTTGAGCCAGGGTTGAGGGTTGGACCAGATGATCTCCAGAGGTCCATTCCAACCTTCTGTGATTCTGTGATAAGCTCTGGTTCATCTGTGGCTAATAAATCTATATTGTACCCTATGAAAGATGAATTTTGGTACACGGGCAGTTCCAGGTCAGAAACACCATCACCGAGTACTCTGCCCGACACAGTCAGTCTCACTCACCTCATCTCCATAGGATCCACCCCAAAGACGCTGGGAAGGTATGCTGCTTGCTGGTGAACTGCTGGCTCAAACAGGAGGCCTTCTTCAGAAGCATTCGAGTCCTACCCTGTGGAAGCTGAAGGCCCTGCTTTATTGCACTCTCAGGCAAGAGGCTGCCTCTCCATTTCCCTGCATAATAATGGGTATTGCCAGAAAGAAGTTATCGCTACCTCCTGCGAAGAGGTGATTCAGAGAAAGGAAGTATCCCACATCACTCCCCATGGGCAGAAACCATGCCAAGGATGTTCAGGAAGTGAGTGAAAACTTTCATACAAAGATAGTCCCATCAGTACCCTTTTCCAAAAATGCTTTCAGTTGTTCAGGGCACTTTTCTAGAGACAGGGATTGAAGTAGACTGTTCTCATGCAATCTAGACAAATATAAGGAATTTTTAGAATTCTCCAATTGACTGGAGGCTAGGGGGAAGAAAGAGACATGAAATCAAAGCATGGCAAATGCATACTGCTATTAAATTATGTTCTGATTTCATAATAAATAATCTCTCTATTCTTCTTAAAATTTCATCCTTGACATCTTTGGCACTGTAGAAGTTATTAAGACTTCTCAAGTATAAGGAAACGTGGGGGCACTGCCATGTAGAACTGGTTTCATTTTGTTGCAAAGCTACTTTTTTTTTTTTTTTTTTAACTTTACCTCTGCATCAGACTGTTCAGCAAGAACAAGATCCCAAAAGATGTTTTCTTATTGCTCCTTGGCATCCTTTTTAGCAGTCAACATCTTCATCCTGCAATGGATTTTTGAGTCTTGTTTCCACTAGCTTCTATATGAGTTATTTTTGCTGGTCATTGTGATGGAAGAGATGCCCTAAAAATGAAACAACTATCTTGCAGCTACTGTTATTTTATTTTATTTTTATAATGGTGGGACTCTAACAAAAGGAGGAGAATAATTATATTTGAATATGGCAGAAAGAGTCATGTAAGGCACCACATCTGCTGGAGCAACTATGGAAGAGCATTCACATGCAGTTGGAATAGTTTTGGGGCAAAGTTCAAATACAAACCAGGCTCTACCCCAAGCCCACCTGTTCCAGGCAGAAGCAACATTACATACCAAAGATGAGCCAGAGCATAAGCCATCACACAAATAGAATTAATAGTCCAGACTCAGATGGAAGCAATCCAAGTTCCTATTTCACTGAGACCCAAAGTAAGGCGATTGAAAAGACACAGCACATGAAATTTAAACGTACTGTTTGCATAGTAATGTATTTCTCATCATTAGCAAAAGATTCAGAACCTACCTCTTGAGAAATGTCCTTTATCACTGCAGAAGTAACATAAACTTGCAGATATTACAGATCACTCCACCTTCCACACCTGATCTTATGGGATTTATTCAATTTTATTCTGGAGAAGCAGACCTCAAGAGACTCTCTTGCTGAAAAGGCATTAGGTAGGAAGGCACATATGCAGGAAGGAGGGGACAATCTAAAAATTCAAGTGCAAACACAAATCTCACCAATAAGGGTCCAAACGAGGTACTTTTGACCAAATTAGTTATGTGCAGATCCTTATATTTATCAAAAAAAAATGATAATCAAGCTTAATTTAAGTTAACTGGCAAGCTGCCACTTAAGAACAACACAGGAAAACAAGCCGAGAGAAAAAACACGTCTTTCCTCAGGTAAATATTGTTTTCTTCTTGTCATAGCCACATAAAAAGCCTGAAGACTGCTTCTGATTTGATATTGACTGACACGTTCGCAATTATGTATGCGGAGAAAAAGTCCCACTTTGTCTCCTTCTCTGTTCTTCTCCCATCCCCCAGCTTCTCCATTTAAACTTCTTGCCACTAACTGCAGGTAGCTTTCAAATCGTTTGTACTCTGTGATTCCTTGAAAAATCATTGTGAGGGAAAAAGGAATGGCTTTCAATCAGCCCCTACTAAATCAAGCTGAAATTCCCCACCTCAGCCTGCAAGAATATCAAAGGTTCATCTCTATTTTTTGTCCTGTTGTCTTCTATCACTTTCTGCTTTGTCCCTTTAGCTTTGTCAGTCTGCTGTTTCCTTTTCACATTTCATCTTCATTGGCTTTCTCTGCCCTGCTCTTAGGGTGGCTCAGGCTCCTGCTCCCCATTAAAAAGACTCCTAGACTTACTTCTTGAAAAATTGCTCCAAATAGCTACTCTCCTGGACAGTAATACGTTCTCTCTGTAACTTGACGCTGATGTTCATCTGTACACACAGAAAGCCGCTGACATCTCCTGCATCTTTCTAAGCAATTTTGTCTTTTAGCCCAGAAGCATCTCAGAGTAGATGCCTCTATTCGTGTTGCACTTATTACTAACCTGCTCATACTTAAACTACTAATTATTCTGAAGCTTTTCATTCTCACATGCTACTATGTCTATAGGTAGGAGTATTTGCCAGTAAAACAAAAATGTATTTAAAAAGGGTTATTACCAGACAAAATTGAAATTGCTATATGTAGAGCTTGTCTTTGCTTTGCTCTGTGCAAGTAGACAGCAGTAACCATCAAACAGCATGGAGCAGCAGTTACTCTAAAGTGCTGTGCTTTAGACTGGACAGAGAAACTTTTGCACTCATCATGTAGAGCTTTCTCAAGTGGAAGAAATCAGTATAACCAGCACCAACTCTTCAGATAAAGCAAAAGTAAATAAACACAGTGTGTGTGTTTACATATGTGCATATATACATGCATACATGTATATACACGGCTACGTAGGCAGGAGGTATACAGGTACGCTAATTGTTCAATTGTTACTTCATAAACGCATAGAAGCGGCGGGGGCAGTAATAGTTAGGGTTGGTTGTGAGGGTTAATCCAGTAAACTGGTTCAGTAGATACACAGGGTGCTTCCTCTTTTCTAAAAAGTCTTTTCAAGAACTGGTTGGAAAATAAAGTGTTTTCCATTAAAGAAAAAAATGGGTTGATGGCACATCATTTTCTGACACTATCACTCTGATAAATAACAGAAAAACATTTTTTAAATAATAATGAGAAATTTAAAAATGCAGATGTTTCTTCCACAACAAAGTATGTTTAATAAAGTCATTATGAAATAAGTTCAAAAATAAGAGCAAATCTAAAAAGTCTAATACAAAACTGAAATGTTAAAATCCAGAAAGAAATGTTGTAACTTGTCAAAACATTTCAAATTACTTTTAAAAAATGTTTTAAGCCTTCTCTTCATGACATATTCAAAAACAATGTCCACCATGTCTTTTCCCTTTGCAAATGGATTTATTCTCTTTTATAAAGCTGCCCATGTCTTGCCATTCACTGGGGTATCACTTCTACAGGACTAAGGTGAAGAAAAATCACCTCTGAAACACAACAAATCCAAAACTCAGAATATGGAGACCGATGCTGTTGTGCAGGGCCTTGGAGCCATAGCCTTAGGAGTGCTAAGCCCCCGCTACTTCCATCTCTGGAGCCTCCGTCCTCAGCTACTGTCACAGGCTTTCCTCAAGGCCACTGTGGCAGTGTTTTTCCCTTTAGTTTCCATACAGTTGTTCTTGTGCTGTTGGTCCTGTGATCTTGCACCTGCAAAACCCTGCTGTTCTTGTGGTGGTTCTCATGGGAAGCAACTACCACCAGTAGGACATTGCCCTTCTTTCCTTTACCTCCTGTTTTCCATATGTTTATGTGAGAGAAGGATAAACACAGTGCAAATCATGGCAGATAAACATTGAAGTACTTTGCAAATATTATGCAATAATACATGCACACAGGAAACTAACAGATAAGACGATGCTGTGCTTGCACCTGGTCAGCGTACTCCAACCAGTGCGAACAGTCTCATAAGCAAGAACAACCTTGGGAGTCTGAGCAAGTCCCCGTGAAAACCACGAAACCCGTTCCAATGTATGCCATCAGCTACAGGTCCCAGCATGACATCTTTTCTCATGTGAAGCTGCCTCAACATCCTTTGTGCAACAATTATTGACCAATAGATACCTATTGACAAATAGATATTATATTATTTGGTTGGAGCACTTTGAGTGTTTTTGTTGTTGTTTGTTTTTATCAGCTTTATCTGAAATAAGACAGTAATAATGACAACGTGTCATTGTTATACCTGTCTGCAGATAAGCTGAATATACACTCAAATATTTTCAATGTGATGTGGCTTTCAAGCAGTAGGAGGCTTCTTTTAGCTGTCCCCTGCCACCTGCTCATTTCAATGACAACCATTTTGATAAATTTCTGGTTTCCTTATGATAACAGAAGAAGCCTGAGGTGCAAGGCTGCCTTTGAAGCAGCAATCCTTGCTGGAGTCCATATATACATACTCTGGTACACACTCCAGTATATTAGTGATTGGTGTTTTAAAAGCAAGATATAATAAAATTAGTTGCCTTTTCCCTATCAATAGGGTTCTACTTTATATAGCATTAAACAATACTTATTGATGAATTAACCTACCAGAAAATTCAGTTTCAGGGGTGGGATGACAGGGTCTTTTGTTCTTTTGGTGTCTAGCATTGTCAAGTTCCAGATGTCATGTGCATCATGTGGCATGCCTAAAAATCTCCAGTTAACAGCAAGTAAAACACTTCACAGCCGATGACTTGATCTGATGCACTAATAACACAGCGAGCTTTGGATTTCCTTTGGTGCCAAGTATTTTTCTAAACCATCTATGATAAATCCACTACATGAAGAAAATTAAGATGCCAGTCAAGATAGCAGGAAGCAGCCATGACCTACCACTATATGTGTTAGAGGTATGCTGATTATCATGCCTTCTTTGTCTGCTTTTGCTACTGTTTTATAAGCTGCTACTGATACCCTCATATGTTCCAGCTTTCATAAACATCCCCTTACACCACCTGCTAGGGTAGAATAGGGTAGAATATTGCTAGATTCTTATGACCGTAACAGCTGTTTACTCATTTTTCGTTCTTATTATATTAGGATGAGAGAGGAACTCATAAGTAACCAGGCTTATAGTCAGTTCCTCTTAAAAGAAAAAATAGAGAAAAGCTGTATGCCAGCTTGATAAGAAACCCAATGCACCTTGTTTTCTGTGGTTCTATTCATTACTCCAGTTCAGCCTCATCAGAAGTAGAGAAGTGTCACTTCTTTAACAGTGTGAAACTTTGAGAAGAGGATTCAAATCTTTTTACAAAACGTTCACGAACAATAGTGCCTCTTTGTTCTCTACATTTCCTTGAATTTTTCTCACTTTGCCCATAGATTTGTCTTACTACTTCTGCACCTCGCTCTCCCTTCTCTTAGATTTTAAATCCATATAAAGATTTTGTAATGTCGTGTATGTATTTCTGAAGAAACAGTCATGTGAATTTTGATGCCACCTACTTGTTAGAATATGAAATGTGTTAAATAATAAAGCATGTGGAGACAAAGGGCAGAAAAACATGTAAAAGAGGTTAATGAAGAGAGTTTCCATGAAAGCATGAGGGTCTGAAAATGGCAGTAGCCTTTTTATAAGAGGAAGTCATTAATTCCATCACTACCTTCATTTCTAACATTTGAGTCTGTTTCAAGTTTGTCATTTCTCAAGGACTTTGTTTATACATGTGTGAGTAGTAAAGAAATTTTATTCCTGCATCAAAACATCATAAGTTTGCAATCAACATGCAAGCACGTGCTGAATTACTAACCACAATTTCAGCCTCTGCTACTACTCGTGACCCACTCCACATTTCCAGTAGTCTTCACTATGCATTGACTGATGCACTGAATTGTGCAACAGTTCACATGCAAAGTTCTTTAACAAAATGGACAGAAATCTTCTTGGTAGCCGAAAAACTAGCACTCATAAAATATTTGTGATTCACATGCATTTTCACAGACTTCACATTGATGACTGACTCTGTGGAAGCAACAGCAACACAAACCAAGATGGCAGGACAGTGAATGACAGTTTCATATTGCCAGGATTCAGCTTGCTCAATTTTTAAATTTGCATATAGGCAAATTCTGAGCAGGCAGAGGCCTAAACATTAACAACAGATTTATACTGTTCATTTCAAACACCTACGCTGATGACCGTTTTTAACTTTATGGCCATTTAATTTCTTATACATCTACTCCAGAAAGTCAAACTAACCTTTAAATTTTGGAAATATTAAAAATTTAAGCACAAACCAAATACCATTAATAAACCAGCCTAACAAGGAAGCAACTCCAGAGACAAGCAACAGCTGCTCCTGAGCCAGAACTTTCTTCCATTTTTCCTTCTAAATGATAAGGGATTTAGCATTTCTTAGATATTAAACCAACACTTCCCTTGAGTAAAACTGATACTCACATTTACTACTACTACGACTACTGAACCCAATATTGAAATAACCTATTAAGTTCTTAAAACATGGTTATATACTCACGAGCTTATACCATATATATATATATATATAAAAAACGCATCAATGCAGAGGATACAAATTGATATATGAAAAAAATGAATATATATTATTTTAACTTTTCTTTCTCTTATCATACTGCTTGTTTGTCACTAAGCATGCAATTGTGCATTAAACGTGACATACAAAGCCATAAGAACTTCCATTCCTCTTTTCTGGCAAAAACACAGATCTTGTCCTCTTAAGTGAAAGATCCCTTTAACTGCTGTAGTTTTGGGATCCACTCCTGTGCATTTGAATGGCCTGTTTCTTTCTCTGAAAAAAATATAGCCTCTGAATCACAGGCAAAAAGCATTTGATTTCAGTGCAGTAGTGAAGCTAAAGACGCAGCAATGTCACTAGGTATGAGCAATGCCCTTTTTCATCGAGACGGAGTGCAGTAGAAAACTTGAGCCACCATAAAAATCAGACATAAAATATAATACAGAATGCCACCTAAGTTTTGTTATGTTAAGGTTTGTGATTTTATGTGCTGCTTACTCACTATTTCTAGAATGTTTTTAAGTACATCAGACTAACTCAGTCAAGAATGGTTCCAGCTTACTGGTAAGACAACCATAAAAGTTCATTCAGAAATAAATCGGGATAGCTATATGTAGTATCTTTAAGATTTACTAGGATGATTAGATGTTAAAAATATAAACACAACCCTTTAAAGTGACAAGTCCAACATTAGTCCATATTGCTACAGTCTGAGGAAGATTTTAATACTCAGCTACTGGCTAAAAAAAATGTATTTCCCCATCATTTGCTCCCACACTTGAAAAAACATACACAGCCGGCAAAGGCTGACACTCCTTGTTTTTAACAGTACTCCAAACCTTAAAATTAAGTGTTAGGAGTATTCTGAACAAAATAAAACTCTTAGGCCATGAATAGATTCCACCTCTATGTCAGTAAAAGAGGTCACCAGCCATGACCTGGATATTACTACTGCACACAGCTCTAATGGGTGGGGGATGGATCTTGTGAGAGGAAAATCTGACTAGCTGAGCTTCCAACTGCTTTCAGCAAGATTTAATCAATTTGCCTGTAGCAGATCTGATATGATCCTTGCCTTCAAAGGACCTTTGGAGCAGTAAACTCCGGCATGCAGATCCACCCTATACTCTTAAGGGTTTTTTTTTTTTTCTCTTAACGACTTAAGATGTTAGACAATGTAGGACTGAAGTAAGACTAGACAGATAGATGTTATTTAATCAAGACAAGTAATGGAGCTCTAAACAACATGGGCCTCATTTTGACAGTAGTTAAGTAGCTAAGTTGGGCTAACAGGAATAACCTCTTCCGTAAAAAGCACTGGTAATAAGATATATCAGTGTTGCATGAGCCATGACTATTCAACAACAGCATTAGAAAAACTAGCTTAAGGTAGGTGTTTCTGTTCAAGGAATACATTAATAGGTGAAAAAATAATAAAATAGGAACTTCAGACTGTGATAGTGCTTCTCCTGTGTTGTACATATGTTTCCATGGAAGTTCCCATTTGCAGATACACTGAAACATCTCTAAAACATAGATAGTTAAGAAAGATATCCTCCCAAAGATTGGCCAATTGATAGCAATTTGTGATGTATAATTAAAAGACAGAAAGGTAGCCATACAAAAAAAACAGTCATTTCCAAATAGAGCATCTCTCAACCATCTAGCAAGGGCAATTACTGAAGTTTCCATCTTAAATGAGTCGTTTGGTTGGTTGTGTTTTTAGGTAAGAGAGTCATTATGCACCAGTGTCAAAAAGCAGATAAACATTATATAAACACTATTTAACACAATGAGTAGCTTTGCTCTTTACAAGTATGGCTGCTGCTTTGATTTCTCTCCAACATTTCTCCTGAAGATTTTATTCAGTTAAAAGCTTGTATCAAAACATTGTTTCAGCAGATGTTGAAATGTAAGGGATCAAAGAAGGGAACGTGGCCAGATCTTGCACTCTTAACAAACAAACAAAAAACTTTAGACAATCAGAGACTGGTATTTTCGAAAACCTCATGAGCTTTCTGTTATAAGGCCTGAACATCTGACCAGTACATAGCACGAACTGTGTATTTACAGCTCATCTTCAGTCTGCGACATATAGTAGGTAATTAGTCATTGTGGTCCTAACCTTTAAAGATTTTAAGCATCTGCTAGTTAGCACAAGAGCTGTTAACAACAGTAAGCACTATAAAATCTCAGCACATCCATGAAACCTTGAATGAAAAGCCAGTACTGTAGTCTATTACTTTATTGTAGTGTTATGTTTTGACTATGTTGATTAGTCTTGTACTTTTTGCTTATTTACGTATCATTTTTATTTTAACTCTTTAAACAAATATTCCATGATTTGGACAACTCGCATCCATACAAAAAGGGTAGGAAAGTAATAACAAGAAATAATCCATGATGTTGACAGGCAGATACCCATCAATGCTATTATGTTTATCTGCATATAGGTTCTCAGTTACTTCATAGCTAAACATCATAACTTTGGGGGAGTTTCTACTACAGGTAATACTTGCAAAGTACATTCCCCAAAAGGAGCACCTAAACACACAAATAAGGAACATCTTAGTCAACTGTCAGATCTCAACAAACATGCTGAAATTAATGGCTGCTCTAGCTGCTTACATATTTTGCAAAGCAAAACGCAGTAACTTGAAATCCTCTGGAAAACACCATTCTACCAATCACTTTGCTTGTAGGAAATCTGTTGATTATGAAATAGGGTTGTTTACATAATTTTGTCTAATTTTATTTTCATTTCCCTGATATCTCTACTTGTTCGTTTTATTCATAAAGTTTCAAAGAAGATGAATTACCTTTAAGCATTTGATAAAATTCTGTTCACATACGAATTTCACAGAAAACGTCATGCAATAAGATCAGTCCGTTTTTAAAAGTCTAATTAAAGCCATCAGAAAGAAAGGACCTGGGGGTAGGAAGAGCAGTTAATAGATGTTTCTTGTCAGAAATTATGAAACGTGTTTTAGCAATGTGATTAAACATATCCATTGAATCCATCGTGTCATACTAACTTTCATTATTCGCCAGTTCAATCTATGGGAAGGATAAGTATTTCTCCATTTCTTGTAGTCATGAAGCTGCTACACCTATGGTGACATAAGATCAGAAGCTCCTCTAAATTAGAAGAGGCCAGTTTTACGTCTCTCTAAAGCGCGTAGATTAGCCTCCTCATCGCTCACCTCCAGCCTTCCTAAGAAATCTCTCAGACTTCCTTGTTAACCCAGGATGGAAAACTGGATGCAGAGCCTTTCTGGGTGACAAGGTGCTGTAGTCGCGTGCTACATATGCCTACCACACTATGCCAGGAGCCTGAAAGACGACTTAGTCCTCTGACCAAGTTATGCACTAATACACATGACTTGCCTTACCATGAGCTCTTCAAACAGAGATCAAAAAGTAAAAAGCTGGTTTTGCTACTACCACATTTCAGAATAAAATAACTTGGGTTATTTCCAAACACGGCCTCAGGTCTGTATTTGCAAAACAGAGACAGATCCTCAGTGAAAGTCCTGCGTCAACGTGCTTATGCTCAAGAGTAAGCTTTGGATAATATATAAATAATTATATTGACATACTGGCTGCTCCTATTCACCTGTCAGGGTTCTGGACTCGTTGTGAGATGCTTTACTCTGCTTGCACGCTGTACAGGACGCCTGACTCGGTTGTGGGTTCCAGTCTAGGAGACAAAGCCCTGAACGCTTCCCATCCTAATACTGTTGCTCTCAACACTGGTTTCATTTGACTCTGGGACCATTTAGTGGTTGCCCATAGCAGCAGCAGGACTGCACTCAGAAGCGTTGGGATGGTGAGCCCCTCGGAAAATAGCTGGGGGAAATGAAGTAAAGGACCTCACGGGGCTTCTGGCTCCTCCTGCTGTGAGGAGAGACACACGTAGATGCTGGAGAACAAGCACACACACCTGTTGCTGCATGGCAAAGCAGCACTGAGCACTGTGTGTTTTATGAGCCTTGAGGTTGTCAAGACAATTCTGGACAATTTTGATCTCATTTAAAGCCAAAGCAGAAACAGAAATTTTGCAAAATGTAAACACTAAAGCAATAATAATTCAAGTACTTAAATAATAATCTGAGTGTCATGAGGAAACTTCACATTTAATTTTATGTATGATATGGAGACTAAGTTTGTTACTGGGTATCTATTAATCTTTCTATGAGATTTGCTAATATTTTTGCAATGCCCTGTGGACAGTGATAAATCACTGCAATTAAGATAGGGCTAAATGAATCTTGTGACTTTATTTTTCGTCTATCTCACTTGCTTTTGATGATCAGCTTTTAAATTTGGGGTGATGGCAGAGAATAGGTAATGTCACAGCACAAAAATCCTGTATAACTAGATGTTGTCTTTAATGTCATTTGCAATGTGTGAGTTCATTATGTCTGATTTCTGTTGCCTGCTCCTTACAGAGCCAGCCTCTCTTGCTGGCTGATTCATCCCAAAAGCTACCTGCAGCCGTACCAGAGACTCCTGAAACTCTAGGAAACTGCTCTCTACGAATCACCAGCATCCACTAACCAACAGCCACTAAATCAGGGAGAGCTGATATGCCACACTGGCCACAGTGTCACTCCTGAAGATGTTTCCAGTCTCTTCCAGGGACTAGGTTCATGCAGTCTTGTCCCCTCCTGGAGTCGAAATCAACAGTGAGGCTCTATAGCCAGTACTAATGGTAACTTCAGTCTACATCTAATCAGAGGGTATTACAGGAGAGTAGTCTGCCCAAAGACCTGAATACAAACCTGTTAATTGGCACCCTAAATATTGAAAAGTACATTTTCATAGTTTTCAGACTGTTGGCTCTCCTCTCCAGCATATGCATACTACAATCTGATCCACGTACCCACCTTTAAAAGTGCCACTGACACTTTCAGAGACTGTCCCAGAATTTCATGAAAGTCTGCTCACCTCTTCACACTTTGATTGTCCTTTGATGGACTACAGACAGCCATTATTAGCTTATCAGCCATGATCTGTTTACCATCTCCCACTAATAGTTTGACAAATATAAGAATTAGATGTTGTCTTTTTCAAGCCTGCATTTTTACCACTGTTTTGGTTGAAATCCCTGTTTCTTATTTGCTTATAGGATACTGAAAAAAAGCTACAACAAAGGCAATCCTAGTTTTGTTTTGCCTGTTGTTCTAACACATGCAAAAGATCTGCAGATCTGCAAAAGCTGTCACTGGCAGGTCAACTCCTGACAGAGCTCTCAAGACAGCTTTCTTTACCTAAGAATAAAAATCAAAAAACAGCCTCCGCCCACTTCCTTATTTTGCATCTCTTTTTTCTATTCACATATTTTTGTATTATATCTTCTTAATAATTCCAAGCAGTAGCTACATATCAGCAAAGAATATATATCATTGGGAAATACAAGCAAGTATTCACAAGCAACACTACAGTTGAAAAATAGTCCAAGGTAAGAATAATACATTACATATCCAGAACACCTTATTTGTGATACATTTTCTTTGTATTACACCATGTTTTGTTCAGGTATAAAAACATCTGTTGGTTGATATATCACACTCCTCAGCTACAAACAATTTCAAAACCCAAGCCGTATTAAACCTGAAAAAGAGAGGAAAAAAATCTACCAAAACAAACAAACAAACAAACAAACAAAAAGCAAGTCCATCTTTCTCAAGGTCCATTACAACCAAATCATTCCTGTCTTGATGGTTACGAACAAAACATTCTCTTACTATCTCTCCTGAATGAACTCTTCAGTGAACTTTCAATATGTATGGGGTCAAAATCTTGTGCACCTACTGCTGATATTCTGACTTGAATGTTACACCTACTTTTCAGAGCAATAACACCAATAAATGAGTTTTAGAAAGGCTGACAACATAAATCCTGAAAAAGTAAGTCCAGGCATACAAAGACATGAAAGAGTCACTGGTGGTGGTGGGGTTTTGTTTGTTTCATATTCTGAAGTATTTCAGATTACTTCAGATTATTTTCAGATTGTCCATTAACAATTTTAAAACAGGAGAATGACTAAATTTACACACACACACACAAAATCAAAGTCCAGTATGCATATCAGGTGTCAAAACGCAGCCCAAAACTAAACGGCATGGATGGGCAAATTTGATGAGTGGTTGTACATATATTATGACCTTTTGAAGAAAGAAGATGATAAGTAATAATATGCTAAATAATACACAAACCAGTGTATGGCTTAGTGATTTTTTAGCTTCTGGAGTATGTATGTTTATATGTGTGCATATATACACATTTGCTGCTATTTTAGTTTTGTTCATACAGGCAATAGTATCTTGAGAACTTATTAGAAGTGAGTTAAGTGCTTTTGCCTTCCTAAATGTCATGATTTGATATTTAATAAATGCCAAGAAATCTCACCAGATGTCAAGCGTGCTGCTGGCTGACTTTGCACTGGCTCTTTAACACATAACCCTTACTCTGTGGTAACTCTGTGCTTGTCTACCCAACACGTAATGTATTTTTGATGAATTAAGAGAATAGTTGTAAAACATCAGAAATGAGTGACATGTCTAGATCACTCTAGTGCTAAACAATAGGTTACTACTTTATTGAAAAATAGTCTACTGACTGAGAAAGCTTAAATTCTTGACTAAATCAGCTAGCTACTTAAAAACCAACTAACCTGAGACAGAGCTCCTACAAAATGTTAGCAGTTAATTTCTCAGTTATATGCAACTTCAACTAAAATTTCTGCACCAAACACTATGTTGAAGCATAGGACCTAAAGAAGTAAACTTTGCCCATTAGCAGTCTTACTGTTTGAACAAAAAGGCAGTAGGAGATCTCAGGTATGATCTTGTTAGTTACAAGGAATTTCAATAAACAATTTCTGTTCTCTCTTATGGTTCTCACACTTCACACAAAACATGTTATATTAAAATCAAACCGTTATAGTGTATTGGGTGTACGTGGTAAAAGTTTGGTAGCAGGGGGGCCACAGGGGTGGCTTCTGTGAGAAGATTCCAGAAGCTGCCCCACGTCAGATCAGAGCCAGCTCCAGCTGGCTCCAAAAGGGACGCACCGCTGGCCAGACCTGAACCAATGAGCGATGTTGTTTGCGCCTCCGTGAGAGCAGATTTAAGAAGGGGAAAAAACTGCTGCGCAACAGCAGCTGGGAGTGAGAGGAGTGAGGAACAGCCCTGCAGACACCAAGGGCAGTGAAGAAAGAGGGGGAGGAGGTGCTCCAGGTGCCGGAGCAGAAGTTCCCCTGCAGCCTGTGGTGAGGCCCATGGTGGAGCAGGCTGTCCCCCTGCAGCCCATGGTGTACCACGGTGGAGCAGATCTCCACGCTGCAGCCCATGGAGGAGCCCACGGTGGAGCAGGTGGATCTGGCCTGAAGGAGGCTGCAGCCCATGGAGAGCCCCCGCAGGAGCAGGCTCCGGGCCGGACCTGTAGCCCGTGGAGAGGAGCCCACGCAGGAGCAGGTGATCC
>VXAL01012522.1:29317-52425 GCA_013399475.1 Chauna torquata
AGCGGTTGTGGTAGAGGTTGGCTGTTTAGCTGGGCAAAACCACCACATCTAGAAAGGAAGCTGTACTGTGAAGCATGACATCCCATGCCCGTCTTACAAACACACACAAAAAAACAAATAGTGCCAATACACGCAACTTTATGGGAATACCCATACTGAGTAGAATTTGATTTTCATTCATTAACTTCGAATTTTTGTCTTGCCTAGCAGAATACTAAAATATCAGAGTCTGGACAGATTCCTCACAGAAAGGTTATTAGTATTTACAGTTTTGAAGAACATCTTTCTGATGCTCTAGGCTAGCGATTCATACCAGCAATAGCCTGCAAAATGGGTCATGTGGCTCACAGCTGTCTGTGCCACCATACCAAACGTTAAGATTTAGAGTCCATCAATTCATATGGCTAATTATAAATATTTTTAAGAATTTAAGGGACTTATTTTTTCAAAACCAGGAAACAATTGTATAATCATTTTTTTTAAAATTACTGCTCCTCACAACAATAATGAAAAAGTCTAGTAAATATTAGATAATGTTTTAATACGTCTTTGGTTTTGGTTTGGTTTACTCTGTTAGGAATCTAGAAGAAATACAAAATCTAAGGAATTAGGAAGCAATTGATTAACTAGTCTGTTTAATTTATTATCAAGCAAGAGTTACTTTCATTTGCATCTTAGCTAGAAAAAGGAATGCATTTGCTTAGAGTACTCCAAGGAAATCTCAGCTCCTTCAAGGCAATTACATGTATATTTGTTTAAATTATGGGGGCATTAAAAATGCTGTGTTATTTGCCAGTTTTTTTAAATAATATGTAACAGATGCTTCAAAATTGGTTGTTCTGTTTACTTGAAATAAACAAGTATATTTTTATTTCATGTATTTACAAGAATGCACGCACATCAGAGATGTATTCTGTGCATGTTTCCTCATTCATTTCTCAAGTTGCCTAGGCTACATCTGGACTGTCAGGATGACTTTTTCCTTTTTAATTGCTACTTTTATTACAGTAGGGACAAGATTCCTGATAACCAGTCTTGGGCTGAAACTAGCAATGAGAAGCGTTTGGATTTTTTCCATGTCTTCTCTGAGGATTTTCTCACTGAATGTGTTCTTGTATTGGAAGTTTGGTGGGGCAGGTTCCATTTTGACCATTTACATGTGTCAGTTATTAATACCAGCCAAATACTGGAGATAGAATTACTTAAAGATGGATGGGAGTTTCCACATTTAGATTCTTTGCCAGTAATTGTGATCCGTATTTGTCTATCTAAAAATATTGGGATAACTCTTCCTTCCTTGGCTATAGGTACTTATTTCAAGGGAAATTTATTAGCATACATTAATCTTTTACAATTCTTCTGCATAGCTTAGCTATATCTCCTCATTTATACTTATTAACTAAATTTATTAACTTTTATATTTATTTTATGTAAGGTAAAGTATTGTGTTCATGGCATCCCCTTCTAGTTGCTTCCTACATTTTAGGCACTTAAATTTTTTTTGAGTATCTAGATTAAAGTAACTGAGAAGAAAGAGATTTTTGTTTGCTTGCTCCTTCATTTACAGGAGGGTGGTCTATGTTAAGCTGAGGCAACACAATGAGATCATTCATGCTCCAAGGTGACTTCCTGCCATGGAGGCAGGAAACAAGCCAGGACACAAAAAGCCCTGAAAGTCTTTTCCTGGGGTCTGTGGACTTTGATTAACCCAATGCCAGAGAGCCATAATTTATGATAATCTGAGTGCAAACAGAAGGTGGTCTACATATGTCACACTACTATCCTTATTCCTCTTCATTATTGATGACAATGATATTAACCTCTCCCATCAGCAGGGTTAAATCTTACCACCTACACACCTATACCACTGCAAGTTATAATAATAATTCTCTTATTCCCACTTTAGGTAGGCCTTTCTTATGAAGTTTTAAATTCCATTTCACTCTACCAGTGAAATTAACATTTATATAGCTGACCCACACTTTTGATACCTTTTTAAACTATACATTCAACGAATAACAAATCTAGAAATGTTATTTTATGCCACTGTAAAAATGTAAGCAACCCAAATAAAAGTTCATTTTCAGTGAGTATTCTTTTCTTTACTTTTCTTACAGAAACACCAAACTGCCTTCCTTTTATCTGCCCTAGTGAAAACTCAAAAGTATATCCTGTAAATGAATAGGCAGAGGCTGTTGGAGCTAACAGACCTTGTTCCACAACTAACAACTCCATTTGGGATTTTTTTTTTTTTGCCAAGAGGTTCCCATCGCACAGAATAAAGAGCCCTTGCCTAAGTGTATCCAGAATGATTACTTGCATATGGTATAGAAAGAGAGTAGAATTGATTTCAAAGGAAATCCTTTCTCAATCTTCCTAGGTTTGGGTGACTAGGGAAAAGAGATGGCATATCACTACTAGATTACAAGGAAAGATATTCCGGATGCATGCCTAATGACTTTGTACTGATTTATGCTGATTTATTGTGAGAACTTTAATTACAAGAGTTGATAAAATTTGAAATTATGATGAATAATAGCAGAAGTTACTTTTTAAAAACCATCTGCAACCCTTGCGCTTCTGCCCACAAAGTTCAGTTTCTAACCTCTCTACAGACATCCTGCCTGTGTTCATCATAGCAATGTATTCTGTTTCAGCATTACATGCTGTCTCTAATATTCTCCGATATGAATTCTGCTCCACAGAGTGTACCCAAACCCCAGATCTTCTACATGGGAGGAGCAAGGAGAGGAATCCCCTTCCATGTGGAACAATTTGAACTGCTAGAGGAATAAGGGAGTTCCATTCATTTTTTCTTTGCACCAGAGCCTCCCTGACATTTTCCATAGAGCAGATCTGTGTGGATCAGTATCCCCTTTTCTTCCTCATGTCAAATGATTGTCTTTACGCAAGTTCAAAAGGAACGTCACTTTCTGTGGGAGAAGTACTGCGACAGCATCAGCTGAAGTAGTTTTGAAGTTACTGGCACTGCGATAAGAACGGACGCAGCAGCGACGGGACGATGCAGAACAGATGTTACCCCCGGCACCAGGCTGTCATGAGGCAGCAGCCAGAGACGCCTTTCCTTCTATGCTGATGGTAGACTGACAATGAATGAATGATATGGACACAAGCTGCCAAGAGGGGTGCAAATAGACAGGGTACTCATTAAATAAAGTAATGGTGATACTGATAGCACCCTGCAGTGAGTCATCATATAGATAAATGACCAGATATGGGGGCTGACAGATGGTGAATGACGCTCATATAATTGAAAAGTACATTTGAAGCCTGCCGAGAATGTTCCAGCCGCAATTTAATGATTTCATTCAGTTTTGAGGAACAATAAATGTTTTTTCATAAATTTCACATTTGCTTTTACATTTTTTCACATGAATGTTATAGATGCCATTGTATATAATTCACAGTTGTTACTTCTTCCTAAAACCATTTTCATTCTCTAAAAGGAACTATCAAATAAATTTTTAGGAAATTTCATTATTACATTCTGTAAATGTATAAAGCTTTGCAGTGATCATAGTTCTAAATGTAACCAAAATAAATTTAAACAAATTTCAATTAATGCTGCTATTCTCAAAAGATAATTCATTGTCTGTTTCCCCCAAACATTCTGTCAACTATATAAAAAATAAAGCCAGCAGAGCCAGAGCATTTACTAATCAACAAGAGAAATTATACTATCCATTTTGCTTAGGGCAGTTGAACAAATCAATATCACTTTATCAAAGGTGCTTGGATCTGTCTTCTAGATTAAATGTACTATAAATATTAAAATGCTTGCTTAAATAAACTTTAAATTATACTTCAGCTTTTTCCCTAAGAAATTATTTATGCAATTACAGTATGCAAGGAAAATGCATGTTGCAGAATCAGAAGGGATTTCATGTGAACAAAGAAATAGAAAATGACTCATAATATTCTAGGCTGATGGAGGGTTTGTTTGTTTTCCTTCAAAGAAAGAATGGGTTTTCAATATATGAATAGAGAAAGAGAACTCGCCATTCAGCTTGTAATGGAGGCTTTGCACAAGGATAACATAGTGACTAGGGTCAGAACAACTTAGTAAGAGTTGTTTTTACTTGGGTGGTTTGGATTTTTTGGTAAAGATCACGGCTCATTTATTCTTGAATCTTCAGTCTGTGCAGACCTGGTCTGTCTGCCAAGAGTCTTTCTACTGCTGTACATGAGTTTTGGAACTTGGTGTTTATTCCCTTCATCATTCAGCAAGAAAAATTTCCCTGAAATAGCTCAGAACTGGCACTCTTTTCCCAATTCATTCATTTACACAGTTGTTTTTTCCCATGAATAACTTAGTGTGCTCAAAACCTATGGGTGGTTTTTGTAAGACTGGTTTAGAAAACATCTGACTTCAACACGTAAACAAAAAAGTTTCAAGTTTTAGATAACTTTCATGCATTCTTTTTACTGGTACCTGTATCTGTCCATCTTAGTCTAGTGAGAGGTGGATTTTGCTGTCTCCAGGATTTAGTCACTTACCATAATGCTGTCTTGTGAATTTCCAGATAATGCCACATAAGTCTTACAAGGCCAGAATTCACTAAGAATGGAATAACTGCAGTATCAGAAACACCACTCTAAATTGTACATTTTTACCAAACCACCAAGTTAGCAGCATAGCCAAGTGAGGAGTCATGCCTTTCCTCCTTGAAAAAAAAACAGCAGTATAATACAGTAGGAAAGCAGTACAAAAACATTTAAAAATCACCAGTGGATTTTATAGTGTTGTTTTGATCAGACTGAGTGGAGTGCAATGATAAAGATAAACAAGGACAGAAACCCAAACGCAAAAAGCTTTATAGAGAGTGGATATCTAAAGGGTGTATCTGATTTATAATCGGAGTTCTGTGCCTTGTCAAACAGTAAAATATGATTCAATTGGATTATGTAGTTGAAACTGAGTACAAAATGAATGATGAGGTGATGTGTGAGCAGGTATATGGTAAACTAAATAAATGTCCACACATGTAGCCATTCAGAGAGTATTCACATTTCCGTCCATTCATCAAATGCACAGAGATACAGTCTCACTAATGAGAGAATCCCATTCCTCATCAGATAAGCAACTGCACTGAAGAAGTTACTTGAAGCGGGGTTATTGAGATTTGAGATGTCTGCTTATTTGCCTCAGTCACATTATGCTGAGTTCTTCTCTGATGGGAATGACAATCATTTTAGGAATAAAATAGTAACTAAAGGATAGCAAATGACGGAGAGGACAATGCGTTCTCTACAGATTTCTGAGCAATGACTTATAGTTGACAGTTCAGAAATATATAGTAATTAATATTTTGTGATTTGCCAATATCTGTCCGCATTGTCATAAATAACCTCATAAATTGTTAAACTCAGTGTTTCTTTTCTTGAAAACAGAAAAAGACAGACAGCGATCTGGGGAGTTTGTCGATTATTTCCAACTACTCTATGAGTTGTGCTTAGGAAGAACAGCAAAGGCAAAGCAATACACAATAATGTAAATAATGAATGTACCTGGCTGGTGGACAACAAATGCAGATAAATGTAGACTAATGAGTTTGGATTAAAAAAAAAAAAAAAAAAGCGTGTAACTTCTAAATGGAAAACAAGCATCAGGGCAATGACCTAAAAATAGATTTGGGAACTATTATAATCAAATTCTTGAACTTTGTAGCCCATTAGGTGGCTAAATTGAGAAATATAAATGAGATGCTCGGATGAAGCTAAAAGTGCACAATATAAATCAAAGTATAAACCTAATTTAGTTAATGAAGCTTCATTCATACCACTAAATATACTAGTTATCACTCAGAGACAGGATCCCAAATCAACCCCTAGATATGACAGTCTTTAAAGACGGTTGACAACAATTAGCTTTCTGAATCTGTATTTAGACCAAAGGGCAGGAGACTTAATTTCAAGAGTGATAAGCACATGGCAGCTTCGATTCAAGTAAAATCAGATGCCTACTTCTATAGTCAGTAAGAACAATGCACACAAAAAATTATATTCCCCAATGTTTTAAGACAGAGATCCAGATTTTATAGTGAAGCAGCTCAGTGCAAATTTGGAGTAATCAACATGGCTACACTTTGAATGAACTCACAGCAGATTTCTAGAGGTGACTGTGGGCAAAGAACTATCCTGATATCTTTGTTACTAGGTAATGTTGCTTTGTGTTTTCTTCAGTATCACCTCAAGCTAGTCTTAAACATAACCAAACCACTGGTTTTATGTATTGATATATATGTGTGTGCGCGCGTGTGTGTATACACACTGTACATACTATGCCATATGAAAATTATATATGTATTATATGTATATATGTATTGTATTAAAAAATGGTGAGTTTAGAATAATGGTTTTGTTGAAAGCTGTTCCTTTTTTCAATGCATATGCACCAAATATTGTCATCAAACCATTTTCATAAAAGAACTATTTGTGAGCTGTAATCTAAGTACTTTTCACATGTAACTGGCCTTTGATATATTTTTACTCTAAGGTTTTAATAGCTTAACCATTCTTAACAAAATTGGTAACAAGTGAGGAAAATACCAGGATATAGTTAAGAACAACTAAAAAGTAAATGTTACTTCTTTTGTGTATCAGTCAATAAGGTCTTACATTACAGACCTGTCAGAACTTTCCTAAAATATTAGTAGGTTACACTAACCACGAGTCTCACAAACACAACTTTATCCAAGACCAGTCTGAAGAGGAATTTTCCCAATCAAAACAATCCCTGCTCTCTGAATTGCTCTTTCCCAAAGCAACTCACTCTGAAATTCCCAAGTCCAATATGTATCTTACCTTCTCCCAGAAGAGAATCTGCAGGATTTTCTTCCAAGAGAAAGGGATTATTCACTGAGCTGCCTGCAGCTCTCACTTTTGAAACCTATCTTCTGTTACCACCAATCATCTCACCCTCTTTGAGTCTCTTATCTGAGAAGATATGGTCTTCAATTAATCACCCTGCCACCAGCTGGGTATGTGAAATCATTTGGTTGGAGAATATCTGCAGCTTTTTCAACAAAATACTCCTGAGCTCACTGAGCTTCTGTGTTGGTTAATATAATTATTTGACTTTATTCCCCAAGATAGTTCATCTTCTTACAGTAGCCAGATTCCACATTTATCAGTTTGTATAGCCATGACAAATGTTAATTTCTTTCTACACAGGCAAAAAATTATTTGCGTTCCAAGCTGTAAGTCCTCATACAGGAGCTGGAGGCTTCTAGCACACAATGGTGCCATTTAAAGATAAAGCCGGAGGTGTGTAAGTAAGGTGGATGCCATTCAGGCTAGTAAGAGACAGTAGGGAGCAGGATATTGTCTAGAGCAAAATTACTATGTTAAAAACCGAAATAGTTTGTAAATATTTATCATAAGAGTTTGCCAAATTGATAAAATTCCATTTACATCTGCATATAGTCACTGTAGAAGTTGTATATATATATAGGTGCATATCCTGAACTATCAGATAATATCCTCTAACATGGAATCCGCTTCAATTCCCATCCATCTATAAATGTCACAGCATATTAATCACTGAGACTGCAAACAGCAATCATATCCCTGATGGGACATCTGGCACAACAGACAGGCAGGCGTACTTACATTCAGTCGCTGAGACCTCAGCACATTACATCCGAAGCTTTGGATTTTGAAAGTACTTTTGTTTAAATGCAGCCCTTTTTGGTAATGATTATATGTTAAAGCATAATAAAGGAGTGTCATTATAGTTCCAATATGGACATGAAGTACACTATGCGGAAATATTAAAAGTATTCATCTCTAAATGTCGCTCAACTACAAAGCTCAATGATTACACAGACTTGCCCAAACAGCAACGTAGGGAGCAATACAAAATCTTCATATTGGACTTACTTTGAAAACCATCTGGAGATCACAAAACCACATTGCAACCATCGTCTGACTCTCACCACATAGTAACTGGAAAGCTCTGTGGACAGCAACACAATTTAAAACAGAATGTATTTGTTCAAACAGTAATGAGAGCAGAAAAGGGTAGATGGTAGACTGGTCCTCCAAAAAGGTATACATCTTCTCTAACCCACTGACACTTGGAGAAAAAGATAAAGCTTTAGAAGGACATCTGCAGAAACTATAGTTACCTATTCTGTATGCTGTAACTGTGACCAAGCAAAATTCTTTAAACGCATACTTAGCTTTCCACTTGAATAAACCATTGACTGACTTCTATTGACTTCACTTACATAGTTGATGTTAAGAATACACACATTTGCTTTGCTGGATTCTTTATTCAATTCTTCTTCCTTATCATAAATCTCTGTACATAACTGCCAATTTTTTTAATTGGATTAAAACCAGGCAATTAAAGTAGCAAAGCAACAGTCTCATCCATTTAACGGCCATTATTATCAATGGAGAAATGAATTCTCCCTTTTTTTCAATATAAACATCTCCTTTAGTAGTCATATTACATGATCAGGCATTACTGAGATTTAATGCGAGTTCTGCTATTGATTTCAGCAGGGGCAGACCAATGGTGAGAAAAGGAAACAAACAGGAATGCTCTGTAAGTAGTGGACAAAATTTCATGCTGAAATCAATGAGGTCATACATGGTATAAAGCCAAAACAGAATTTAGACTGTATAATTTTGAGTAATTAGAAGTACCTAGACTTGCATGGTATCAGTCTTCTATTGATTTTGTTATTGCCTTACGATGCGTGTTTCAATGGCAATTATATATTCTGGCAACCTTTTTTTTCCTCCTCTCTCAGCATCTAAATTGTTGCTTCCTGATTAGTCAACAAGAAAAATCAATACTCTATACATTGCACTTCCAAGCTTTAATTCAATTACCATCTGTGAACTAATAAAACATTGATTTAGCTGTGTCAGTAAATAGAAGGCAAATTTTTATACTACAATCTTTCCTTGTCATTAAAGGTTATATTTTAGTTCATTCACCACAAGTCTAACTCTTTACTGTAGCTGGGAAAAAAAGAAAAAAAAAAAACCAACACCCTGCTTTCAACTTTAATTTCATTTAATTAGAAACTTGTAAGACCTTTTACATCCTTTTGTGCATTTCCCGTCACTCATGCCTTGCTATTGCAGAAATACTTCCTACACAATATTCCAAATTGCTTTTTTCCAGTGTGATTTTAATAGACTGAAACAACAAAGAACAATTCCTTTTTCTTCAGAAATTGCCAGAAATTATCTTCCATCATTCCAGTCCTATTGGCATAGACTTCCTCCCCATTTAATAGCTATCCTATCCATCCAACTAAGGCAAAGTCTTCTAAGTGGTTTTTTAAAAGTCCCTAACAAGGTATTGTTTTTTCCTCTTCCATGAGCTTCCCTGCAACTAATTATAGTAATTGTGCTTGCTCTAAGCCTATTGCTAAATGCCAAATAATTCTATCTTAAAAACAGCTACTCACAGTTTTGAGAAAATATAAGGTTAACTCTTACTTACCATCTCTGTGGAAGCAATTACCAAATGGTAACTCCACTATTTTTATTACCTTTGCCTGTACCTAGAGATATCATGGTTGAAAAGAGTAGAACTATCATAATGATCAACATTATTACCATAGTACTACTATTAAAAAAAAAGAGTATAAACCAAATAGTTGAAAGCAAAACTGCAGGGATCTTTAACACCTTGCTTTAAGAGACTGTTAAAAATTTGAGAGCGAGTGCCCTGGGGGAGGACCTGGCTATCTTGCCTCCCATTTTAGTGACCCCTTATGATAGCTAAAGCAGGAAATATATAGGTAAACATTCTTTATGTTAGTTAACTGCCTTAGGCAGACTGAATACTGTTAATATACTGTAACAGGGCTAGGGTCTGTAATGTATAAATAATTCATAAAAATAAAAAAAAAAACACAATGGTAATAGTTAAGTCAGTTACCTAGAAAAGGCACATGAGAAGCTTCCTTCAAAGAGGCAAGTTATCACTGAACAGAAACAGTCCTAAACCTGGATTAAATTGCCCTATTCCTTCCTTTTCACCAAATGTTCATCAAATCATATAATATCCTGAGTTGGGAGGGACCCACAAGGACCACCAATTCTAACTCCCAGCTCCACACAGGACCACCCAAAAATCAGACCAGATGTCTGAGAGCGTTGTCCAAACGCTTCTTGAACTCCAGCAGGCTCGGTGCCATGACCATTGCCCTGGGGAGCCTGTTCCAGTGCCCGACCACCCTCTCAGTGAAGAACCTTTTGTTAACATCCAGCCTGAACCTCCCCTGTCACAGCTCCATGCCGTTCCCTTGGGTCCTGTCGCTGTCACCAGAGAAAAGAGGTCAGCGCCTGCCCCTCATGAGGAAACTGCAGGCCACCATGAGGCCTCCCTCCCCTCATCTCCTCTTCTCTAGGCTGGACAAACTAAGTGACCTCAGCCGCTCCTCATACGTCTTGCCCTCTAGACCCTTCACCATCCCTGTAGCCCTGCTTTGGACACTCTCTGATAGTTTCATGTCCTTCTTATACTGTGGCACCCAAAGCTGCACACAGTGCTGGAGGTGAAGCCGCACCAGGCAGAGCAGAGCGGGACAATCCCTTCCCTCGACCAGCCAGCAGTGCCGTGCCTGATGCACCCAGGGCACGGCTGGCCCTCCTGGCTGCCAGGGCACGCTGCTGCCTCGTGTTCAACTTGCCGTCGACCAGAACCCCCAGATCCCTTTCTGCGGGGCTGCTCTCCAGCCTCTCATCCCCCAGTCCGTACGTATAGCCAGGGTTGCCCCTTCCCAGGTGCACAATCCGGCACTTGCTCTTGTTGAGCTTCATGTGGTTGGTGATTGCCCAGCCCTCTAATTTGTCAAAGTCTCTCTGCAAGGCCTCTCTACTCTCAGAGCCAACAGCTCCTCCCAATTTAGTATCATCTGCAAACTTAGTACACCTTCAAGTCCTACATCCAAGTAATTTATGAAAATATTGAAGAGAACTGGCCCTAAAATGGAGCCCTGGGGAACCCCACCAGTGACTGGCTGCCAACCCTATTTACTATAACTGTTCAAGCCCAACCTGTCAGCCAACTGTTCACCCATCGCATTATGTTTTTATCTAGCTGTACACTTGACATCTTGTCCAGAAGGATGCTGTGAGAAATTGTTATCGAAAGCTTTACTGAAATCCCAAAAGATTACATCAACTGGCTTCCCTTGGTCAACTAGATGAGTGACCTTGTCATAAAAGAAAATTAAGTTTGTTAAGTAGGCATGTTAGCTCATGCCTCCCCTCTGAGTGCACACGAACAGTGAACAATTTGGCGTTTCATGGGAAGTGGTTTCTGTATTATACTACAACCTCAGTAATCCACGTCAGCTTTACCTAGATGTTTTAAAACTAGTCCTTTGGAGTGATTTAAATTTTTTCTCTCAAAATTCTTCAGGTACCTTTTAAGTAGCAGCTGTATTTTTTTTCATGTACTCATTCCAAATTCTGGACAATCTTATACATTTTATTTGGGTTTAATGAGTGCTTATTTTTCTTTTATTTCAAGAAACTTAAACTCTTGGATCTTTCTACAAAGCCTCTCAACTTCTGAAACAGTGCTATCAGCCTCTGGAAAGAGTGCTCTGGGTTTGCTCTGCTTGGAAGGAATTTGTTTAAGCATTGCCAGGTAATTACTTTCTCCAGTTGATATCAATATTCTTACTCCAATAACCCGTTGTATTATCAAATTACCTCAATATATTTTTCATAAATCTTGCAATTATTCATCTAGAAGAGTATTAAGAAATTATTACATGAAGGTTATACAAAGATACACAACATTTACAACACATCTTAAAAGGCTCATCATCTTAACCATAAAGAACCACCAAGATTTACTATACTGAGAGGAAATATGAGTCAAATAAAAGCTAACCAATGGTTTTACTGTATTCTTTTAATGAAAATATTCTTCTGCAAATCAGAGGTTTTTACTTGTGAAAGGAATTGAAGCAACTTCTTTTTGTAGCAGTGTTTACAGTTCTGATTAGGACCTCAATACCATTACGCTTCTCTTGCTTTCGCAATAGACTATCCTTACAGTGTTCTGCACTACGGATATTTTAAAATGAAATCTCAACCTCTTTTCTTCTGACTGTGATCTCTATTTATTTCACTGTACCCCTCTGAAAAGCCTGGTCCCAGTTCTTTCTGAGCTCTTTAGTGGAAGAGAGCAATTAGCTGTCCTCTTAGCCTTGTTTTCTCCAGGCTAAACAAAGCCCTGTCTAGAAGCTAGTGGCCCAAACATGAATGGCAGCGTGCCAGGTGCAACCTAAAGAAAACCAAGGAGAAGGAAATAATCATGTCACTGACCTGCTGGCTACAGTCTGGCTAACACGGTGCAGATGAGGCTTAGCATTCCTCCACCCCAGGGGAGCATTGCTGACTCATTTTCAAGATGTTACTCCACATTTTACACCTTCATTCCAAAAAACACTTGGCTGAAGTAGTCTGTAGGATAAAGGGACCAGAAGAGGGCACTTACACAGGTGGAGTGACTAAATTCAAAGGTTAGTGCATGCTTAAATTTTGTTTTTGAATGACACTGGATTTAAACATTGGTCCTCATGTCTTCCTGAGCACAGGTCTCCATGCACTAACAGTCAATGCAGCTACAATTAAATAACTTCATTGAAATTTTGTTCAAAGGAATCGAATATATTTCCAGACATTATACTGGAAAAAAAAATTGTGAACACTTTTCCCCCCCTGCTTTAGGTAGGTGATACAATTCAATGCATGGTTTCTACTCCCATGGCTGTCTGACAAGCTGTGGAGTGGAGTGGTGCTGCCACTAACCAGAGCTGAATCCCACATTTGCTGCTCTGGAAAATCCTATTAAAGTCAATGGTGCAGGAGCCCAGCACAATCATTTCACCACACCTTTTTTTTTTTTTTTAAATAAATATTTTTCCAAACAATTCCTATAGAATTTGCAGTCACAGAATACATCCCTCTGTATTAGGTTTCTCAGTTAGGATTTGCTTTCAATTCTCGTTTGTTTTACCTTTCTGTGGAATCTACATAAATTACCCACATCTACATTATGTAAGCCATTTTGTGACTTTTCAGTAGCATATAAGGTGCATTTTTATTTTATTTTTTGGCTAACATGATCAATTACTCTGGCCCCTGTTGACTCACTAGGTAATGATGTCTTTAGTTCTTGGGCTTTAAAATGTAGTATCTAACACTGACCTCTGTGCTTAGTCTGTTCTTTAATAAAGTACATTTTGTAGGATAAATTCACGAAGGCTTCCCTCCGTCCCAGATACAAATGAGATTATTCCTGTTGTAATTTCTGTAATAGTGCAGCACACTCACCTCCCACCAGGCAGCTTATACAAATTACTACAAACATAACGGTGAATGTTATTTTAACACTTGTTTTGGACTCCAACACAGAACTATATTACATATTTTATTAGCTCATTTACCACCTACTAAGTTATATTATTAGCTAATTCATTGAACATGATATGTGTTAGGTAGATTTGGCTACCACTTTAAAGTGACTCTTATCTGAGTCTAGTTTGCATTTTTTGTGAATCCACAGAAGTTAGTTTTTCTGTGGTTTTATAAATAAAAAATAAAACTCAGAGATGTAGGAAAGCATAAAATTAAAGGGTAGGTTCTGCCTCTATCCCTGTCACACACAATACCTTATTATAAAAGTAATTGATTTCCTCATTGCTATTGTTCAATAGCTCTGATTCACAGTCCATTAAGGTTAATGGAAGCAAAGGACCCATGAGCGAAACCTGAACTTCACTCAAGTCATTGTTAACACTAATGCTGACTCTGGGAACTGTGATTTCAGTATGTCAGTAACAGTGGCAGAATCTAACCCAGACAAATCCCTCTAGACTTGAATTTTGGTGGGACACCATCTGAAAAAAGTTCTGCTGAAAATCCTTATCGTAAAGGAAGTATCAGCTAGACTTTTAATAGGTTAGTGCTACCAAGCATTAATTGTAACGCCTTGTGTTTGTGTACACTAGCTTCAGTTCAGGTTTTCAGCAATAACCAAATCATGCATGCTACTGTTTGAAACGTGGATATTTTAGGGACCGTCACCTGTGATAGCAGGTTCTGTCTTAACAAAGCCTGAGCTCACACTATTAAAGAGCATCACATTTTTATGGCATGTGAAAGGAAACTGGAGTTTATTCTTTTTGCTATATCTTAGAGAAAGTAAGTTTTTAATAATCCCATATTGCTTTTTTCATAGTAGCTTGCAAATACGTTTTTAATAGCAGCTCTGGACTCTTTGAAGGTAGCACTGTGATCCATAAATACATTGGACACTTCCATGGTACTAAAGAGACTTAAGAAATTCAGTGAGGAGCTTAATACTATTAAAAATGAGCAACAAATAAACATGGTACAGCCACAGAAGAACTAGTTCGAGAATGGAAAACGAGGAGCAATAGTTAAGGCAGGAAGGAACCAAAAATTAATTATGAAGAGGAAGGCTGTAATAGCAACCATCAAGCAGACAACTTCTGCAATGTTACAGTAAGAGATGAAGATGTTACCATGCCATAAGAGGGAGTCAGCTTGAGGAATGACATGAGGTCAAATATATCAAAAAAGAATAAATATAAGTCTAAATAAAGTGAAAGCAACATGCTGGAAAACCAAACTGTGAGAAAGTCCAACAGTAGCTAATAAGAGTGAATTAGTTAATTAAATGGAAAGAGAAGCTGAAGACATGATAGAACAAGAGTTTGGAAGCAGTGGCAACATAAAAAAAGAGGGATCGTGCCTTTGAATGCATGAAGTGCCTTTGACTGTAGAACTGAACTAAGGAATGAACAAGTAAAAGACTAGGAATCACATTTTAATCAGGATTGGATGGGAAAAAATGTACTAAAAAACACACAAATCTAGTAGGAAATATAAGAATGAACTGAAAGGAGTAAGAGACAGAACCCATCATCATTCCTCCCATAATTTAGAGACAGAAAAAGTCCTTTTATGGCCTGTGTGGTAATGGTACCTAATTACGGTACCATGGGGTAATATCCTGACTCACATCTTAAAATAAATGTAACCTCTGTAATTTCCCACTATCATAGCCATGTTGTGCATTAGGATATTACAAATTGAGAATTACAGTGTGAGACTCAATATTCTTACCCGCTGGCCAGAATCTTAACTTTCTCACTGAGGAGGATAAATCCGTAGCTACTGGAGTTATCAGTGCCACTCCAGCTAAGCACCACTATGAAAATGTCTTCACAACGTGTTGGCAGAAATGCTGTTCTTGCTAGATTTATACCTATGTAGACAAAGATGCATAAATTAAAGAAAAAATCATGTTGATAAATCTGTGAAAGCATAACACCTGACTCGCGTTTCCAGTCTTTTGTTTCTACTTGCAAAAAGGACCCCAGAGCTTTGAAGCAGATCTAAGTATTTTCCTGGTAGAAAGCAAAGGGCGTTTGTTTTGTTTGTTTACAGGGACATAGCATAATAATATTATATATATATATTGTGTGCACACGCATGTATACACATATATATAAAAACAAATCTCCTTTCACCCACTTCTTGCAGACGAGGCCCTGCCTCAGTGTCAGACTATTCGATGTCGAAATCTCTTCTGGTCTCTGACAGGTATCTGTGTCAGTGAGGACCCCAAAGGGACATCCATACCATGCTCCCAGCTCCTACCTGTGGTTGTTTGCTCTCCTGCTTACCACCAGCTCCAGCTACAAAACTTCCTTTCACAGGCATGCTCAGCTGCTCCCCTCCTGCCAGACAGTCCCACCTAACCCTACCACTCCTCTTTTGAAATAATGAGGCATAGAAACCAAAACTGAGAAAAGTAAAGAAATCCCGCCTATCGTTCTGTCACTCAGTAGCATGTCTGAGCACGTCCCATCTGGAGGACTGAAACTAAGCTGAGGAACTTCAGATAAACTCCTGTGTGACACAGCAGCATCCTGTTCTCTTTCAAGCATTAGTATTTTCACCCCTCTCATGAGTTCAGCAAAGTATTGGTGGAAAGTGAAGATCCTGTGGAGATGGTTTTTCTCTTTTTAATAACAATCTGATGCAACATTTGAGGGAAACAGGTAAACAATATTCAAGGAGATAATAGCCCTAGAGCACAACCCGTTATATTCAAAGGGTGGCCGGCTGTAGTCAGTGGAATGAAATCTGCTTCCAAAGCTGTGTTGCAACATGGCTGGCAGTCTTCAGCTTCTCAGAACAGTGCTGCTATCATGGTTATTCTGCACACTAGAATTCTTCAAAGTGAGTATTACAGAGGGAGGCACACAAGATTTTTTATCTACAAGCCAGACTTATAACATTTGTACCTCCAATTTTGCCCCAAGAAGCTAAAGGCTTGCCAGCCATGTCGCTCCAAAATTCTCAGTAGTGAGGTTCTGTACCCTCCACTGAAAGCTGTGGCTATGGAAAAAAAAATCTCCAAGTTGTACATTCAGTGGAACCACATGAGACTATGAAAAGGAGCTGAATTAACTTCTTTTAATTAGCAGCTTAATACATCATAGTTATATTAATTTGGTGGTTACTCAGATGGTTTTCGTTCATCTAACACTATTCCACAGTTTGTACTCATTTTTTTCTTATCAAAATGGGTCAAGGTAGGAGACTGATGGTCCCAAAATGTGTACTTCTAAGCTTTCTCCAGCTGAAAGAATTCCATTTTACTATATTCTTGTTTGTTTTGTGGGCCATAGCTGAGTGTATTAGCATGACAGGCTATCCTAACAGTGCCAAGAAAGCTTTACTTTTCTCTTCGGTCCCTCTTAGGCATACAATCAAGTTCAATTGCCTTTTTGCTTTGTAGCCTTTTCTACAAAGAGAGATGAAAGTGAAGCCTTACTGACACACACAGGATGGCAGTGTGATCACCGAAATAGCTTGAATCTATTGGTACAGGCATGATTAAGCTTTTCTCCTGTCATTTCCCTTAACGCATGCCAATTTGGCCTTGTCAGTCATTTTATCGAGTCTAACCAGAGCTTTCATTCAAATAACATCTCCAGAAGCAATCCAAAAGCACTATGAGTAGAGGAGGGCTGGAAACATTTTTCCGGTAGAGAGCTTCTTTTGCTTAATTAAAAAAAAAAAAAAAAAAAGTATTCTCCATCACTGAATTGTAAAATCAGTTATAAATTTTAGAAGTGGTCAGAATATCCACAGTAAATATCCAAGTAAAAAGGTAGTATCAGAATTAGTTGACTGGTCTTAAAAAAGAACATGTATTTCCCTTAACGATTAACATGAAAAAGAAAAGCATTAGTTTTTTTGGGCCAGCAAGTAGATCACAAATGTTCACCTTCCTTCTACAACAGCTTATTCGGCTAGTCCCTGACCATTTTCTTTTCAGTGCAGTACAATACGTCTGCTGAGTATTTTTGCCATATGGTTAACAGATCTTCAGTGCATTCAGATAGCTGTCACTTTATTAAAGACATAATTTGATTGCTATACCATTAGGCAAAGTATCATCAAGTCTGTCCCTTCTTTCCTCTTCTTCTAAGCTCTTTATTTACATGGGAAATTAAAAAGGAAACCACCAAAAAGACTAGTAGTTACAAACGAGGATTTTTTGGTTCAGCTTTCCTGATGCCTACAATTTCATAGCCAATCTGCAGAAAGCTTGTCTTTTTGGTGTTTATTTTCAACAGGCTTGAGTTAAATGGAAGACTCTGCAATTTACTTGCCTATTTATCCTTCTGTGAAGGAGACCTTTGAGAGTCCAGGAAAGCTATTATCAAACGTCACCATATCAAATCTTGGATTACATTCCTTTCAGAGGGAATATGTCCTTAAGTGCCCCCCCCCCCCTCTCTATTATTTTTTTTTTTTTTTAACTTCAATGGAATTAGTAAGGGGGATGAAAAATCTTTGGATTCCCTCAAATTGGGATCTCTTATTGCCATAAATCATCTTTTTCTCTTTTCTGTATAAAAATGAGAAGTTATTGAAAGGGTAACTATCCTGTCTGAAGTTGATCAGTTTCCTAATGGTTTCTTTTCAAAATTTGTCTTGCAGCTTGGGGCATAGACTTGCAGAGGCATTCAACTGTCTGGACTGTTGCACTGCACAATGAAACTAAATATACATTTTGGGTTTAAGGACTTTCTGTATCAGAAAGAGAAAACCTGTGGATCAGAAAGTGATCCCTTCAGAGAATCAAACATGGTGGATGGTACATATATTTTCTGTTTCTTCCTTAATTTTCCAGTGAGAATCTTGGGCAGCTCTGGCTCTAGCCTTTCCAAGCAAACCCTGGGACTTAGAATGAAATAGGGAGGACAATGAATTAAAGAACTAATCATAACTAAGTCCATTATGACGGAGTAGCAAGAAGAAAAAGCAGTTTAAAAAAAAAAAAGTATTTCCTTGCACACTGCAAAACATTTACTCATAAGAGCATACATTTGCTTAGTTCTCTAATCCCTGTGACATCCTTGGGAATAAATAAGGCTGAAAATGCTGACAGCATGCCCTCCCTTTTGTGTTTGCGGATAAGCAGACATACTATGCTTCCATGCTTGAAAAGGAAATAAAATGCACAAAAGCACAGGAATGAGCCCTGCAATTTTTAACTCAGAAAGGGAAAAAAAAAAAAAAGAAAGAACAAGCTTAATTTGGAAAGGAGCCTGAAGTTTTGAACCTTTTGCTCAATGTCATATACATGCCTCTCGGTAAGAAGGTAACTTTGAATGCCTGAACCTTTTAAACATCTTTAAGCAAGCTAAAACTACAATATAATATACCGCACCCTGTTTTCTTGTAAACAGACAAACAAGTTTAACAACCCAGAGCAAGTACTGATGAGCCTTCCAAAATGAGTGGTAGACACTATTTAACCTCGTCTCTGGTTCTTCACTTTGCTTTGCCAGCTGAGCTTTCTTAGCAAAATCTGAACAATATTTTTTTGGCTGGTATCATCTGTCAGTAACAGATCTAGTTGTGCTACTGGGTCCTTCCTGCGCTAAGTGCTGCAAATTTTGCAATTCTCCCGCTCCTTAACAAGCCTGAACGAGATGAAAACATATTTGACCAGATTTAAGCATTTTTGATTCTTCTTTCCAAAAGCTTGCAGCCAGTCATAAGGTAAAACAAAGTATTATTTATGCTTCAATAGAAACAGAATGCTTAGGGGGAAGAAAGGACTGTAAAACAAGCAACATACATATCTGTCTTGCCATTCCCAGTGGTTACCTAAGCAAGACTAGATAAGGTTTTTTTCTGTCAATGTTGCAAGACATGTCTACAAAGTAGATGATTTAAGCACAATGCTGCTGCTGGAAAGTAAGATAAGAAAGCATCTGTGCTGGTTTGACAACAAGCCAGCTGGGGTCCAGAGGATTACAGTTGTACACAAACAGAAAAGCAAACATGACGGTAAAGTCCTCCCAGCAGAGTTCATAAACTTGGAGCTACCACATGCAGCCATGATTAAACTGCGCTCTGCCCCAAAGCTGTCACATCCATGAGGCACAGCGCAGCATTGCAGTGAATGTGCATACACCTTGCAGACACCTGCATCAAAATTACCTGCCTCTTTGGAGTGTCCTCCCTTCTAAATTCACTGTAGTTCCTTTGATGCTCCATTGCGAATTGGCTTGCTTCCTGTGACATTGTCTCTTACCAAATCTTAAGCATTCATCGAAGGATTTTCCATAAGAATATCTAAGCCACGACAGAAACACACATACAGCAAACAGCAATCCTGCCAGTAGCACCCATTACACTGCTGCACAGCAGCTCCAGATCTTCTTACCACCTACTACATTATCTTTACTGTGTTGGTAGAAGATAACCTCAAATGACTCTCAACCCTTTTCATATCTCAGCAGCAGAGCTGGCTGCCTATCAGTTAAAGCGGCCAATATGCCATAAAGAACCTCCTCAGAGATTTCCTGGTCTCTGAGACCTGACACCCACATAAGTTCCATACAGCAAAGTCTTTTTTTTCTTCCAGATACTATTACTAATGAAGAAAGCTCTAAGTCCTGTTTCTACCCATAAAGAAACACCAACAGCCAGTTCTGCAGATTAAAAACCATTTCACTGAAGTAATTTCACATGTCCTAAACTATACTATGGCTGATAAAGAAAGAAATATGCATTTCTATTTACTCTGTCATCTAGATACCCATGCTAAGCCTGCTAGGTAGTTAGCTGAACATGCTAAAGGGATTATAACAAAATGTAACAAAAGTTACACTGAAGGTTCCACGGAGAGAAGGGTTTTGGGGAGGATGGAAGGAAAAACATTGCTTGGTTTTGGTCAAATTCACAAATTTTTGGTTCTGAAATGGACATGCAATAAAGCAGATACTATGTAGCATAAATTCAAGGGAGATCAATGCTCATATGAACCTTTTGAAAACTATAAACCAGATTTACCTCTTTGCAACTGGTGTGATAAAGTTACAAAAAAAAAGTGAAACAGAACAGAATCCACATCATTTTTTTTTTTGCCTTTTTTCAATGGCTAGACCATCAAATAAACACGTAAACTAAACAAAGATTTACAGCAGCATATGCATGAACAAGTGCATATAAAGAAAACTTACCTGACGTTCCATCAAAGCAATGGAGAAGCGCAATTACAGAGACGATAACAACACATTTTAAAAAATGCTTGAAAATTATTCCAAAACTAGTTTCAGTATCACAAACATTGCTACCATTCCCTTTAACAAAATTTAAGTGCACAAAAACAACCAAATCAATCTCTTGGAAGGTACCAAATTCAGGAACATCTTCCCCACTTTAGTTAATAGCCTTTCATCTTTGGCACTATCTACATAAAATGAAAGTAAGCTGTAATGTGAAATGAATTGACCAAAAAGAAAAAGAAAAAACATAGACATGAGTATTTTTGCTTACCACTATTGTCCTACAAATTAATGCTTAGCTGTAGTGTTGATTTCATAGTTTTTAAAAATTGTCCTTTTTTTTTTTTTTAAAAAAGCAAGTATCATGATTTCTTCTTGATTTGCTTGCTTGAAAATATCAACCTTCTCTCTGATCTAAGAGCCTTGGGGAAAAATTAAATTTGTAAAATACCGTACATAAGTCAGACTCCTTGAAAAATTCATGCCACCACAATATCTCAAACAGATAAAATCATCTCACTGATACCACTATGTCAAAAACAAATACTTAGAAGAGGCTAAAAATAAATGCTTAGAAGAAGCAAAAACAGGGAAAAAGAAAGAAAAAAAAAAGAATTTGTATTTCAATTAAGTTTTGTGTGTATTGCTTCCCATCATGAATAAGGAGATCAGCTGTGCAGGCTATGCAGCTGTACCTGCTTCACCTACACTCCTTGCTCCTGTTCAACTCCATTGGACTGAACTCCTGCAAGCAGTGGAACTCAGATTTTAAACAAATCTCCTCTCTTTAGCCCAAATTCTTGAGCATCACATAGACCAACGTTGAAATCAATAGTCTAAAAAGCCACAAGAACACAAGTTATACACTGCATCTAGAAGCCATTTCACTGACCTTTAGATGACAAAGTCAAATGTCCATTTCAGGTTGGTCACCTTGGCTCTTCTACAGCAGATGAAAGACGTAAGCACCGAGAAAAGGTGATTTACCACTTTCGTAAGCATCTCTTCAGATTTTGGCATCAAGTCCTATCCTAATAAGAATGAATGTGAAAGGACAGTCAGTAGTGATCTTAGCAGGCAAAGCAACAAGAATTATTGTTTATTCACAAAAGTAGCATGAAGTCTTATTGCTGATATTGATATCCTCTGGCCCCAAGTGATTACTAAATTAAATAATACAGAGTTCAATACAGCAACAATACTGTATCATAAAGTACTTATTCTGTATCATAAAGTACTTACTTCAGTCAATCTATTAACATGAAACGGGCCATTCTGAAACTGTGAAATCTTAAAGGGAAAATGAAAACTAAGCTATTAAAAAGAGAGTTTACAGAGTAAAGTATGTGGATTGCTGCAATCAATGACAGTGTTTTGCATTTTTTTTTCCAAGAAATACTTGTCCTTTAAAGTGAATAAAAATTACAATGCAAAACGTGAACAAAATGTCTGATGTAGTAAAATAGTTAAACAAAATTGATATCACCTAGTATCAACTCAATACAATCATCTGACAGTTATACGCATGTACTGTTTCTCTGAATTTAATTTGTAGAACTACAGAGGGTCTGGACTGGAGTAAAACTATTTTATCTTNNATTTTTTCTTTGTTTATAACCTTGTACATTGCTGCACTAGAATGCTAAACCAATGAGTGAAATCTTTTATCACTATTTCTTCCAAAAATGCACTGAGTAGCAGTTTGCATGTAGAACATCAGGGCTGCATTCTGCTACCTCAGTTAAAACTAATTCACACAAAAAGGAACTGTAAAACACAAGGACAGACATCTATTTTTTCCCATCATTATCTTCCTTACTAGATTTCTAAACATAGCACATAAATATGCTAAGACATATAGACGTAGTCCTTCAGTCCCTACATGACATGAGATGATGCAAATGAGGAGAAACAGACTGAAGAATCTTCACAAAAATGTATAGGATAGCCCTAATGTCTGGTGAGAAATCTTTTCCACAGTGTTTGCTCCTTTCTCAAACTTGAAGAAAACGTCTTTCCAAATTTCCAGAAGTTCCCGCGTATATCTTACCTACCTTATAGAATAGTCTAAAGCACCTTCATTCTTATGTCCCTTTGAGGTGAAAACAAAGAGTGCTGTAAAAAGCAATATGCTACTAAAACATAAGAAACCTCAGAAGCTCTATCATAAACTTGGAGAATCAGCTAACTATATCCAATGCACCATTTTATAACATCAGGGACTACCTCCAGTTCCTTTCTGCTGATGCTGTTGTAGCTAAAATGTGCATTAGTATTGATCAGTTATTCTACCATGATTTTCTTGAAGCTAAGTCAGCAGGAAGATTAGACCAGAGTGAAAGATAACTTGTTCTGAGAACATCACAGATAAAAAGATAACAATTGCTCATGTAAAATATTCGAAATATTTCCTAGCTGTTGGAATAAATTCATATATATATATATTTCTTATATAGCTAGAAAATAGCA